>NDXB01002841.1:7745-51475 GCA_002631895.1 Agapornis roseicollis
GGGGGGGAGGGGTTGAGTGAGTGAACGTGCTGCCTAGCTGGGTTTAAACTATGACATGCATATATGTGGCTTCATAAGTGGTGAGCACTACCACTTTAGACCAGAAAAGATTCTCTGAAGGTATGTATCTGGCTGACAGAAAATGAGTTCGTTGGTTGTTCCTTTCCATTTTTGTCTGGTTTTGTTTTTATTTATGCATGGTTGTTGGTTTTGGTTTTTAAGCACCTCTTTGAATGTTTTCTCAGCTTTCTGCCCTTCATGCAGAAAGGCTTGGAATAATGTTTCTGTGATTCATATTTCTGTAGGTGTTATGGCAGAGCTTTAAAACTGATGCCTTTGCCTAGCATATGGTGTGATCTTGGAATAAATTATTATCGACAAGCAGAGCACCTCACAGTGGTGGGATCTGACATGAATGAGATCAGTGAACTGCTAGAGAAGTCTTTACAGGTATTGCCAGTTTTTTTCATTACATTCTTTAAAATTTAAATTGATGTTGGTGCTTGTCTGCGTAATCTTTCTGTCCTCAATAAAACTAACATCTCTTAATAAGAAAGTGCATATCTTAATTTTTGCTTTTATAGTGATGATAATCCACATTTGATTTTCTTCCAGTGTCTCAAAAAAGCTGTGAGGCTTGACAGCAAAAATCATCTCTATTGGAATGCACTTGGTGTGGTTGCTTCCTGTAGTGGTAAGTGTTCAGTGAAATTCCTAGCTCCATAACACCCTAAATTAGAAGGTAACTTGACTAATGGCGTTTATGAAATCAGCTAGATCTAGCTCTGCTTTTTTCTTTTTTCTTTTTTTTTTTTACCTCCCCAGCTATTGGGAATTATGCTCTTGCTCAACATTCGTTCATCAAATCTGTTCAAGCTGAGAAAATCGTAAGTGTTGTAGGCAGATGCCATCTGTTTCAAGTGGGCATTTAAAACTTTTCCCCTGCTCCAGTGTTATGTTTGAATATAGTAATAATACACTGGCTTTAACTTCATTTGTTCTGTCTAGAATGTTGTTGCCTGGACCAACTTGGGGGTTTTGTATCTGACAACTGGAAATATTGAGGTAACTCTCTTCCCTATCCCCATGTATAGTTTCCCTTTCCATATTTTTTTTTTTTTGCCGTTTTACTGGAGATTTATGGGGGTGGGAGTGTGGGCAAACAGTGAGGAATGTCTCTCTCAGATGCAAAAAATGTACTTTCTTTGGAAGAAATTGACACCTGTACCTCACTTGAGGCATGTAGATAAATTAGATGTTTGCTCTGTAAGGAAACTTCTGCTGAATTGGTAACGTTGCTTTTCAAGCAACTGGATGGAATGAAAAGTGTTTGGAAGAACTGAGAAGTGGTTAGTCAAAGCAGTGCACACCAGGTTTGACCAAGAACTTTTAGCTGTAAGTCACAAACTGAACTTTAATTTTTTGTGTTTCCCCACAGGTAGTTGCTTCATGCTCATTGGCAGATTTATGATTTATTGTAATTCTGTGTAGCCTTCAGAGTTTCTTTGGAGAAAAATTATAGAGCATCTTAAGTGAAGTCCAGATTTCTCATGCAGCTAAAACCATATCCTAACTTATTTGCTGGTCAGAATTACCCAAGTTTTATGTACTTGAAAATGTGAAGGTCAGAATTCATTTTAATAAAAATAACTTGATACTACAAGCTACTTACTGCTAAGACTACTAATGCTTGTGCCACATTGAGGGAGGAACTCTGAATATATGTGGTCTATAGAGCAAAGATAACTTTAGGAGTAACCAGTTCTACCATTTTGAAAATACGTTTTTAACTCTTTGTGTGAAGGAAAAACAAATTTCCAAAACTGGATCCTCCAGGAGTCAGATTTTAAAATATTAATTGATTCAAGGGTTACTCTCGCTGCTGAACTATTTTGCTGTTATCAGAAGGAAGAATATTTGAAAGGGAGGGGAACCTTATAAAGACTTTCATTTTGTTTTTATTTTTTTTTTTTAGTAAGGCTGAAGTGGTAATGTGTTGTTCTTTACAGCACAATATATGTTTTTAGTAGTGACCTAATTGTGTGTATGAAATCTTTCCCAATATTACTGCATGTCAATACCTCTGTATATTCAAAAGTGCTGTGTTACTGTGACAGATAAGTTAATAGCTCTCTTGTCTTTGGTTCTGCAGCAAGCTCATGAAGCCTTCAAGATAGCACAGTCTCTGGAGCCTTCCTACTTACTGTGTTGGGTTGGGCAGGTAAGGTGATAAATATTCATAAAACTGCACCCAGTCTTTTTTTGGTCAAGGAGAAGACTTTGACTCTATCCTTATAATTGGCACTTAATCGTGTTCTTGAAAATAACATGTTTTAAGTAAATGTGTTTAAATGTTTACAATAAGGGAGCTTCTACCTCACCTGAGGGTGGATGGGACCCTTTGTTTCTGTAGTGGTAATACAATGGGAGCTACATTCGTCAGGTACTTTGTATAATGTTTTTCTGACTGATGTTGTGAGTTCAGTGAGAAACTAGCTATTAAAAAAACAATCACTGTTTGCTGTTTGTGCTCTGAGGCTTTTTACTGAGCATTGACACCAAAGCACCATCTTCATAACATGCTAGTTATTCCAGCTTCAGCTGTATCTCTAGCTCATTATCTGGCACCCATTATCTGTCTTGTCAGCCCTGCTTTCTAACACCACTGTTAGAAAGAGTAAGTCTGTAATGTACCCAGGACAAAAGCAGTTCTTATTTCCTGGGGAGTTACCTTCTCCTTACCAGTGAGGGTTGGATATGCTCCTGGCCATCCATAAATAGAAGTAGTTGTGACTCATACTTTTGTGATCACTGTAGGTGTGCTTCATAATCCCATGCTGCTGACCTGCTAATGATATCTAGTTGAAACTGGATTCTGGGGGAGAATCTAGCACCATCACATGTCAAAATTCAGTTCATGTCCAATGTTGCGAGTTGTGCTAAGAAACACAAAGTCTGTGTTCTGAAGAATATGAAGTAGCAGCAGAAGACTGAGTTTCAAGTACTGATATATTGGAAACTACTTGTGCAGTTTAATTGTGTTTGGTTTATTCATAAAACCAGTGTTTCTTGGAGAGTGTGAGAGAAAGAAAGTGTCTTCATGTTAAATGCTTCAGATGTGCATGATATAATGTGTGCTGAGTTTTTTGTCAGTGTCATAAATTTTGAAGTACCTGACTACAGCAACTGTTGCTTCTCTGTAGGCTCTTATTGCAGAGACAGTAGACAGCTATGATACTATGGATCTTTTCAGGCACACAACTGAACTCAGTATGCATGTAAGTATACCAGTTGCATTGTACTGAAGCTCCTGTATATCTAATATTTCCCACGGAAAGAATAATAAAATATTGGAACAGTCCACCAGAGAGACTCTAACAGAGACTCCAGAGAGGTGGTGGAGTCACCATCCCTGGATGTGTTTAAAAAGAGACTGGATATAGAACTTGATGACATGGTTTAGTTGAGGTGTAGGGCATGGGTTGGACTTGATGATCTTAGAGGTCCCTTCCAACCTGGTGATTCTGTGATTCTGTAANTAAAAAGAGACTGGATATAGAACTTGATGACATGGTTTAGTTGAGGTGTAGGGCATGGGCTGGACTTGATGATCTTAGAGGTCCCTTCCAACCTGGTGATTCTGTGATTCTACTTTGGTGATTGTGATTTTTAAAAAATAGGCATGTCTCAAATGGTGAAACAGTTATGGTGTACCATGTGAGAGGGTCTGACTTCCATATTGTTATTCTTGGGTTGTGCTGCCACTGACTAGCAGGCATTTACTTTGTTAAATGCTTTATTCCAAATGTTCTAAGAAATCAGTTTCATGAGTCATGTAAAGACCTTCTTGTCATCCCACAGAATTGGACAGAGGTCAAAGGCATAAATTATAACTATTCCAGGAGAGAGCAAGGATATTGCCAGTGCCCTTAGTTGTAAGAAAGTGAAGGCCTTCATATTCTCTTTATAGCTTTTTGTCTGTCATCCCACCAGTGATGCAGAAAGTGATATGTTAACGTAAGAATTCTCTTTGCCCAAAGGACAAGTTAACACTTTTGTTTTCTTCTCCTGCTTAACACTGATGCAGATTTTTAGGCAAGACTGTGCTTTGAAACACAGAATTATTACTATAATCTTTAATTATTAGCTGTTGCTTGAGCAGGTTTAATGAATCCTGTTTGGGTTTTTTGTTTTTTGAGACTGAGGGAGCAAAAGGCTATGCCCACTGGGTGTGTTCAACGCTGCAGGATAAAAGCAACAGAAACACTGAACTGTATCTGTACAACATTGTTCAGATGAATGCTATTCCAGCAGCCCAGGTGGTCTTGAGCAAATATACAGGTAGGTAATTTAAATACCTTACTAACCTGTCAAGATTAACAGATGCATTCAGAATGAACAGATGCACCTGTACTGATTTTGGCAAAGAGTGATGTTTCTGTGTTAAGGAGAGGTTTTTGAGCTGTAAAGGAGCCAAAACAGGGTAACTGGGACACTGATTTTTATTACTGCAAAAATATGAAGCAGGTATGAGTTCTGTTTGATGGCTCATTCCAGCAGATTTTGTTTCAAAGACCAGCCAGAATAAGAATCGGAGCCTTGTCATGCTTGTCATCAGGTGTTTACTGTCAGACTTCCTTCAGGTGTGTCTATATACAGGCTACCTCCTCTACCCTGTGCCGTGATGTTTGACAGAAGCCTGCTCCCAGATGCTGGGAGCATACGATTCTGTTAGCCTTCAGTAGGAGATGAAGCGTATTTTTGCACATGGTTCCAAGCCAGTGCGGCCTCAGTGATGGGATCAAATTGTATATATCTAGCCTGGAAGGTAGATAAAGCAAATGTGGGTTTTCTTAAGTCTTTGTCCATTACTGTACATAAATCCTTTGATGAATAATTTGTTGCTCATTTTTGAGAGTTACAAAATAAGGTGCAATCATTTAAAATATGATAATGAGGTTGCTTCTTTGACAAGAACTGCACAATGACCTGGCAGTGTGCATATGCAGCCCAGAGCCATGCCTGTGTGCTGGGCTGCATCTTCAGAGTGTGAGCAGCAGGTCAAGGGATGGGATCCTGTTCCTCTACTGTGCTCTGGGGTGACCCACCCCCCTGCAGTCCTGCATTCAGCTCTGGGGCAACAATACAACAGGGATGTGGAGCTGTTCGGAGTGAGTCCAGAGGAGGCCATGGAGATGCTACGAGGTCTGGAGCAGCTCTGCTCTGGAGACAGGCTGAGAGAGCTGGGTTGGTTTAGCCTGGAGAAGGGAAGACTGTGGGCAGACCTCAGAGCAGCTTCCAGTGCCTAAGGGGGCTACAAGAAAGCTGGAGATAAGCTTTGGACAAGGGGCTTCAGGGACAGGACAAGGGGGAATGGCTCTAACCTGATGGAGGAAAGACTGAGATGTGAACTTAGGCAGAAAATTTTCCATGTGAAGGTGTGGAGGCCCTGGCACAGGTTGCCCAGAGCAGCTGTGGCTGCTCCATCCCTGGCAGTGCCCAAGGCCAGGCTGGATGGGGCTTGGAGCAACCTGGTCTAGTGGAAGGTCCCTGCCTGTGGCAGAGAGTTGGAACTGGCCAATGTTTAAGGTCCCTTCCAACCCAAACCATTCTGTGATTCTATAAAATGTGAGAATGTATTTCTTTGTCCAATCCCTGTTCTTAAATGGACTGCAGAAGGGTCCTACATGATCATTCTTACTCTGGGAAAAAAAGCTAAAAGTCTGAGATAAAATGACAGCTGTGAAATATGTACCTTAGCTTCTAATAAATATTTCAAAGTTGTAGTATTAAAAATAAATTGTAAGATTCTGCTAATATTTTACCATAGTCAATCTGAGCTGAATAGTTTCTTATTTCATTAAAAAAAAAACAACCAAAACACTGAATGTTTTAAAACTTAAAATCCATTGAGTACATTAATGCTGTGTCTTAAAATTTTAAACATTTTTTTAGTTAACCTGGTACGATGTTGTGGGTCTTCATATCTCTTCTGTATTTGCCTGCAGCTTGCCAAAGTCATTCCAGTGAACAACTGACAGAATCACTTGGCAGTGTGTTCTCTGTATATGCGTACATTGTAGCATCAGTGTAGCAATGTTTTTGTAATAATTTTGTAATGATCTTTCTAATCATGTTGTCTATATTGTCAATTGTGATTTTCTAGAAAGAAATCCAGACGATGCCTCTTCTTTCACGATGCTTGGTTATTTGAATGAGCATCTGAATCTAAAAAGGCAGGCAACAGATGCCTATGAGAGGTAAACGACACACTTTTGGAAAGTTTACTTACACAAACTCTTTGATGTCTTTTTCCATGCACTATCTGAAAAACTTAAGGGTTTTTCTTTTCCTTTAGTAAACCTTACTTTCTCAATTCAAGAGTACGTTTCAACTAAGTGCATTGTGAGGGAAGGTGTGGGGAAGTTCTTACATCAAATTTAGAAGCACAGAATGCGGAAGTGGAGAAGTAAAGGCATTGCAGGTCTTCCATGTCTTACCAGGACATTTAGCTAATTCACTGTATGGGAGTTAAGTGAAATTCTGTAGGCTGGTAAGCTTAGTTTTAGTTTTGGTCTTTATTCATTCTAATCAATGGAGGTGATTGGGCTCTGGCTTTGCTTTTTTATCTTTTCCCTTCTTCTCAAATGGTAGGTGGACATGATGGAGTCTGTTTGGTGAATATATTTGCTGATGCAGTAAAATGGGCTCTATTTGTGCTTAATTACCATAGAAAAGCTTCCGAGTAAAACATTTGTCCATTGTGAGAACTGTTTTCAAAGTGTGTGTTATAGTCAGATGGTAATCATTCTTAATTGTCATTAATTTCAGGGCAGCTTCATTGCTGAAAAACTCTGCTGATACTGAGAAATATAATATAGCAATGCAAAACTATGGCAGGTGTCTGTGGTAAGTGTTCGCTTATTTTCGCAGCCTCTAACTTCAGCTTTGGATGTACTGAATACAGTCATGCAGAATATCAGGGAGGTCAAAAAGTGGTTGTTAAAAATAATCTACTAAACATAATTTAACTGTAGACATGTTTGACTGAAGTTTTTTATGTGCTTCAGAAATGGGTAGTCTATCAAAAAAAAAAATCAGATTGCAAGGAATTGCTCAGTATCTTCGTAGTTTGTAACATGTCAGTGATTCACTTATACTTAAGTGCCTTAACATTGTGTACACAATGTAGCTGGTTTATGGTCTCCAGAATAAATTGTTTTTTTTACAGAGTCCCCGGTTGAGATATGTAGTGGGTTTAGTTAGAATAAAATATCTGCTTCAGGGTTTATTCAAAATTGCTTCTACCTGCCCTTTAAATGTGTACTGACTTGTACGAGCTGAAGCATGTGGGGTTGGGTTGTGTATATGTTGTGCCATATTGTGTATATGAATGTGACCTGCTTATGACCCTCTCTTCTGCAGTTCTACTCAGAATTCTCAGTTCCACTTAGTATTTACTGTTCCCTTCTGGTTCTGAGGGAATGCAGGACACAAATCCTAACAGATGAAGATTTTCAAACTTCTCTTTGATATAACTCAAGCTCTGCTAATCAGATGTCAGATCTCTGGGAAAACTTCATATCTTCTGAAGTTTTTGTACATGACACAAGAATTTCTAGGCTGCAGTAATTCGTTCTTTAAGTTCAGGGAAGATTTCAGAAGCAACTTTTCAGTTTTCTGTACTCTCCCATCCATGCTGTATGTGTGGTAATTCCTGTGTACAATTTAATCAAGAGGAAGGCTCCAGTAACTAATAACTAGTTCTGTTAAACACAATAATTTGTGTTTAATAAAAATAATTTCTTCCATAGTGATCTTAGAACAAGAATGCTGTATGTCTGTCTGTATATACACTCGACTATCTGTGTGCATCCATACTTTGGTTAGCCTTTTTCATGTTACTCTTCTTCTATTTTCTCCCACTCTTTTGTGTTAACCATTAAGTGACATCCTTTCATACAACTGTCATGCAGATGGGGACGACTTTTGGTATAAATTATTCTTAATGCAAAAGAGAGTTGAAAAGAGTAACTGCTATAACAGAAGGAGGAATATTGCACATTTGTGTCCTAATCTTGCTCTTTTCAGAGCAAGTTGTAAGTTGTCTGCTTACAGCTGTCGTAGAAAAGAAGATCCTTGTCTACAAGGACAGCTGCTCTGAATTATAGCAGATGTTGGCATCATCCTTCATGCCAGTGTCTGGTTTTGTTTTTACAGCGCCCTTGGAGAGTGTGATAAGGCCATTGAGGTTTATACATCAATACCCTTAACAAAGTTTGATGGCATTGTGGGGATAGCATTAGCCTACTTCAAGAAAGGACTCATACAAGAAAGTATCAAAGGTAAGCATCTGCCTAATTCAAAGCATTATGGGACAGATATCTTGAGAGTAACCTTAATTTTTTATTTTGTCTGACCAACTGTCCTGGGTTCAGCAGTAGCAGTCAATTTTTTTTCTCCTTCTTAGTAGCTGATGCAGTTCTGTGTTTTGACTTTCAGCCTGGGAACATAGCTGGTAACACCAATGTTTTTAGTTGTTGCTAAATAATGTTTATTCTGACCAAGGACTTTGTGAGTCTCATGCTGTGCCAGGGAGGAGGGGAGGCTGGGAGGAAGCAGACAGGACACCTGACCCAGGCTAGCCAAAGGGGTATTCCATACCACAGCACATCATGCCCGGGGAGGTAATGGGGAGTTACTTCCAAAGTCTTTGTCAACTTTTTTTTTTTTGTCTTTTGTCTATTATTTGAGTTGTAAAAATATAGTGAACCTGAAACCAAAGTTCTAATATCATGCCTTTGTAGAGGCTTTATAAAAATGTAATTTTTCTCCCACTTTAATTCTTAATTTTTACCAGCCTATGAAAAAGCCTTGTCTGTTGCTGAGTCTGAAGAAGATAAAGCACATATCTTGACTGCCTTGGCAATAATGGAGTACAAACAGAACAAAGTGGATGCTGCAAAGACACTGCTGTTTAAATGGTGAGTGGAAGGAGTAATAGTCCATGTATGATGTTTATGGTATTGCTGAATTCTCAGATTTACTTTTGGGGAGATCTCATGTGAAATTTCTTTTTTTTTTTTTTTCTTTCTTTGTGTCACCTAGTAGAAGTGGGTGTGGACGCAGTGTTCTTTTAAGCTTGTTCATGTGATTTATCTGTTTTATGGCATATCTCTTCTTCCATATTCTTAAAGCAGTATGGAGTGAAAGAGTTGGTGGGCTGGGCAGTTTGGATGTCTAGTGTCCTTGAATGGTAGTCTTAATAGGTTTGTCTTTTAGGATAATATGTAGCTGTCCTAAGCACTAGGCAGTATTTTTGTTCTTTAGCTGTAGGAAATTTAGATGACAAATGAAAAAAATTTCAGTTTAAATAGTCAGAAATCTCCAGAACAATTGCGTTCCAAGCATCGTAGGCAAGGACAATCTTGTAACTTCCCCATGACAAGAAGCGGACATGTATCAGTTGTTCACTTAAGTGATGAATGTCCTTTTTCCTTTTTGATTTGTTTTTTTTTTTTTTTTCCCCTAGCTATGGAGGCTAAAAGCCCATGCATCATTGTTAGTTTTCGGTTGCTATGGATTGAGAGCTAACATCTCAGGCTCTCAGTCAGGATCAGCTCTGTCAGAAGAGAACTCCAGTATTAGCTGTAAAGTCTCAGTCTTGCCAGCAGCCTCCTGAAACAGTTAAGATTCATGATCTAGTACACTGTAAATCTTGAGTAACTGATGATTAACTAGCTAGGAACCTGGTATTTCCTACATCCTATTAATCAGCGGAGATTTCTATTTTTGTCATGAAAATCAACAGTGAGAATTTTGTTGTGTGGGGATTTTTTTTGTTTGTTCAGTGGTTTGGTTTTTTGTGTGGGTTTTTCTTTTTCTTTAAACACAAAGTATTTAAGGAAAATAACACTACAGTGAATGTATCTAGATGTGAATTGGATGCACAGTGCTGCACAGATACGCACTGGATTTTACTAAAAGGGTCCATTCTGGTCCAATAGACAGATGTCTTTTTTGGCTGGAATTCAAGCTAGATGACTTAAAGGGCCTGAGTTAGGACCTCACACAAGAAGCTGTCTTTCTTCTTTCCCATGACCAGCTTGCCACAGAATTTTTTAGCAGTGAGTATGTCTTTAATATGGCAGAATTCCACTTCTTGTCAAAGAGCAGTGCCTTTGCACCAGATAACAGTGCTGGCTATTTAACAGCATTTACAAATTTTTCTTGCTATGGACTGAAAGCAAAGTATCAAATTGCAAGTTTACATTCTTGTCTCTTCTGAAGACAGAAATAATAATCAGTAAGGCTTGATTAGAAGCCTGTAGTCACCGGATAAGTGAAAGTAAGCAGCACTTCAGTCTGTGATTATGTTTAGGGCATTACAGTGAAGTAACTCCATGTTACTGTTGCCACACACTGTTTTATTACTTGCCTCCATTCAGTTTGTATTGCCTTTACTGTAAGAACACCTTCACCTTGTACATCAGTTAAGGTCTTTGATTTGGTTGTTTGTGCTGAGCTCATTGTTTTTACCAGATCTGAAGATCAGGGGATTAATTTAAGAATTCTCTACCTATATGACAAAAATTAGGTGAAAAAAATTGACTATATCTTGCAGGTCTCCAATAAAGCCTGGAATACTACTTACATGAGATTAAACTGCCTTTCATAATGAAGTGAATAGAACAGTACAACTCATGGGGGTACTGAAACTAGTAGATGGTGAAAAGCGTGGTCAAACTACCTTATGTTGGAGCAAATCTTGATGTAAACAAGACATAATTCTGAGAAGATGCCTGTTCTTGGAGCATTTCCATGCAGCAGCTGTGAATAAGTACACTACAGTGCAGATTAGTTAGAAGTAGACATGTCCTCAAGAAAAGAAAATCATTGTCAGTGTTACACAGATTCTCTGACTGTTCATTTTGTGGCTGCTGCTGAAGGACACTTCGAGTGTCAGAGTCTTGCCAAGTACTTGCATGTGATAAGCTTGGGTGCTGAAATGGCATGCAACCACTGCTGTTTTCCGTATCCTGAGACCTCAAGGATACTGATCTAGCGTGATCCATGATCCAGCAGTGACAGGCTGTTAATTCTGTGCACCATACACAAGACATAGCAGCAGGAGGACTCAAAAGTAACAAGTACACTAATGTTAACAGTAAGTTTAATGTATGCTCCAAAATAGGGTCTCTTTCCTTCTCTATGATTCAACAGCTCGTTAAAGGAACCTAGTATGGAAAGTCTGATGGCTTTATGCACGCTCGGACTTGTAAAGGAGGATGTTACACTTGCAACAGCAGCCCTGAAAGAATTACTGAAACATGGAAAAGGAAAAGATAAGATCTATGAGAAGTGCCTTATTGCATCTGCTGTTTATGCATTGCAAGGCAGAAATGTGGGGGTCCAGAGAGAAATCTCCAAAGCAATACACAGGTATGTCTTTTGTCTTTCTTTGGATTCCCATGTAAATACATTGTTTTGATTATATTGAACAGTAAGAAAACCTTTGTTCCATTACAGGATTCTTAATAAATAAATAAATTAATTAATTAAAATTAGGGGAAAAAAAAGATTGATTTTCAAACACTGTGTTCTCACTGAAGGTGGGAATACCAGCATCAGCTGCCAGAAGCTTGCTTTTTGATATGGGATCAAATGGCAAAAGTTTCATGGCTTTCTTTCACAGGTTTTCTGGTTTTGTTTTGGTGGCTCCTTTAGCAGCTACATCAATTCACTGTTCTGTGCAAGCATTTTTTATCACATGTAGCAGAAACTTCAGCCTAGAAAAATCTCAAGGGCTTTTATATAATGGTAAACAGCCTCTGAAGCTGTTGATTCTGTTGGCTAAATGTCTGTGCTTAGATGCATTCTGGAAAGTGGGAACTTTATTCAGTGCCTTAAAGTAAGACATATCTCAGTCTCTCCAGGTGTTTTCAGAAACTTTTCTTTATGCAAAATTTTTTCTCAACCTACAATAAAAATTCATTGCTCTTCATGCTGTGAGAATGAGACCCTCAGCTCCAAAGTTGTTTTCTTCCCATGAATGCTGATATGCATATTGTACATTTCATTTCTTTAATCAGAAGTGAATGTACTTCAGTGTTGTGTTCTTTGCTTTAAATTACTATCCATGTCTATTTTCAGCCACAGCAGATTGCTTTCTTAATAGAACAAGATCCATTTGGGAATTATAACAACTACATACTGAGTTATGGAAGACCAGGTTCATAGCTAAACCATGAAGTCTAATGTCATTGTTCTTTTCCCAGTAACCCTGATAATCCTGCCCTCTGGTCTCTTCTGTCTCGGTTGGTTCCACTGTATGTGCCACAAAAGGCAAAAGTAAGTGCATTGGTGTAATACATGTGTGTTGTTCACATCCTGAGGAGTCTTGTGTTATTTCTTAACTGGAAAAACTCCACCCTTTAGTACATGGTTATTCACTAGTTAATATGAAAACTTAAAGCTTTAATACACAAGCATATATGGAGCAATGCACAGGTACATACTGAAGCCACATACTCAGTTATTTGCATCTTTCATGAGGTAGTGATTCCTTTTCTTTCTTGAAATAAAAAGAACTGCTAGAAATAGTCCAAAAAGAAAAGGCTCTACTGTGTATGGATTTTTTTTGTTGTTGTTGTTTAGTTTTATGCATTATGTATGTTTCTGTATAAATATGTATTAGGATTTACCTATGTTCAATTTGGTTAATCTAGTCAATATCACTTCTCACACTAGCCAGTATTTCCATGCCACTTTTGTGCTTATTATTAATTATTCTCCAAATAAAGACTGTTTGTCTTAATTTATGTCCGTTATATAAATAGAAATAGCACCTGAAAACAACTCCCTATCTATATGGGGCTAAAATTGTAAGCATAACATATGATTAAACTCTAATGTCTTTTCCTAATACTTTATAGAGGGAAATTGTGCTGTAGGCAAGTAAAAGATCTCATTAAGCAGACTTTGTGTTTCTGATTAACAAAGATAAAAAGTTCTTGGCATTACATTTTGTATAAAATCTCTTAATCAGTCATATAACCAAGTCAATTATTTTTTTCTAATCTTGCAGGGGGGAGCTGTGGCAGGAAAAGTTGCACATGCACTTGATGTAAACCGTGCAAAGGTTTGGCTTTCTTAAAATGCAGACTTTATAATTCCATAAAAAATCCTAAATTTTATTCCATTTGATCACTTACAGTGTTAAGTCACATTTATGTTCTGTTTTATAGGAAGTCCTGGTGAACATAGCAGTTAATCAGCTGGCAGCAGGACATCACATGTTAGAAGATGAGAAAAACAATCCTCTGAAAAATATTCAGAAGGCAATCCACCTGTATCCAGGTTACTCTTTTTCTCAAACACAGTAGTGATTTTTATTTTTCTATCCATCAGAAACAAAATTATTATGCTAACAAAAACCAAAATCTGCTTTCTTTGGGTTGTTTTGATGTGGGTTATCCATGAATGATTTGGGGAGAACACTTAGAGTTGAAATTTTAAATGTCATTCTGAGTTCAGACATGGGGGATTAAACCAGACAAGAGAAAAATTGTAGAGTTCTAAGGTTTTTTTGAAGACAAGGGCAATTTCTTAATCCCTGAGCAGGAGAAGAGATAATTATTATTTAGTATATAATACAAAAAAGAAAAATGCATGTTCCCTCAGTCTGTATGCTGCACCAAGCAGAAGAGATTTGTTCATCTATCTTGAGAATTTGGATTGGAAATGTTCTCTTGCAGCATGCTGGTTATAAACTAGAGGCAACTGTTCTATTGTGAAATGGTGATCCTCATTAAATATATGAAGTGTGACTGTAGTGGGGTTTTCAAGTGCTAATTTGTCTTGACAGTGAAATACCAGAACATTATTTTTTCTACTGTAATTTTGATCTGATGCATCTGTGTGGCTGTGAGTTAAAAATTTCAGTAATCTTCCTACAGGCTACAAGACTGACTGCAATTGAAAACCAGTATACTTCACATTTTACTTTGTTAGGTCTTCAAGCTTTGTTTCATTTTGCTGGCAAAATTCATTATCTTTGGGATGACAATTTATCATCCTTAGCTGAGCTCTGTCCAGTTCAGGACAGAGACTGCTATCCCAATCATAGTTGCTCTTCCTGGGATAGGGCAGGGTAATGCTGACACTGGTGTTAGCTGGAATAAATGGGAATGGTTAAAGACCTTTCTAACTAACTGAATTAACAGTATATTTAGAATAGGCATGAGCTGCCTTTAACCATTCTTTTCTAGATAATCCTACTGCCTGGGCAGTCCTCATGTCAGCCTGTCATGCTGAAAACACCGTTGTCTGTCTAAACAACACTCAGCCAAAGCGAGCGGATCTAGAGATGACACTTGTATCTAGAGTTTCAGCCAAAAGTAAGCTATACAAGTTTTTTAGTTTAAAAAAGTAAAATACAATTGAAATGTTCTAAGCTTGCAGTAAGTATCCTTCTGAATTTTGGAGTCTTGCAATCTCAGTAATAGTTCGAGCTATAAGTATTTTATCATATAAAAATACTAGATCCCAAGGCACAGCTAAGGTTAATTTCCTAATTGAGGCTTGCTTTCTCCTCTGAAGCTTCAAATGCTGTTTTAAAATATTAGTACAGAACTGTGATGGATGGGTGGGTGTATCATAGGACAGGAATGCTCCTTACAAGGAAAGTTCTGTAACTTTTCCAATAGAGGGACTGTAGTGACAGGACAAGGGGTAATGGGTTAGAACTTAAACAGGGGAGGTTTAGATTGGATATAAGGAAGAAATTTTTTCCTGTTAGGGTGGTGAGGCACTGGAATGGGTTGCCCAAGGAAGTTGTGAGTGCTCCACCCCTGGCAGTGTTGAAGGCCAGGTTGGACGAAGCCTTGGGTGGCATGGTGTAGTGTGATAGGTTGGAACTAGATGATCTTAAGGTGCTTTCCAACCCTAACTATTCTATGATTCTATAATCTCAGCCTCAGTTGTGCTCAACATCTGTAGTGTTTTCAAAACCGGATTAAAAATCCATATTTGACTGGTTGTTCTCAAACCATGAGCTTGAATGCTATATTCTTTTTTCCTTTCTCTTGCTTTAAATTTTGCCGTTTCTTAATGTTGCTACTGATAAAGAAAGCCACATCAGGTTAACACTCCTAAAGTTCTCCCTTACAACATCTAGAGCATGGTACATGGTGTAAAATACAGCATATACAGTAATCTGATTAAGCATTTTATCTGGTTTTGCAGCTGGAAAAAATAACCTTCCACGTTATTATGTCCAGACTCTTGAAGACTGGTGTCTCTGTCAAGCTATTACCAGTCTGGAGGAGACTGGTAAACTCTCAGAAGCTGAAGCCCTTTGTACCAAGGTATGATGGCATGCACCTGGCAGATTGTGGTAGAATTGTATAGAAGTCATGATTTGTGTTCATTTTACAAAAAGATAATGTTTGGGTTAGCAACTATCTGTTCCATCAGATCTACAAGATGCAATAGTTGTTGGCAGTTTCTCCCCCTCCCCAAGATACTTAATCTGTTTGCACTAAAACTGTGTTGTTAGTTGAAACAAGCAGTGTATGACATAGCAAAGCTATGTCTGCCCTTGCCATCTTTATTCATTAAGCTGGTATTAAGCAAAGCATTACAGAAACTCAAGGCAAGAAATCCAGGTGGGAGACTTGCAGGGGACTTAAATGTCTTCTGCTCTGTTGCATTGGTACTCCATTTCAGAGTCACAAGTGGGTGCTACAAGTTTAATTATTAAAAAGAAGAATCTTGAGGCAACACAGTTAGGGAAGGGGATTGGATGCTTAATAAGCCTCAAGTGTGCATTTCATATGTTCATGAACCAAAGACTTGGCAGAAGATAAGCAGAAACCCAATTGGACTCGGCAGCACACATCCCTGAATTTCATGGTGCAAATGTGCTTTTTGCTTATGGTATTTCTATATAAACAATGAAGAAAGTTAAAACACCAACCCTCTCCCCCGCCACCAACAGATTCAGTGAACATGCTGATTCTCTTAGGGGAAGTTATTTCCTGCCTGTTTGCTTGGTAAGGTGGTATTTTTCTCTTCTAGCCAGCATCTCTACTCACCAGATACAAGTTAGTATCTGAGTACGGGGGAAGGTTATGATGGGTTTGGTTAATTAAATAGCTTTGGAAGAGGACAGTCAGTGCCTGCAATTTCTGAAGAAAGAAGAGTAACATTCTCTTATACCACAAACTCTCATAGACATTTTTCACTTCAAGGATTCTCAGAAAGTAGTATAACTGGGGATGATGAGTCAGACACTGGAGTTGTTCTCTTTGAGATAGGCAGCATGATTCCACACTTGTTTATGGGGGAAGTACAGATAGAAGCTTCTGTTGTGTTTTTGAAAGTATTTGCATGTCTACGCGTTCTTCACAAGTAAGAGCTTGCTAAGGACTCACAGACAGTATATTTTGTTTAAAAAAAAATGGGTGAAAAGTACAAGTTTTGTTTCTTAGAACATATCTGTTTTGCATTAAAATTCTTGGAAATACTATGATTTAAACAGGTAAAATAACATGAATTGTGACTTGCAAAAAACTTCACATGCTTCACCTGAAAAGGATAAAGCAAAGATGGCTAGTTTTCTGTCTTTGCTTTTTTTGTGCATGTATTCTAAAAAATACTCTATAGGTGTCTGCTGTTATTGAACAGGAAATGTTTAGTAAAGTGCTTCTGTTCCAGTAAAAATAAAGCATCTTAGGTGGGAGAACTAAAATTGCTTGGAACATACTCAAGGTTGTTTTAGCCACAGGACAGGGTTTTGCCTCCATTAGCCCAAAACTTGTAATGATTATGAAACCAAAGGAGAAGTAGAGGTCTGCCATTTACCTTTGTTTTAGAAACCTCTAAGGATAGGACACATACAAAATTTAGGATGTACTTCAGATGTATTTTGAAGAGAGAATAATGTTATCTATTTTCATGTGTCAATTTCTGGAACACTCCTTTGTGCAGAGTAGGAGGAAGATGCCGTGTTACAAGCATTCTGAGCATGCTTTCAATGCTGCATGCTGTAAAGACCAGAATGGAAAAATCAAAATATCTTCTGCTACATGAAAATGATAATTCTACATTATGTTAAGCCTTGTTTTGGTTTTAGGGCTTAAAAAACTGTCCTGAGCACCCAGCTTTTTTTCTGCTTTTGAGACAAATCCAGTGTAAGCAGCTGTTGCAGTCTCACAAAGAACTTCCAGACAACATCCTGGAGGAGCTTCACAAGACAGTCATGACCAGTTCAACTTCAATTGCAGCCTGGCAAGTAAGTGTGGATCCTCTCCCTGATTTTGGTGTGCTGCTCTCAGCAGACTATGCACGACAAATGGGTGAGATTTTGTTTCACTGTTTGCTTTTATGTCTCCACCAACAGCCAGTGACAGAAAAGAACAGTTCATGTTCAGTTAATTCTAAAGGTGTAACATTATGTTAACTTTCTTTAATAGCAGAAATAGTAACAACCATTTTTAAGAAGCAGCAGACTAGGAGGCAATAGAATTAAAAAACTTGAGATCAACCCCTGGTACCTGTGTCTTTAGGGATCTGTGACTTGGTATGTGAGCAGAAACCCATGAAATATTTCATAACCCATAAGA
This sequence comes from Agapornis roseicollis, assembly GCA_002631895.1. NCBI lineage: Eukaryota > Metazoa > Chordata > Aves > Psittaciformes > Psittacidae > Agapornis > Agapornis roseicollis. The sequence goes on from NDXB01002841.1 coordinate 25,373, forward strand.
ATAGGTGGAAGTAAATGGCTTCCTAATATAGTAATATACAATTCCTTATTCAGCATCTGAAACCCTAAGTAAGTCAAAAAGACTTACTTAATAATTACTCCATAATCTCTTGACATCAGGTGTCACCATTTGTTTCAGTAGGTTGAGTCTGCAGGGAAGAGAAATCACTCCCAGTAACAGTGTTCCCTTGCTCCCTTCCATGGCACTACAAATGATCATTTTTAGCTAATATGAAGGTGCTATAACTAACTTCATATGCTTTTCTGTGAGACAGTCTGAGAAGTCTGTCTCACGCATACCAAGAGATCTTTCTGGTGATGCAGCATATTTATTTATTTATTTATTTCCTAACCGTTGTGCTTAGTTACAGTTACTATCCTCCTTACTAATCTTTAGCAGCACATTGCTTAGAAAAAATCCTGTATACTTTTAGAGTCCTTTATGTAGTTGGCAGGATTTATGGTGCTCCCTCTGCTGGTTGAGCAGATAAACACCTGCATGTGGTAAGATTCGCTAAAGTTGATTTCAGTCTTAAAGGATCAGGGCAAGGCTGCTGTAGAGATCTCCATTTCACCCATTAAAAGGCTGCAGATCACTTCTGGAACACAGGAGAATCACTTGTGGTGCTTTTTGGACACATTTTTCTTTGATTTGTAAGACTTCATCTTTCTGAACTGCAGAAAGTGGATTTGCAAAGTATGGGAGCATGCAAGACATGATTGTATTCTGTATTTTAGTATTATATCTTGAAAACAGAATTACAGTTTGTGTAAATTGTTCAAGCATCTCTTGCATAGCCAAGTGTCATCTTGTTTACAAGCAGGGGGAATAAGCAAACAGTGGAAGGGTTGTTTTATTTTGGTGTTAGGGTTTTTTTTAATACAGGCCACACATAAGATGCCTCTGAGGAAGATCTTTTCAGTCTTCAGTTAAAAAAGATATTTCTTAGGATTGGATAGCTTTCTGGAAAAGCCTGACTGCTACATCTGTTCCTAACAGATAAATGTATGCTTTTATATGTTTTCTGGCTCTAGGCTTCCTAAGAGTTTGATAAATGTTCTGTTTTACTTAAAGTATCCATTGCAATGCTTTATAGCTTCACTAAGTTAGAGGGGCCTTTAACTTTTCTTTTTGCTTAACTTTTGGCTTTTGTCTAAACAGTTGTTTAGACAACAGTTGCAGGATTTAGGAGTGCTGCTGAACTACTGTTCTGATGTCTGTTGTACTTTTTATACTGTGGCTTACCAGGAAGATAGAGAAAACTGATTTGGCAGAGCTGCCATTGTGCCTTTCGCAAGGGTTCTTTTCTCCTTTGCATTTTGAGTGTTAGAAAACTTCAGCTGCAAAGAACAGACACCAAAGAAAGCTTTTTTTGCTGCACATGAGTGGATGTGTTACTTTACAAAGCAGTCCTGTAGCTTTGTAATTGCACTAGTGCTAATCAATACTTTCAAGTGTGTCTCTTCTTAATGGTAAATCACTTTTATACATCAGAAAGGGTTATGAATTTTGCCCATTCTAATACCAGACAGTCACTAGCTAGCAAAAGCCTAAGCACCTTTGCTTAAAAACAAGGGAATTGTCTTTCTAATAAGAAATCGTTTTGTTTGGTGATCCAGCAAATAATATTTCTAAACATGGCTTGCACATCTTGATGGATATCATGTGCACGTCAGGGATTCGTGAACTTGTGATGACATCTGCTTCAAAAAAATGTGACATGACTACATATTTAGAGAGAGAGGAGTTAGAATCCTTTCTTTCTCTTCATGGGGAAACTGGGACATCCTGTGCTGGCAGAGCAGACAGCTCGGACATGAATTCCACAAAGATCTTGGTGTCTGCTTCCTTTGGTCCTCCAGAGCTGGGTTGGAAGGCATGTAGCCCCATGTCTACACCCATGATCTGAGCTCAGGCTCACATCATAATTTCTTTCACGTTCCTGGCTTCACTCATATGGGCTGGGAAAACATTCCATGTCCATGGATGGTCTAGGGAACTCCAAAATAAGTTACTGTAGTAAGGTGTGCTGCCAGCTCTGCAGCAGACTACATTTCACTGCAGGGCGGTGCACAGTGTGTTGTTGAAATGAGGGCTGGGTGTGTGGTGGCGTTTTACCTAATAACATGCTGTGGTACTCTCATAAATTTAATTAAATAATATTACATAATAGATGTATGTTTTTGTGCCTCCAGAACTGATTCTGTTGGATTATTTTCAGTGGCTGGCAAATGTGTATCAGTCTCAGCGAATGATGGTTGGAGCAGAGATGTGTTACAGAAAGAGCCTGCAGTTGGCATCACAGCAGGGCAGCTGGAGTGGGAAGTTGTCCAGTCTGCTCAGGCTAGCTATGCTCGCACTGGAAGTCTGCATGGTAGGACAATAAAAATTGTGTAACTGCATGATTTAACAGGAGTTTATGGGATGTAGGACTTCTGCAGTCTTTAAATGAAGCCCCTGTTTAATTGACTTTGCATTTTATGATTGACAAGTGGTGGATAAAATAAGACTGCAAGGGGCAGTGGACTGTTCTAGAATGTCTCTTGCAAAGAGATGTTGCTGTCAAACAATCACATAGAAACACTGTGTACGTAAAAAGCTGACTTGCTCAATAAGGCTTATTTCTGTAATAATAGATTCAGCTTGACCATCCAAACTGACGTTCCCATTCAAGTCTCTATCCTCTTGTTTAGACAAGTGCCTTAGGAAACATTTTCACTCTACTGTTGCTTGGAGACTTCAGTCAAGTTTCAAATACCTTCATGCTGTATGGTCATTTCTACATATGGTGCCTTGCCTTTAAGTATAAACACAATCTTAAGGGAAGTGTACCTTGTAGTATAAAGAAAATTATTCTACTCCTTGCACCAAGGGGCCAGGTGAACATAAGTTCTTGGCAAGTTTCTATTCTCTTTAAGCATATTCACTCTAGAAACTTGAAGTGCAGTATCAGACTTCATTATTGCTGTGATCATCTCTAATCCTTTTCCATGTATTTTAACAGATGATCAAGCTAACAGCCATAATCAAAATCAGGCAAAGAAACCCCATATATCTGAGTGCTTATAAAATAACAGGCAGTCAGTTTTTCCAAGGATAAAGCTGCGAAGATGTTGATCGTGGTGAGAAAAGATGATCCCCCTCAGTGTAGGCAAGTCTCCTTCTCAGAAGCCATATGCTTCAAAAGGCAGAATTTGTCAAGTGACAGGACTTTTCCTCCTATGATTCTTCTGTCTGTGTTTTAGTGATCTGGTCCCTGTTTCCTATAGCTCATAAATCTCTCCAAAGGTAACAAGGTACCTTCTAACTTAATGCTACTTCTTTAAGTGCTGGCCTGAATTCAGTCTGAGAATGTACAAGATAAGAACCTTATCTCATCTGTTTTTTGCATGAGCAGAGTAGCTGATGAGTGGATTTCTTTTCAGCCTCTCTAATCTGGACTGGCTTAATGAAATGTGCAAAAGCCTGGTGAAAACCTTGCTCAGATCCAAGAAAGTTCTGTGGCTGATAATTGCTTGTCTCCCAGTTATCTGCCCAAATGAAAATTCAGGCACCCCTCCAAGTACAGCAATTTGAATGCTATCCAGACACAATAGGTGATAATAAGATTTTTCTGAATGCAGAAAATACAGGGATTTGTTCAATAGTTGCTCTATTAGATAATTTTGATCTTAGAGTTGGTTTTTACTTCTGGTAAAATATGGTGTCACTTCAGGGGAAAAATTCTATGTTCTAGTCTTGTACATAGGATGAAGATTTACAAGATGAAGGGCAAACAAGGGTTTGTGATTAAGACAGGCATTACTAAAACATGTATGAAAAAAAAAAAGCCAAGCAAGTGGAATGCTGGCAAGGCTGGACCTAGAATATTTACCATGACTTTTTCAGGCCCCTCTAAACACTCACTGTCTTTTTGTTCTAAAGGAATATCTTTCTAATCTGCCAAATGCTTTATATAACTCAGAACAGCTTGAATTAAACCTGCTCTTGAAAGAGCTGCAAAGAAGAATGGATTTAGACTGCACACGACAGTAAAACCCTTCTTTTTTTTTTTTTTTTTTTTTTTTTTTTTTTTTTTTTTTTTTNGCAAATGCAGGAAAACCTGACTACACACAGCTTCTTCAGCTTCTTTAAACAGGTAATTGGTAAATTGCAGCAATATTAAAATTGCAATTGAGAGACAGATGATTCCTCAGACCTCATTTTCTTTTTTTTTTTCATTTATCGTAGGCTAATGTCTCAAATGAACACTGGCCATCCTTGGTTCAGGAGGCAACAACTGAAGCTTTGAAACTTACTTCTTGTCCCCTGGCAGCTCTCCTACAAGCACTGCTACAATATAATCGCAAAATGGGAGCAAGGTATGCAGGATCTGTTATGTTTAAATGGAACGCACTGTCTACACAAAGTACAGGCAATCCCCATATGTAGCTCTAAGAACTGAAAGAAAATTGAAAACAGGATTTAGTTCTTGAAGCTGTTTGGCAGTTAAAAGGGAGAAGTAAGAGAGGAGTTATTTAGTAATGTGGGAAGTAAGAAGCAGCAAGATCCTCCTCCTTTTCTTGAAAAAAACCCAAGTGTATGACCTTCATACAAGGAAGAAAAAGATCTGTAAGACAACTTTTATTTTAATAGCATGTTACCTAAATAAATTAATCAGGAGGTCTAAACATTCTCAAAGGTCTTCTTAAATAGCACAGTGGAAACAGATATCACTACCGTATCTACTGCTGAGATTAATTTTGATCCTAAATTCCTGAACAACCAGGTGCTCATTGTGTTTTTTGAGGAAGTGGAGGAAGATTGAGCGGAGGGTTTGGAAGCCTTATACTTTTGAGGCAAACAGGCTTATTTTCTATGTGGGCTTTTAAGGAGGTTAACAGGCAGATCAATGTGATTGTGATGGTTGATGATAATAACAAAATTGGGCTGAAAACTTGTTTAATCAATTAAAATAAGTCTTATTACAATTTCCGGTATTAACTTATGTGAACAGTAAGGTATATTACAAGCTGTAGTTGATCTGCCTAGGTGTTCCAAAATCCTGAAACAGAAATTAACCTAAAGTACAAATAACAAAAAAAAAAAAAACCCAAACAACACAACAACAAAAAAAACCCCAAACAAACAAAAAACCCCAAACAGATGCAACCTCTCAATACCCTGTGTTAAATCACAGTGTACTGGGAAATCACATTGGTTATAAAGGACAGAATTCTTAAGATGAAAGCCAAAACTGACGGAACACCAGTGAATGGATATGATAACCCCTGAACTTAATTGCTAGTTTTTACCTCGTTTCTAATGACACAGTAAATTTGAAACTGTCTTGGTTAGATATAAGGTGGCAATGTTGGAAGGTAGTGTCAGCCAAATAGAACTTTAGCCTGTGTGTAGTAGTCTATTCCAGTTTCTTTCTCTGCAATTTCATATCATGGCTCTGTGTTTGCAGGAACTGCAGTACTTTTTGTGAGTGCCTGGATTAAATATGTGTGTGTATAATATGAAATTATATTCGGATTATTAAGACCTGCTGTAGTACCTGCTTCTCTCAGGTGCACTGTCTTCCAACAGACTTCTTTCACAGCTGTTGGTCAGAATACCTGCAATACTTGCTCAGCAGATGACGTACTGAAATCAGAGATAGTGCTGAGTTAGCTGATAGCAAGATGTTTATTGTGTTATTGTAACTGTCATAAAATCTGCTGTGTCAACCTAATTTGCATTACGTGCTAGTTAAAGCACTAACTTCAGTGTAATCTATTAAGCATAACAATGGTTGCAGTATTCCTTAACATTCTAAATGCAACTACATAGGAAACAAAGGAATGTACAGCTCTGCTCTCTCATCTCACTTTCTCATATGGTAGAAGGACCTTCCTTTGTATTACTCCTGGCTGCTGTTGCTTGCTCTGTGATACTGATATGTTACATGTAACCTAGTCAGTGGTGATTTGATTGAGTTTGTATTTTGGTTTTCCTTCTAGGGAGACTCGTCGAATGTTGGAGAGAGTGGTTTATCAGCCTGGGAATCCAGAAACCATGGTGTCAGTGGCACGCTGGTACCTCCTGCAACATCTTTATGCCAAAGATGATCAAGAATTAATAGACGTAAGTCTAATGCAGTCCATTTTACATAGAAATTCAGTCTATTTACATTGAATGTTGTGCTCACAACCTGAAAGTGGGTAGAGGGAAGCAGGGAGGTGCTGGCTCACCTGCTCTGGAGGCTACAGTGTTTGAGGTTTCCATGCTGACAAAACATACCTTAGTTTTCAAACTGCAACCAGCTTGTTTGAAAGTCTTCCAGTCCTCCATGCGATACTAACAAAAAACAAATAGCATAATCTCTAATCCAGACTGTCCCTGAGGGACACCACTCATTACTGGCCTCCAGCCAGACATAGAGCCATTGACCGCAACTCTTTGTGTGCGGCCATCTAGCCAGTTCTTTATCCACCAAGTGGTCCACCTATCAAATTGATGTCTCTCCAATTTAGAGACATGGATGTCATGTGGGACAGTGTTGAATTCTTTGTGCAAGTCTAGGCAGATGACATCAACTGCTCTACCCCTGTCCATCAGTTCCGTAGCCCCATCATAGAAGGCCACCAAGTTGTTCAGGCAGGATTTCCCCCTAGTGAAGCCATGCTGGCTGTCACCAAGCACGTTGTTTTTTCATTATACTAGTTCCCTCAAGCCTGGCTTGAACAATTTGGTGGTCTTCTACTGAACAGTGGTGTGTTGTACTTTCTGTACTCTAAGATTTTTATTATATCTGTAATGGTGCATTATTTTCAGCACATAGTTAATGGTTCATTAGTTTCTGTTGACAATACTTTACAAATGCACACAGGTCTTTCATGTGATATGGTGGTTCATTTGGGCTTGTAATTAGAGTAACTTTGCTAATCACACTCTGCAATCATCCTGCACTGGCACAGTGAGCTCTTTTGCCCAGATTAGCAACAGTTCCCTGGTGAAACTATGAATCTGTAACAAAATACTTTTGGAAGGAGTAGGCTCAGAGTTCACAAAAATCAATGCATACACACAGGGATTCATAAAATAGCTAGAATTAATGAGTGTGGATGATCCTGGTATGATCTCATTGCATTTGCTTCTGCAAAATCATCTGTACTCCCTACCAATTAGTACTGTAGCAGTAATGGCTAGAGTAAAGATTTGCTTCATTCTACTTAGTGGTTTTCCTTTTTAATATGTGTAATGCGATTGGATTACAAGAGAAGTACCAGAAGCTTATGAACATTAGGCTGTCATAGAAGCTTTTTTAATGAGCAGAAAAGCAGCAAAGGGGGGAGGGGGGAGGTGGGAGGGGGAGGCGTAAAAACACATCAAGGAAAGTTAAATATAAATGAAGGGGGAAAAAAGGTACTTTGGCAGTTTTAAGTAGCTGCACAGAATGCTCCTGTTTGGCAAATTGAGATTTATACAGACAAAATCAAGAGCAAGTGTGTAGCAAGAGGCAAGTATATGTCAGCAGGGAGACAGGTGTCACCTGACTGCTCTTTTCATTGCCAGCAGGTAACTTGTCTAAAGTTGGCCTCAGTCTCAAGTAACAGATGATGTGGTTGTTGTGCACTGCAAGTGACAACCAGTTTAGCAAGTGATATACAAAGTAGGGGGGTTTAGGTGCCTGATGTTTTAAGCAAGCTGATGTGTCCAGTGTTTCCTATCTATACTTATTGGTTGCTTAGTCTTTTAGGTAAACGACATAGCAGAAATTGAAATGCATTTGAGATTGACAGTAAAATACTAACAGCAAAATATTGAATTTTTCATTTTTCACTGTTTGTTTTTCTCTGTAGGTGCTTATAGAAAATGCCAAAGCCAACGGAGATGTTAGAGCTCTGGAACTAAATGAGAAATTGTCAGCAAGTGCCTAGTATGGACTACATCAAGTGAAAAGTCTTCCATTCATGCAACTTAATAGTCAGTTGTCCAAGACTGACTGTTGTTTGGGATTTTTTTATTTATGTCAGTTTTGTTGGTTTTTTTTTTCCCCATTGCACTAGCTACAGCTCTGTCTTTGGTTTCACTTTTCCTTGAAAAAAGTAGGTTATTTTCCTGTTGACATGGGGGATTCCACCATAAAAAATATACTTTATTTGAAAGAAAAACCCCGAATTTTGCTTTTATTTTCTTCCTCGCTTGAACTTCAGCGCTGTGGAGAATACTCATGTGTATTTCCCCCTTTTGCAACACACAGAATTACAGTGTTAAATGCAGGTTTTTCTTGGAACAGAATTTTACTAGCCAGGTAGCAGCAAACCTTTCTTACAGATATTGTAAAACATTTAAAGATTTAAAATGTCTGTATTCCTCTGTTATACTTTGTTCTGCAGTTAAGACCCAAATCCACTTGGAACTTCATTATACTTTTTAAATATATATTTAGTTAATTTTTAGCAGTGTATCCTCTTGACTTTAGGCTTCAGTAAACATTCCCATCAAGAAAAGCTTGTGATCATCAGGGACAGGGTCATATTACAGATGTGTATAACAGGCTCTGTTTTATGTCTTGGTGATTCTGCTGCTGACTACTTAATTGGATAAATCATGACAGTGGTTCTTCAGACATTATGTTATTTTGCTTTACGTACATGAAATAAAAGAAATAAAGCAATGACTCTAATCTGTTAATGTTACCATTAGACTTTTCAAGCTGTTGGTCATTGATAGCTGTCCATACAATCCCTTGTCATAGAGAGAAGGGGAGCTTCCAAGACGAGCAGTGAGACTGCATTAAACATACTCTTACTTGGTATTGGAACCAGTTGTATAGGGCTTAAAGAGATGAGGCTGCCAAGCTGGGGTGTGTGGGGTGTGCAAGTCTGTAACCATCCATGCACAGGAATCGCTGTAAAGTAGGTGAGAGACACAAGTGTGACACTGCCACTTTGAAGAGGAACTGGCTGGGATTCCTCTGTAGAGGAGAGTAGAAACCTCTCTGAATGGCAAGAATCCCTCCTTGCCTTCCACACTCTCTCAGTTCTCCCACCCGTCATAGTGAAAAGTACCCTCCTTAAAAAGATTTTTTCTTGTTAAATTTAGGTCAATTTTGGTTCCCTTGGCGGGCTGCTATTATGTAGTCTTGAACTCTCCATAACTGCAGACACCAGAAGGGAATATTGCAAACGCCAGACTCGTGACTCTAGACTAGCTGTAACTTTTTTTAGCTTGCTGCTATTAAAAGCTTGGTAAAGTTCTTACAGCCTCTAGTTTGTGTCCTTGGCATATGGTCTAGAAGTTTGTGCCTCCTACTGCAATGGTGGGAGAACCACCATCACCAGCCTGCTGACAGCATGGTAAGCAGCTGCCTGCCCTTGTTAATGTGATAGGCAGAAGTGCTTCTGCATGAGTATGAGTCCATGCTTTGTTCAGCACGAAGCCTTAAATAGTTTCTAACAGCTAGGAGAACACACAAGTAACAACAGGCCAAGAAACCAGCTAAGTAACTAGCTACTGTGAATATTCTGTATTAGTAAATAGAATACTGCAGTGTTTTATTTCTTCAGAAGACCATGAAGTTACTTTTATTGTGATCAGTGATGAACCCCTTGAGCAACATTGAAGTTCTGTTATGTGCTCTGCAGGGAAAAAAAGACCCATGTACCTCTCTACTCAGTGAAAAGCACTCAAGGAACATGAGTTTAAATTTCAAGCTTCCAACAATATGAGGTAAAAAATCTTGCTCTCCTCATTTTTTAACCATGCATAGTCTCTACAAAATCTGCACTTTGTAGAAGGTCTGCTGTAACACTGAGACAACATGCAGATTCATGCAGATTGAAGCAGCCCTGTATTTTATACTATTGTACAGCTCAAATTTAGAACACAAAGCCCTGTACGAAGGCACATAAGCACCACTAAGTTGGGAAGCTGGGAGTTGCTTATGGATTTCACTGCCTGAGAAGTTATATGTTCAGCTGCTATGACTGCAAGGGGGGTGGGGGGAACATCCCCAGATGTGATTTATTTTATGTTGGCTTATACTGAAGACAGAATTCCAGTATTAGAATACTGGAATTAGATCTAAAGAATTTGCTACTTCAGACATGAAGGTGATGCTACTTACATTTACTTTTATACAAACATGAGACAACTGTTCACTTCTGAGAATTTTTATTTATTTTAGGGTCATGCATGTTCATCTTATTTTCTGTGTTTTCTCAGAATTGCTGGATTTCTACTCAATTTTTGACCTTCTCAAAGTGGTACCATGAAATACAGTGAGTAATTGCATTAATTCAGATAATCTTCCTTAGAGTTTAACACAAACACAGATGTATATTTCTGTATCCCCAATACTTTTGTTTGACACCTTTTATATTTTTTGAAAATATATGAATTCACAGATATAAAATCCTTGAGAACTGTTTTCATGCTGCACAAATGCACTGTTGCAGGGGAAAGCACATCCCTAATCCAGCAGCCTGGATGTCTAGAATTTAACTTTCCTTCCTTCCCAATTAATTTGCTTTCTTCTGGTTCAGTTGAACTGCTGACAGTTAAATGACTTTTGAATTTAGTGTTCTCAAGGGTGAGAGGGATAGAGTTTGGCTGCAGGGTGGAGTGATAAAATACTGAGATAATGCCTTCATGCTGTGAAGTCACTCAAACAATAGCAACATTCCAAATATGTATATTCGTGTGTGATCTGAATTCATAATTAGACACACCAACCTTTCTGCTATAATCATACATAGCAACATTCTTACCTAAAGCAACATCTGGTTGTGCCAGACTGCGAAATAGGTAGGTAGATAGATAGATAGATAGATAGATGATAGATAAATAGAAAATGTGCAGCAATACTGTGAAGGTTGTCCTGGCTTGCTTTTAATAGCACATTCATCAATAACCTTGTATTTCACTTCTTTGTTGTTCCTCAGGATACAGAGAACAGGAGCACCCAGGTAGTTGGTGGGGAGGCAAATACACCACACCACTAACTGCTGCTTCACTGACAGCCAAGTAAATGGGCAAAAAATAGTGAAAGTGCCTAAAAGGAGCTACAGAATGGCAGTCTGGGAGGCAGCACTCAAGCCCAAATGTCTTGCCATGGTGGCACAATGGACTTTCAGTCTACAGTGGAGGCAGGGCCCTCTGTAATGAACGGAACATACAGGGAGACTGAAATACAGACTTGGCATAGCTCAGAAACTGCTGCTTCTTGTTGGGATTTCAGTGTTGCTGGTTTCTTGTAGCTGATGTGGCGAGCACAGGCCAGGCTGGCAGCAGTTCACAAGTCTGGGGTTAAAGCAAAAGACCCATGCAGTTCAGCTCCATAGAACCTGGCCACCAGCAGAATGCAGGAAGGTCATCTGTGAAACCTGGTGGTTGCACTTTTGTCATCTACAAAACATGAGCAAGTTCTTACACTTCTTATTTGCTGGAGAAAGCTGAAACATAATCAAAGTTTCTGCCTGCAGGAGCAGCGTGATTCATTGCTGAAGTGATATTCCCTACTGACTGCGTCAGTTCAGTTTCAGCTGCTGTGCTCTGCAGGTCTGGCTCCTCACAAGCCACCCGCAATCCACAGCTGAAGAAACCTGCTTTGTTGTAGAGCAAGAAGCACAGACTTGAGATACCAGTTATTGGAGGAGGATTATATGAGTTCTCTTGGATTTTCTTTGGGCAGTGGACAGTATTGGGCTTTCTGGAAACACATGTACAGTAAAAATTCAGGTTTCTAGTGCCATTGCACTGTGACCACCTTTTTTGGCCTCCCTGCTAAAGAACTCGAGTTAGCCTCTGTTGGGAAATTACAGTGGTATGTTTCTTTTTCACTACTCCCAGAGTTTTCCTCCTTATTTCCAGGTGATTTTTCTTGTTATTTGAAGCTAAACAAAACCCACAGTTTCAGTTACATTTCTGAGTATTCTAGCTTTTATTCAAACAGAGAAGATAAGTAAACCTTTTTAATAATACATATGCTAGTAATTAACATGCATTTTGTCACCTATACACAAGTTATTGGCTACTTTTAATGATTCAGTAAATTACTATAGTAGGTCCAAATCATGCATCAGTAAATATTCTGATACCAGTTTTGATAATGCTATGTGGAGTTGGACAAATTTACTAGGCCTGATTTAAATATTTACAGCAATCTAAAACTGGTGCAGCATAAGGCAGGACTGGGGTAACCATGCTAAGTGAGTACTCATTTTCTTAAAGTCCTTTAAATAATACGAATATTTTTTTGTATGAAGTCTTTGTAAAATTTTAAGTTAATCCTTAAAATTTAATCTCTCTTCCATAGCAAAGTATTCTGTTGTAAAATTGGCATAAAAATAACTGTTGAGGAGCTACATATATATGTATATATATATCAGAGCTGTTATTATAGACTTGCTCATGGTGTTCAGTCTTCCAGGTCACTTCTGTTGTACTTTTTTCATGTCTTTGTGAATTTTCTTTTTTTCTAGTTTCAGCTTTGCGTTGTGTATTTGTATGAGCAGCTCCAGAGACTCTTGAATACATTGAAATCCTGGTAGAAGAATAGGAACAATTAATTTAATAGTGGTTGCTTTCACCATATTTGAAGATTCTTCCCTTTGCAACGGTTTCCTACCCTTGTTTAACACAGAGCACATTAAATCCACTCTATTTCATCATTTTATTGAATGCCATAGACACACATTAGCAGCTTGAGTTGCAAGTTCCTTGCTCTTGGAATGGTATCTTCCAATACATTGGATAATGCCAAGCATGATTATAGATAGCAATAAACAGCATTTGACATCAGGTTTGTGGTGTGGAGGAAAGAAAACACTATCTGTCTTTAAAACCAATGGTATTGTCAGCTTTTGAAGTGTATTTTTTTTTATTTTTCATTAAGCATTGGAGGGGTTTTGTTTGGTTTGAGGATTTTTTAAGTGTTTCTTCTTAATTGGAGAGGTGGTGGTGTGCACACACAATTCTTCTGCAAAACAGAGCTACACAGCACCTGATGCACCTTTTTTTGGACCAGTGTTCCATCAGGTATTGACAGTAAAGCTTGTAAAAGCAGAACGTAAGCTGCTGTTACCTAGCTGATTCCAGACTGAAGTAACTTTCAGATCACAGCATAATAGTTACTTACATTTATTCAGTGTGTCACGTAGGTTTTAACTTATTAGCCAGCAAGCAGCCTAACAGTGGATTAAAATTAATTCGCTTCCTCTTTTTGTTTTTCTTACAGTGCTTATTGTAACATGGTAGCTGATGACATGTTTTTCTTTATGGTTCTTTAATATGGATTAATTTTGTCTCAGTAGCATTGAACCAAATTGCTTCATAGTGCTTAGAATTTTATGAATACCAAGCCTGTCTCTGATCTCCAAGAAGCCAATCTGTGCACTAACAGCTTCTCAGAAAGCCTAGGCACTGCCTCTGCGCCCTTCATGCTGCTCCACAACCCTTCAGTGGCCTCTTTTCCCCCTTTCTAGGGGTCAGGCCCTGCTACAGAGGACTGCCATAGGAAAGAGCAGTCCTTGTACTTAATTCAAACACAAGCATGGCCAAATTATGGCGTAAACAGATCTCTCCTGTCCTTAATTTCTGCAGGTAGGAATTTGAAGTTAAGCACTCTCTCCTTTCAGCACCAGAATCCTTTATTTCTAATTTTCTTAGCCACAGCTTTCTTTGAGGCCTTGTCTGGTGCTCACTCGCATGGTCTCATAGGCAGCCAAGCCTCATCTTTCTGTCAAGCTACACAAAGACCTTCGCTAATTTAGAGCTTGGTTTGCTACAGCTTTGGAGTAGGGCTCAGAGGTGGGTTGAAGATGATGAAGGAATTGGAGCTGAAGTAAAGAGTCCTTGATCACAGCCATCTTGGGAGATGAGAACCAGGGGCTTGAATTTCAAGTGGGAACATGTAAGATGCGAAACCCTTGTGTAATGAATTTCACCCATCTGTTCCTTTGGAAAGAGGGCTGAGTGATTTTTTTTCTGGGTAAGCTGATGTTTCCATGATCAGCTGCAAATGGAGGGTATTACAATAGGTTAGGTTTGATTGACAGAGGATGGATTATAATGAGCAAAAGTCCTCCTTGAGAAGACCATGTGCTTACTGCCAGGTAAAAGCCTTTCTCATTGCAGTTGAAAATTGATCATCTGACTGATAAAGTAGTTCATGCTCTGTGAGATAGATTTCTGTGACCATTCCTATAAGAGGCAGCTGCTGTGTTTTCAGCAGTGCTATCCAACCACTTCCCTGTCTGCTTGCACAAGGTATTGTCTCTGTCAGGCAACTGTAACTCATCCAGAATCCTCTTTTTTCCAGCTACTGTTGGTTGAGAATGGGGAGTACAGGATGGACATGATACAAAGGCATCACACAGGATCTCAGCAGCAGGATGTGTGCAAAAGGGAATGACTTGAGTCTTCCAACAGAGGTTAGGAACCTTGCCAATGGAAGAAATAGTTGCTGTAAAAAATCTGGAAAACAGGTTGTGAAGCAACCTTTTAAATGGTCTTACCTTGAGACTCTTAAGAAGAAAAGCAGTCTGTGTGCAGATGTCATGTTGGCTGTTTGCAAAGACAAGTGGGCTAACCCACACACCTCTATGTTCAGGGCTTAGGAGAGACAAATCCTGATTATCATGTCTTTCTGTCTTTGCTAGAAAGTATCTTCTGGTTCAGCAAGTTACTGTGGAAATGTATTTTAAAAATAAGTTGTGTAAAAGCCCATCCTCACCTGATCTGTATTCGTTTTGGATTTCCTGAATCTCCTTCCAGATCTGTCTTTCAAATCTGGTGAGTCTTTCATGCAGGTTTTTTTCATCACTTATCAGCTGGTTCAACTGCTTTTCATATTTCTGTGGTTTATCCATTTCTTCTAACTTTAGTGACAGAAATAGGAGCTTTTCTTCTACTCTTTTTTCTGCTCTTTCCTTTAAATACATAACACAGGTTTATAGTAAGACACTTTATCTGCACCCACGTTAACCTGCCTCCTGCCAACAATGCATTCAGTCAGTCTTGCTTCCTAATTCCATGCATGACAGCACTGAGTAAATGCAGACAAGGCCTGGTATTCTGTAGGATGCGTCAATTCTCTTTTCCCTAACAAACCAGATAAACTGAGAAATTTGGGCTGGGCCAGGACAAAGGTGTTTTCTAATTATTACTTTATTCGTTTGTTCATTTAAATCCAGTGACTTGTCACATTTTGCAATATGTTTCAGATTTCTTTCATGCGTCCATCTCCAGCTCAAGCTTTCTGAGCTATGGAGTGCAACACTGTGGTGTAAATCCAGCTCAGCTGCTGGCATGAATAAGGAGGCTGAGCCCTGTAAAATGCAATGGCTCTGCCTCCCAAGGAAGGTGTCTGCAAACCTGGCACAGCTATCTGTGTACTTCCACAATTCAATGTGGCAGTGGAACGCACTCTGAGTTTACAGACATTGCTGTGCTGCTGGCTGATGGAGTGAGTCAGCTCCAGGAATGACCAAAATGCTGCTGTGCACTCCCAGAACAGCTCCATCACCATCACATAGCCCATCAGGTCCACAAGCTACATGAGGATTGCATGTTGTCCAGCATTTGTGCTGGGGTTTCCTTCGGCTCCCAGGGGACTGAGCTGTGCCACCACTGATAGGGCACCCAGAGGACCACCATGCATGCGCCTGTGTACATGTATGTGTACATAGAAAAACAAATGCATTCCTTGTTCAACCTATTTGAGAGTGGTTTTAAAATTTTTTAACTCCTGTTAACACTATTTTTTTGGTACACTTGTCTCCCTTAGGAAAGAATAACCACATATATTGGTGTGTTTTTGAAAACTAATCACAAAAACTACTAGTGGAGGAAGGAAATTAAAGCTTTGAAATTTTGAGATAGCAGCCAGCAAGTCAGAAATGTTTTTATTATCTTCATGGCTGCACTAAATCCTGGTTATTTTGAGTACAAGAGATCACCATCAGGTAAAATAAATAGAGATTAAAGTTCAGGAGCTTTGTAGTTCCAAGCAACTTCTGAATCTGGTCTTTGATCAATAGCCTTCATCCTGGTGCTAAGACATGGTAACTATGCTTAGGTCGCTTTTGAACTCTGAAGCTGCACACAGCAAAGAAGTAAAAACTGAAGGAATTAATTAAAAGGCATTGGTTCTGTGCCAAGTGCTAACTGCTGCTGTGGAATCAAAGTGAGCTGCGTTTTAAAGAACTGACCAGAAGATGGTGAGGGTTTGTCTGTATTTAAAAGCAGGCAGAACTTGCACAGATGATATGAGCTTGTCAATGAATGGAGCTGGGTGGTGTTCAGTGGTGGCACTTATGTTCACCTTGGAGCTAGAAAAAGCCATTTTTGGGTACAGCGGAGTTGCACAGATACGAAGTGGTGCCATGATCATAGAATCACAGAATGGTTTGGGTTGGAAGGGACCTTAAAGATTATCAGGGACACCTTCCACTAGACCAGGTTGTTTCAAACCCTGTCCAACCTGGCCTTGAACACTGCCAAGGATGGGGCAGTCACAGTCAGGAAGACTTTATATCTGGGATGCCCATAGCACTGTAGGATCTCCATCCTTGGAAACAAAAATCTCCTGGGTGAGGCTCAAGCCCTGACTTTGAAGTTGGCTCTGTTTGAATGAGGAGTTAAACCTTATGACTTCCAGATATCCCTTCCAAACCAAATTAATCCATGATTACATGATTTTCATAACTCACGATTTTGCTGGCTGTGTCCTGGAGAACCTAGTTTTGTGTTGGATCTCATATTTTGAGTGCATGATTTGGTACCTGCTGGGATCAAGGTGGTAGGAGTGGTGTTCCTCACTCCCACTCCTGGCAGGGCTGCAAACCACCCTGTGCCACCCTCTTGGAAACTCTTACCAGTCTTTCCTTCATCAAGTCATGCAGCTGATGCCTCTGCTGGGCTTGATCTTCTTCAGACCGTGTCAACTGCACTTCTGTCCACTTCCGATGAGTCTGTATCTGATCCCTGAAGTCACTTAGAACACTTGCCAACCTAAAATTATGGTTATTTCTTTAGTAAAAATATTAAGGCTTACTCAGCATTATGGAGGAGTCTTGACTCAATTGTTTACTCTGTATCTCATCAGTAACTTCCTAACAAGCCCTAAGTTCAATTATTTTCTTGATCCTTACTATGAAGGCTGTACCTGGATGCCAAAATGTGATTTCTGTGGAGTGGTCTACTTTAGGAAGATATTTGAGGGCTGAAAAAATATTAATTTCCATTTGAATTAACTCTGAAGTGGATGAAGCTACACTATTCTATTGGATGTTGACTGTGTTGCTGGGCATTGGGGAGAGCAGCAAAATCAGTTGTGGTCTGAAAATGAAGCTCATAGGATAAAAAAGCTTCTAACTAAACCAGGATCTGTAGGCAGTTGAATTAACTTTGTGCAGCTGAATGCAGCTATTCCAGTCTAACTGATGCCAAGAGATAAGCATCCACTTCCCTCTGAAGGGCCAAATTTCTGAGCAAGGCATGATGCCCATGAGATCCTGAAATAAGTTTACAGTTAATCTGGTTTTCTGTAATACTATCAGTTAGTGAACATTTATAATAAAACTGCCGAACTGCAGTCAAAGGTGACCAGATCTCAGACAGCTGCATCTCAGCAGAAGAGGCAACTCTTGGCTTTAAAGCCAATTTACAGCATCTTGATCTCCATCATTCACTGCTCTCTGTTTCCCTGTTTGTCCTTCCCTTTTCCCAATTTTGATTCATTTCCCACTTTACCAGTATTTTCCTGTTCACCCCAATCCCTTTTTGCTTGATAAGAACTTCCTTCTGCTTAATACAATTCAGCTAAAATCTTAATGCAAATAAATCTTTATTCAAATACTTCACCATTTTAAGGAGTGGGACTATTGCATTTGAAATATTATTAATGCAGAACAATTATAATTAGATTTGAAATTATTTGTGCTTCTCTGCTATTCAGTGCTGGGATGTTTGGCATTACTCTGAACATGGATGCCAGATACTGCTGTTCATTGCATTCTTCCCTGGAGCTCCATCCTCTCTAAAACTCATCAAGATTACAATGGCACCCTAAAAATACTTCTGGAATAGGAAAAATATGCTAGGTAAATAAGAAATAAATCACAAATCTGTGGGCATATGAGCCTGTATAACTGCTTTAGCCTTGTGCCCACCTTTCTTCATTAGCAGCATGCCTGTCCTAGGCAGTTTTCTCAGAGTGCAAGTGCATAAAGAAAACATTCTGCACATTAGGCAAGTCACAAATTAGACCCAATTATAATGGTAAACAGTGGCTTTGTATTTGCTACCTTTCTTTTAAGTGTAGAAAGCTGTTTTCATACCTTTCTTCTTACAGGATGTTATTTAGTGCCTCATTTCAAAAATTAGCTTGAGAGATTATATACTTTCATTATGTATTTTTGCTATTTTATGGCATAGATCTTCATTAATCTTCTTTTAGTGTTTCTAGTTTTTTAGTGGGGATTAATTAAAGTGTTTGTTTTACTGTTTCATGGCAACCTCTTCACACTAACACATTCAGGGTGAATTATCATAATGGAAAATCCTTCTATCACCTACTTGAAATCCAGAAGTTGCCATTTGTGATGTTGATCTCCCTGGACTGTCTTTGAATTTGAGCTTTGATCAGAGTTGGAAGTCTCTATCTTCCCTACTAGCTGCATTACCTAATGAGAATTCAACAGAAAGCCTTTATAAGCCAGACTATGAGCACTAACATTTAAACATGTGTTATGATTGCAAGCATGGAAAAAGCAGATAACATCAAGACACAGCTACATAAGCCCAAATTTTTCTCACCATTTCATTCAGTACAAACTGAAGGCTTGAGCTCAGAGTCACCAAGGCTGTATGACCTGCTGAAGTCAAAGTCTGCGGGTGCAGGTTTTGCAATTACATGCACAGGTGAGCAATGCTGCTTTAATTTGGAAAGAGGCACCACTCAAACCTCCCCAGTGGTAGAAAAAACACAGGGTAAATCCTTGGAATTGCGTGTGTGTTGCAAAGATTTGTCTGTCCAACACCTAACAGGATCCCAAGAAGAGTGAAGAGAGGAGAGGCTCATCCACAATAACACATGCTTTGATAATAAGATGGTACCTGGTAGACCATGTTCAAAGCATCTCCCTCCTTCAGGGGAGGACATCTCCATGTCCAGGCTGGGATATGCATCCTCAGCTCTGTGCAGCCCTGTGATCTCTAGGCTGTGGGATATCCCAGGTGTCTTATTCTCTCCCACATGAATTTGTGTACTGCTTAATGCAATTCTGACACACACCAGGTCCTTTGCATGGTTCCAGGTGAAGAAGAACATCTTTTCAAAGGTATTCAAGAAGACAGATGTCCAAACAATGTCTTTTGACAGAATTCCAGGTAAGATATCTTTGTTTAAATTCTGTCATGAGTAATTTTTCCTTGGAGAGGAGGAACTTGGGTAGGCAACGTACATAATAACTGGCACTGTGCCTTATGCAGCAGAAGATGCAGACAAAATACAGTAATGAGATTATATTCAATACAAAAGTGCATGAGAAATTGAGTGTTTCATATCTGTTCAATCCTGGCATATGATTGAGTGCTCTATGGAGAACTCCCTGCAGTCCTGCATCCAGTGCTGTGGTAACAACACAAGAGGGATGTGGAGCTGTTGAAGCAAGTCCAGAGGAGGCCATAGAGATGCTGCAAGGGTTGGAGCAGCTCTGCTCTGGAGCCAGGCTGAGAGAGCTGGGCTTGGTCAGTCTGGAGAAGAGAAGGCTCCTTAAGAGGAGACCTTAGAGCAGCTCCAGTGCCTGAAGGGGCTACAAGAAAGCTGGAGATGAACTTTGGACAAGGGCCTGTAGGGACAGGACAAGGGGCTTTAACCTGACAGAGGAGAGATTGAGATGAGCTCTTAGGCAGAAGCTCTTCCCTGTGAGGGTGCTGAGGCCCTGGCACAGGTTGCCCAGAGAAGCTGTGGCTGCCCTATCCCTGGCAATGTTCAAGGTCAGGTTGGATGGGGCTTGGAGCGACCTGGTCTAGTGGAAGGTGTCCCTGCCCATGGCAGTGGATTGAAACTGGATGGGCTTTAAGGTCCCTCCCAACCCAAAATATTCAATCATTCTATGATTCCACAGTATCATGGAAAACTTTTTTTAATTAAAAATCCTGAAATATTGTTTAAATCCCATATCAGTCTTTAATATCGGTCAGTAATTACAAAAAGAAACTATATGTGCATTGTCACAACTTACCAAGTGTTTAACTGTAGGCTTTTCTACTCACCTTCTTTTCAAAATCAGCAACACAATTTTTGAGGGTAGAATGAAGGCCATAGATCTCCTTATCAGTGTTCTGGGCCTCATGCCTGATAAAACTGATATGTCCCGACAGCTTCGCAATGCTTGCCTCACATCTGCAGTCAAACCAGAGACAAGAGCCTTTGTCAGGGAATGCTGGAGGGTGACTGGAGGCATATGCTAGTCCCTATGCACTTCTGCTGGACCAAATTCAGCCCCCTAGAACACTCTGCCAAGTGGCAAAATAGACTCCCCATTACAACAACTCTGATCCCCAGTCTGCTTCCAGATGTTACAGTGCATTAAAATGCTGCTTGAAGTGATGGCAAGGAAGCAAGAGCCAGCCACAGGCAATGTCCCTCTGTAGCAGCCATTTGCTATCTGAGCTACTGTTATTGGCTGTTTAAACAGTTGCACTCACCAAATTACCTAGCCACATTTTAAATGAATGAGTGAACAATCTGAGAGTGGCAGCATTAAGTGAATAGCCTAGGGATTGAATAATACTCAACCAGCTAACTTTCCTGGTAGAGTGAACAACTGTTTCAGCCTGTCTTTCATATGTATATATACACACACACATTGCATATGGCATAGTATATACACATATGTACACTTATATTAAAAAATGCATACTTTTAAAATATAAGCAATAAGATTCTATTCAGTGTTTGTATATATACATATGACATTATTCATATAATTAACATAGAATCATAGAACAGTTAGGGTTGGAAAGGATCTTAAGATCATCTATTTCCAGTCCCCCTGCTGTGGGCAGAACACAATTCCCCTCCTGCTATCCTCCTTCATGCTGTTATCGCAGAAGTAACTGGCTGTTCTAGTGTCAGCAGTGCAAGAGTGTGGAAAAAAATACCTTTAGGCCACAGAGTAGTGCACAATTTAATATAAATAACTGAATAGAAGTTGAGTGAGGAAAACAGCTAATTTTTAAATGCCAGAGAAATTATCATCCGAAGCACCACAACTGAACAAAGCTGGTTCTGTTGACAGATAAAGGATCTAAAGAGAAATTTTGACAGTTTAAATAGAGAGCTTTTTGTCATCTCCTGACGATGCTTAGATATTGTGATACACCTACAGAGCATGTAGATCAAGGAAATAAAAAGAAGTTAGTGCATATAATAAAGGCTTTGTAGAAAGGCCTGAACTGTGATCAAAAGAAACCGTAGATTTGGAAAAGCAGGTACAAAATAGCTGCCAAGGTGAACATGGATCTGGAGGGGGAGCAGGCTGTCATCACAGCTTCTCTGGCTACAGACATAGGAATCAACACAAGAGCTGGTGAGGAGAGGCTGCAGGGGACCACAGTTCTGGGGGATGAAAGGTGTCTCTGGGGTAGGAGTGTTGTGGAACACAGGTACAGACAAAACAAGGCTGCTGAGGCTGAATGCAAGGTTAGTGAGTGGCCAGGTGACTGGGGCTCACCACTCCCTTAGGAAAATCCCACCCCAAGACAGCACTGGCAAGGCTTTGCAAGAAGTACACAGTGAGAAAGAAGAGGATTAATGGATCTCTAGCAGTAAAAATACATAACTTCAGTTATAAGAGAAAGAAACCTCAATATTCTATACTGAGAATACTTAAAGGATTTGAAGACAGGACCCAAAGAGCTCAAGAATTAGATTTGCAGCATGGGATTAATACAACCACTTCTGCATTATGACCTGAGGGGTCATAATTCTGACCCGAGGGATCAAAGCCCTGCCTGGGGATCTCACAGA
Organism: Agapornis roseicollis; assembly: GCA_002631895.1. Lineage (NCBI taxonomy): Eukaryota > Metazoa > Chordata > Aves > Psittaciformes > Psittacidae > Agapornis > Agapornis roseicollis. The sequence goes on from NDXB01002841.1 coordinate 47,385, forward strand.
CATAGCAAGATTCACAGACTCTCAGAGCCGTTGATGTGCCTTAAGTCTCTGGGCCTGCTCAGATCTCGTTTTCCCTACATATAATTTATACCATTGTTATGGCAAAGTAGTTAAATGCATTAGTGCTGTTTAGCAGATTGAGTGTGAAAGAGAACAGGGATACTTAGGAGTTGCTTAAATCTTGCTCTAATTTAATATTTCACTTAGGAGACATTCACAGCTTGCAGTGAGATCATGGTTTTCTAGTCATACTAAACAGCCCGGAGAGAATGCAAGAAGCAGTGCAGATGAAATGGGAATGATACAGAAAGCATGCTCCTAGAGTTGTTCTTAAATTAAAAAGTATAAAGAAATACAAACCTCTGTTGGTTATATAAAACCATTTAACTAAATATGGGAATAATACTATATGTTCAAAGAGCTTTATCCTCCAAAGTCATGGAAGTAACAGTACATACTGGACTGCTGCACTTGCCAATTAGCATTTATGAAGGATCTAGTAACTTCACAGGTACACATTGGGGCTTTTTATTGTCTAAATCTGTGTTGGACTTTTTCTCTGAACAATAAAAATACTAATGAAAAAAATAAGTACAGAAGTACAATGCAAGCATCTACATACAGTGCACTGTTCATTCATTTGTTCTTTTGTTGGTGAAGCAGAAGAGAGTGAATTAGTATATATTAGAAGAGTGGCTTTATTTACAGTTGATTACCTAATTCTTATAATACATATTCTCATGCCAAAATAAAGTCTTATTAAGAGCTAGAATGCAAGTAAAATATACAGCTAATCCAATGGGAATACCACTATAGCTGAGATGCTGAAGCATGGGGTTTTTTTTCAAAGATCACTGCTATTTGGCACTTACATGTTTTACATGGTGTAGAAAAGAAAGTCCCAGCATTAACGGACAGCTGCATCAGTGGCTGGCAAGAGATATACATCTATTTTTCAGGGAAACATGGAATAAGAGAATAAACACAATTTGAGTTTCAAGAGCTAACCCACTTTAATCCTTTACACATGGCAGAATACAAGAGGATGAATCATCCGCTTTGAGAAAGAGCAGTGGTTTAATTTCATCCCAGATAGCCTTGGATTAAGGTTAGCCTACAAATCAAGAAGAAAGTTGTCACTGCAAATTTGCATTTGGAAGTTTTCTATTTATGCAATAGAGGTAAATTATATGAACATGTGCATTTGTCGCTGGCCATTCCGAGCTCTACTTAATATACATAGCAATTTTAAATCCTGAACCTCAAGAGCAAAGAAATGTGAAAAATCAAAATATTAATCATCAATGTAATGTCGGTCCCCTGTCAGTTCTGGCTCACTCCTCCGCTGTGATGCTGGGAGCAGGTATGCCATGGAGGCTTGGCATTTCCAGAGGGCAACTTCAGCAGCAAGAAAAACAAGAGAGTGCTGATGATTCATGACTCCCATAAAACTATACCACACTTTAGCTTAATGGGAACCATTCATGTAAAACTGCATTACAATATATGTAGAGCTGTTGCTAAAACATCACTGTTTAATATCAGTAGTTTCTGGTGAAGCTAGAAAACCTGTCATTTTCTTTTCCCTCACCTTAAAACTAAATGGGGTCTAATGACTCAGTTTCCAGCATCATAAGATGATTACTTTGATGTCCTCATTACAGTTTTTACCTGCAATATGTATTTTGAGCTCCTCACTTCTTCCTGTGGGAAAGGCCAACCAACTAACTGCAAAAATGGGCAAGGAAAGAAGGGGAAAAGGGACTTCATAAAAGTGTTGCCATGGACCTCCAGGAGTCCTCAACCTCTTGTTTCTTCTATTTATTTCATTTTTTATTTTTTGCAAGTAGAAGTGGACTGGTAGTTTTTTCCTCAGAATTATCCTGTTTTCCACAAATTCTTTTGCTTTCCTCTACTGCAGGCAAATGCTCAAGCACAGATGATAGGAGCAAACCCCAGCTGACAAAGGGAAGCATTGACTAGGAAAAGACTGGGGAAAGAGGAGTGAGATGGAATCTTATGACTTTTAAAAGCATATTGTCTAGAGTGTCTGCCCACCTGAATTTGAAAACAGAAGCAGAAGACTCTTGCAGAATCACCTGCTACTTTGCTCCAACGCTAATCAGCCACAAGGTTAAAAAAACACCATCTTTTTCCTGCCAACTTTGAATGTGTTGGCTTTGTCTTCTTGTTTTGTACTCTTGGGTCTCCCTGCAGTAGTCTGGAGTCTTCCAGTATCCTGTGATTTATTTTTTTTTCTTTCTTTTTGGTAGTTACACATGGAAATGAAGACATCTCTAGACTTTTTTTTTTTTTTCTATAAACTATACATAGATGTATACTTCCCTCAGCCAGAAATTTTCCTCATCCCACCACCACATTCCTGGCTCTCTTTTTATGCTGTATCAAATTAATTTCAGTAAGGGCACTCTAGGCTCAGCCCAGTATTCTGGTATCAATATGTGTGCCATACACAGAGCTAAACCAACCTCCCTGTTTACTGATTCTCTGCTTCTCTCATCCAAGACCATATTCCTGGCATTTCTGATGCCACACGATTATAAGAGCTCACATTAAGTTCTTTATCTGATCTATTCCCCAGACTTTTCAGGGGGCACTCAGTTGTGAAACAGTCTCTTGTTTGGTTTATAAAGTACATTTTCTACTGAGTCAGGCCACATTACCAACACTCCTGGTTAGTCTCTGTTACCATCTTGTCCTCACTTGACCAGTTTTGTGTTATCAACAAATGTCACTAGCAGAGTTTTATATACTGAGCATATGACTGGCCTCTGGAGGAAAGAAACAATTAGAAATACACCAGTTCAGGGAAGTTTCTTCCTTAATGGTTACTTTCCCCCATATATTTGTTCAGATAGTTCCTAATTCATGTGTTCTCTTGGCATTATATAGCAGAATTTCAGTTTGTCTTTCTTTTGATCATAATATGCGTTACAGAATGCCACATGGAAGTCCACCCACAAGTCCAGAGGAGGGCCACGAAGATGGTCAGGGGACTGGAGCACCTCCCGTGTGAAGACAGGCTGAGAAAGTTGGGGCTGTTCAGCCTGGAGAAGAGAAGGCTGCGTGGAGACCTCATAGCAGCCTTCCAGTATCTGAAGGGGGCCTATAGGGATGTTGTGGAGAGGCTCTTCCTTAGGGACTGTAGTGACAGGACAAGGGGTAACGGGTTCAAACTTAAACAGGGGAGGTTTAGATTGGATATAAGGAGGAAATTCTTTCCTGTGAGGGTGGTGAGGCACTGGAATGGGTTGCCCAGGAAAGTTGTGAATGCACCATCCCTGGTAGTGTTCAAGGCCACATTGGGTGACATGGTTTAGTGTGAGGTGTCCCTGCCCATGGCAGGGGGGCTGGAACTAGATGATCTTAAGGTCCTTTCCAACCCTAACTAGTCTATGATTCTATGATACATACGTGCAACTACTTGTATTGATGAAAACTTCATATCCCACCAAAGGGAGAAATCAGGTTTGCTCAACAAGGCCTACTTTCTAAGATAGGAAGTTTCATTGAAACAACAGAAGAATTTAAGTAGGAGGTAGTAACCACTTCAGCTGAAGTCTAGCCAGACTGAAGAAGAAAAAAAATCCCCAAAACGTTATGCATGTAATGAAGAAAGAGACAGGAAAAAAATAGTTATTTTTCCCTGGTTTGGTAATGTTTCTAACACAGAGAGCATGAAAGCACAGATCTGGCACTAAAATGGAGATATAAAATGAGTGTGAAGTACATTTATGCCCACTCTGAATCTGCTATGCACAAGTCGACTAGTGGAGATGAAAATCAGGGCCATAATGCATTCCTTACCTTGCCACTCTTCCACGCAGGTCCCCAAGACACTGGCTGTATTTATGGTCCAGAGTTTGAACTGCAAAATTAGTTTCTGCTGCAGCACCATCCCTTGTTCTGATTTGCCACTCCAAAACCTGTAAATTCAATTCCATTAATGCACTTTTGGCTTTCTGCTTTTGGCTTTGTTGGTTTGCTGCTTTTGTTTGGGGTTGGTTTTTTTTTTTTTTTTTTTGTTTTTTTTTTCTTTTAATAAAAAAGTTTAAAGACCACTTTCTTTC
>NDXB01002841.1:51569-69423 GCA_002631895.1 Agapornis roseicollis
TTTTTTTTTTTTTTTTTTGGTTCTTTTTTCATTTAAAAACAAGGTTCAAAGCACCATTTATATCAGCAAGTCCTGCTGTTAAAGCACATTATGGGTATACTCACCCAACTCTGAATAAGGATGTGGGTCAGTGTACACAGCACTTTAGTCTCTTTTTTTACCCTTATTGTTCAGTATGGGGCCTGATACCTCATATATTGCACAATATTAAAAGTCTGACCTAAAGATCAGACTCTTCTGAAAGTGGCTCATCCTGATGATATCTGAGTGGGTCACAAGCATTAACATTAGGAAGCCCTTATGCCCTGTAACCTTTTACAGCTATATGGATCAGGAGAATGATCTCCTGATTTTATTTTTCAGGTCGAAAGGAAAGCCCTTGGGGTGATATTCCACTGTAATTCAGCACTACAGAGCACTTCACCTGGTCAAAGCGCAGCTTTTACCCTTTTTCTTGCAAATATCCTATTTACACAAAAAAGGAGTGGCTTTTATTGGCTTTTTAATTAAAATGCTCCCCATTGAGTGAATTAAAAAAAAGTAGAAAAGAAAAAATATCAGGAAATTTCAACTGTATATGCTTAAATTTCAGGATAGTTGTAGCAGTTGGGTTTGCCCAGCTCATCCCATTGTTGGAGCTGCCAGAGGACACAGGACAGCCCTACTGGGTGTCAGCAGGGTTGTGGTGATGCCCCGAGCTTATGTATCTGAACATGCCCCCTGCAAACAGAGCAAGGGCTAATGTTTCCTGGCTGGCTGCAAGCAGAGCAGGTGTGGTGGCACATGGACATACTCATAGCACTGAGTCCCATGCAGCACCACTCTCCTGTTGGAAGTCTTTGCTGGAGACAGCAAGGGGAGGTACTACAGAACTGATCAAAATCAGGCACAGGTGAGTAGACAGAGGTGTAATAACTCTGGAGTAAAATGTAACTCAAATCTATCATTTATTCAGTTATTCCTGAATAATCCTGGCCTCCCCTCCTTCACCCCCCACACAGAGTATGGATAACTGAAATACTGAGTATTCCAGGCATTCCTGGTTTTGTTCTGCATCAGAAAATAATGTTCTCAAAAAGCTGAATGTACTGCAGTACCCCAGTGTTTTTCTCAGTGCATTTGGCAGTGCAAGTCTGATGCTGCAAGTCCATGAAGACAGAGGCACAAAATAGGACCATCACTTCCTTGCTGGCAAAATCAGCACAAGACACTCACTCATGAGAACGGAAAACAGCAGCCCCCTGTCTGTTGTGAGAGATCAATATTCTCCTTCTCCAGCAAGTTTCTCAGGCTCCGGTCAGCACTCCCACCCCCACGTTCACCACCCCTGGGCAAAAGACAGCCATGTACACAGCTTGGGGCTTGTGACTGATGGTCACCCCCGTGTGCTCAGATGTGGTTATTTTATCACAGAATCGCAGACTGGTTTGGGTTGGAAGGGACCTTAAAGCTCACCCAGTTTCAACCCAGTGTCACAGGCAGGGACACCTTCCACTAGACCAGGTTGCTCCAGGCCCCACCCAACCTTGCCTTGAACACTGTGCCAGAGCCTCACCACCCTCACAGGGAAGAGCTTCTGCCTAAGAGCTCATCTCAATCTCCCCTCTGTCCTGTCCCTACAGACCCTTATCCAAAGCTCATCTCCAGGTTTCTTGCAGCCCCTTCAGGCACTGGAGCTGCTCTAAGGTCTCCCCTTAAGGAGCTTTCTCTTCTCCACACTGAACCAGCCCAGCTCTCTCAGCCTGGCTCCAGAGCAGAGCTGCTCCAGCCCTTGCAGCATCTCCACAGGGCCTCCTCTGGACTTGCTCCAACAGCTCCATGTCCCTTTTGTGTTGCTGCTGGATGCAGTCCAGCACATGGGGGTTTCTGGCCTCAAGTGCACACCGAAGTTGGGTCATGGGGAGCTTCTCATTGACCAACACCCCCAACACCTTTTCCTCGGGACTGCTCTCAACCCATTCTTTGACCATCCTGTACGGTTTTCATCAGAGGTGATGCCAAGAACGCCTCCCTCTGCCTCTGGTGTTTTAGTATTGATGCTTTTCTCTTGCAATTTGCAACTCTCTCCTGGGTTCATGAAGGATGTCTTTGTCAAGGGTCAGGTCATTTCCCACTTAGCACTAATTGTGTTGAGACCCCTGATGCAGCAGCAGCTGGCTCTGGCAGAGGGCTGTGTTTAACCTGGGCTCAGCTTCATCCTGGGTGGCTATGGCATGCCAGCATCTTCCCTGAGACAGGCTATTTTGAGGGCTATTTCTGCTCTGGGGAAGATCTGGAGTACAAGTGAGTCACATTTCCTAGCGGATCATTTCTTTTTTAAGTGCCTGAAAAATCGACATTGCAGCCACTCTCATTTCCTGTATGCCAGGAGCAATTCTTCAAACCCCCACTAATTCTGTAGCTGCTTTGATTGACATGTCTCACTGTGCTGTTTTCTGTGCTGCCAGTGCTCTACCCTGACTGAATCCTTACAATTGAAATCTACAAAGCAAGCACACACTTGAAATTAGGGCCCAGAGAAAAGTAATTTACAACTCAGGGAAAAGATTAGGTTTAGGTAGCATATTAGGTATTTTTCTAGCAAAACAGTCCTGTACATACTCGATCTGGATAAAGTTAGAGGAACTGGATGGTCTAAACCAAGTAAGCAGTTTTATAGCATTGTTTATCTCCATAGTATCAAAATATTGAAAATAATCAGTATGAAAGGTACACAGATCCTTGTTTAAATTCAGATTAACTTTAGGTGAACCATGATTGCATACTTCTGAAGATAGATGTACAGAAGGTTAAATATTTCTCCAAGCATGTGAAAAACAGAATGTATTGTGATTTTTAGTGGTATTTTTAAGACATTTAGTACTACAAAGGACAAAACAAGTCTCTGGAGAAGTCTATTTCATGACATTTTTGTATTTTACATCTTTGCCCTGAAAAGGTACTGGTAAATTTCACATACAAATTTAATAAGCAACAGCAAATATTCAGAGGTCTTCAACCAGAAAAAGGGCATCCCATGCACTTCCAGCACAGATCCATCAGTCAGTTTAAATATAATGTTAACCTGAACATTCATTCCAGTTGCACTGACCTTTGTGAAAAGTTTCAGCAATATTTGATTATGTTTGATGCAGAAGTTTACATAAAGCAATAGAACATCTTCAGCAGGAAAAACTAAGAAGTAAACTCAAACTTGATTATTGATGTTACACGTTTTTACTTTACTTCCCCTTGTCACCTCTCTTTTCACAGGTAACTGCAAGTCACCCTATACAATAAAACTCAGAATTTAACTAAAACACAGCAGTCATGTTGAGTACTTTTCTGCTCCTGAAGCCGATATTAGTGCTGAATGGACCACAAGCTAGAACTGCACCACTAAAGCAAGGAAATGCTCTTCGGCATCTATTACCTCAATGTCCTGGCTGAGCTTTTTAACGATGCTTGTAATGGTCTGGATGTGGTTTTCCAGCAGATGCCGGGCAGCAGTCTCTCCATGCTGATAACCTTTGCTTCCCTGGAGGTAAGCGATTATGTCATCTTTGATTTGGAAAGCCTGATGCAGAAGGAAAGCCGTGGTCCGTTCCTGGCTGGATAACCGCTGCTCCAGCAGGCAAGCCCTGTCTCTCGGACAAGGAGGAGGGGAAGCGCCTCTCCTGTGAATATCAAAAACCCCAGTGTCACACCACTCATGGCAAGCAAAACTAAGGCGTGGGACTGTAGGCTATCTGCTGTCCACAGTAAGAGCAGTGGACAGCCCTGCCTGTCCAGATTGTCTCTTGTACCAGGGGCTTTGATGCTTCTGTGCATTGCTTATGCATCCCTGCAATGTCACAAGCCGTAACAACCTCTCTATGGAGGGCTAATATTTGGGCATTGCCCCCATTAATGGCTTTGGAGATGAAATGCTGTTTTTGCAGCTACTGGGCAAAACCCATACAGATTAAGGACCAGAGGTTATTTTCAAAGGCTTTGAGGTACTTCCATAGAATGTCATCACTGCAATCCTCATTTTATGCTCTTTCTACGTCATTTAAAAAAAAGCAAATACAAACACACCCAGTGACCACCTTCCAGAATACCCCAGTGGATACGGTGATGCTCATGCAGACCATCTCCAGGAACATATCACAGCTTGGAGCAGACACAAGGAGAGCTCACGCTAAGTACAGCTACCCTTGTCTTTGGTTTTCCTTTGTATTATTTATACCCACTCTCTAAAAAGAAGTCTGGAATCCTGTTTTCTTACAGCTACCCCCTCTTCATCTGCCTGCTGAAACCCAGGGGACTGATCCAGGAGCTCATATATGCTCACTGAAACTGCGTATAAATACAGAAGAGAGGTAGGATGTTGCAAGGATCTGAAACTGGCAGGTACAGACTAAAGCTCAGTTTAGATAGGCACAATCTGGAGTTTGAGGGAAGCTAGAGTAACTGTTTACTTTTTTGTAAAAAGACTGAGATTCAGTTACTGCAAAACTTTGGTTTTGTATGTTATCCAGAAAGCAAAGCTTGTTTTATGTTTTAGTTTAGTCTGAATGGCATATTTTTGTGGTTTCAATCCTATATGGTGTACTCTTTCATCAGGCAGTTTAGCTAAACCCTGTAGCTTAATGATGAAGAAAAATATTCAGTCATTTGGGAAAGAAGTCGTACACATTTTCTCTTGATTTCTGCTTTTAGACACTAAAAATAAAAGTCCTGATGTAAAACTCATTTTTAAACAAGGAAAGCGAAGAGAATTCAGCTACCCTACTCGATCAATACAGAAACATAAAGATGACAGTTTAATGACTGAAGTGTGCCTAAGGACACTGCAACAAATTTACAGCCGTATGGGCTGCAATGATGTTCTGCAGCTGGCTTATGTCTGTGTGTACCAGGAGCCACATTACATTTGTCTGTTCAATTAAGGTTTTAAAATAAATGTAACCTTTGGCAGCCATGAAGTACTGACAGGATTTGAACAGACAACTTCAATTTTTATTTTTTTTTTTGGTAAAAACTTTAAGTATCAAAGTGAACATCTGAGGCTGTGTGAGCTCTCTTCTGCCTCTGACACCACAAGTCCCTGGCTGAAAATGAAGTGTGTCCACAATGTTTTCCTTTTCCCCTTCAGGATATTTTTGCCCCTTCAGTTTTCAGAAGCATCTTGTTTCTTGCAAAACAACTTAAAAAAAAATAAACAAAACAAAACAACAAAACAACAACAACAAAAAAATTAGAGGAAATGGTTGTATGAGGATGCAAGTCCAGTGGAGTCCACTTTTGTAAAGCTTATGCCCTGTAGTCAGTTTCAAGGCATAGGCTTGAGTTGCACAATCTTGCCAGGTTTGTCTATGACCATGACTGCAGACAGTAGCACATATGGAATAGGACACCTTAATTAAGACACTCTTAAGTAAGTCAGAGATGAGTCTTCCCACATTGCATTTTCTATACATGTAGCCAGCACCATGGCTCCACTGGTGCTCAGCAGTGCAAAAGTTATGGCTTGATTTGAGCCTGGGCTCAGCTAAAGAGTTGCAAAGAACTTAAATGTTTGATCTCCGAAGTGTCATTCCCCTTAGACTCTGCGTTTTCACCTACCTTACAGCCAGCTTCCTCCTGTGTTGTCTCAGGGAATTCCCCTCAGACCCTTTACTGGTAGCCAAGCTGGTCCAATGATTCCTGTGACCAGCAGAAATGGGTGTTGTTCTCCTATCCCTCTCTCCTGCTCTTTCATCTGCTCCTTTTCTCCACCCTTAGCCACGCAGTCCTGGTCTTGTATCCACATAGCACACAGAGGAGAGCTAAAGAGGCAATGAATTAAAGAAAACCCCAACAAAACAAAAAACCCTGGAAACCTGCAGTTACCCACCAGGCTAATGAGAAGTTCTGTTGTTACGATGACAGTTTCAAGCCCCTTGTGAAGGGCTGGAGTCTCCAGGATGCTTGCCACTGGCCTGGAAGCTCCCAGCAGCCATCCAGACTCTGAGCCAGCTGTCATCAGCTTGGAGTACACCTCTAAATGCAAACTTCTGGGAGCACAGGAGATGGCTACCTCATGTCAGCTCCCATACATATCTTCCTCTTCATTATGACACTGGGACTCATCACCCTCTACCCGCTGTCACCTTGTGTCAGTTTGAAGGCTCATGTGTATAATCCATGTGATAAAACTCACTTGATGATTGTCAGTCTGCACTGGAAGATTTCCCAAAGATTTAGGTCCATCATTTACAGAATTAACCTCTGCTATCTTGCTGGCATTCTAATTTGATGAAAATCTTAGGTTTTATTTTGTTTGGCTTTAGTAGAGCTAATGTGAATTTAGAAAGTCAAAGCCACTTTAATTTATTAATCACCTCCTTCAAAATGCTGAGTATGTTCAGAGGCTAACTGCTCTAAGCACATCAATTACTACTATCAGTCATAATTAACCATTGAGTAGAGAAGCCAAGAAGGTTTTCAGATTCCAAGGACTTTGCACACTATAAAGTACTTTACGCCAGTTGCTTCTTCCATGTCAGGATGCTTTCTACAGGCAGAGACGTCTCCTGTGGTCAACACAGATGAGATGCTCTATTCTCCAGCTGAAGTACCAAAGGATACACATTAATGGCCTTAAAGTATCCAGGTATTAATAGAAAAGAGAAGAACTGCTAGAAAATTAGGGAAGCTGATTGAGTAAGAGCTCCCTGAATATGCTGCTCCCACAACACTGAGGTTTAAAGGGCCAGGAGGAACTAGCTGTATTAGAAGATATCCCAAATCCTGTGCTCAGGTGCTCATGGGATGTGCAAGAGAATGCATGTCAAGCAACTGAAAGAAGAAAATGAAGTGGGGAAGCAGGATTAGTTGTATCAGATCTAGAGTCTGAGTCTGAAGGCTGAGGGTAGCAGAGATGAGCTGGATGGGAGGTGGGAAGAGAAGAGTATCTCTGTTTCCCATGACCTTCCCATTCCTCCAGCTGGAATGCCTTCAGTTGCCCCACTGTCTGGGACCTTCCCTTCCCTCCTCCCCAGTAACACAGCCTGCAAATCTACTCCACCAGCCCAGAGCCAGCATGCCTGGGGTAGCTTCAAGCTGTGTCTGCATTTCTGTGTGCCACAAGACCAACCAAATAAGATGAAATAAAATTAAATGACCATCATGTCACATTGAAGATCAGCAGTGACACTTCTCTGCAGCTCTACAGGACCTCTGGCCTCTGACCACTCTAAACCTGCCAGAAATCCAAGACTTTCAGCACTAAAGTCTCCATCCAATCTGTTTGAAATGCCAAAGGAATTATAAAGTCATCAAAAGAAGAGCAACTTCACTTTCATCAAAAAAGCAGACGAGCAGCAATGAAGGGAGACTGCAGATAGGGGAAAAAAAAATAGGTTCGAATGGAACAAATACTGTATTTCCTGGGATTTTTCTTATTTTTGTCACTACTGAGAGTGCTTTTGTCAGAAAAAAAGAGGGGCATTTGGCTTCTAGCAAATAACTTCATTGTTCTGACAGACTATGAGCATTTCCTAACAGTCTTTCCTTGACTGTTCTTTATAGATGCAAATATATATTCATTTCTCTGCTTCTTCAGCAGAGAGCAGGCAAGGAAATGACTTATGGAGAGTCTGGACTTTTCCTGGTTGAGCTGCTGACAGGGGCATAAGACAAAATACATCTAAGACCTAGACACAGGATATTTCTTTTTGTGAATTGTTTGAGGATACTGCTGCCATTCCCAGCATAGGGACTTTCTTACCAGCATGTCCCTTCCTCCCTGACCAGTTACCTCCACCACCCCTGCACAGTGCAAATGCCAGAAATGAGTCCTGCACTGCACAATGCTCACTAATGTAAGGACAGGGCTGAGAAAGTAGGGATGCTCTTCAGAGCTGAAAAATAGCTCCTGCACAACCCCAGCTGCTGCATGACTGAGTTAATTCATGCATTGCATAAATAATTTATTTCTGTTTGGCATTTGGAAATCCATAACCAAGGAAGAATTTCTATAGCCACTGACAGGCAGTTTGCCAGTGACTCCAGGTCCTCAAAATTCCTGCCTGCTGGGGGTAGAGCCGTTTGTATTTTTGGTGTAGGTCGCTCTGCCCTTCCTGCAGTGTCACAGTCACCTCTTTCTTCCTTATTATAACTCAGCTGCAGAATTCTTCAACCATCCCTGAGAGCCAGGGACCGTATCTGCTGTGCAGAAACTGTGTTAAAAAATTCCATGATCAGTTTTTAAGAAGTGTCTGAAACACACAGTATATCTGGACACGTAGAATGATTTCACAAGAGGTATGTATACACAGACCTGGAAAAAACCTTCCAGATTCTCTCGGGGAGCAGCATGAGAGGAAAATCATAGAATGGTGTAGGTTGGAAAGGACCTTAAGATCGTCTAGGTCCCACCCCCCTGTCATGGGCAGTGAGGTCATGTTTTCCAAGGCTCTGTCCAGCCCAGCCTTGAACACTGCCAGGGATGGAGCATTTACCACTTCTCTGGGCAACCCATTCCAGCACTTCACCACCCTTACAGTAAAGAATTTCTTCTTATATCTAACCTGAACTTCCCCTATTTAAGTTTGAACCCATTACCCCTTGCCTTATCACTACATTCCCTGACAAAGAATCAGTCCCTGATGAGAAGTCAGGAGCTTTGCATGTTTCACAGCTCTCCCCACAGCATGAGAAGCCAGTCCATGAGAGCCAGAGGCATAGCTTGCAAAAGTTATGGAGATCTTGTTCCAGAAAAACACCTCCAGCCCTTTCCAGCAGTGAGCAGAGCAGAGCCTGAGGCAGGCTGGGCCAGGACATTTGGAAACAGCAGTGCAGGCAGCACAGGGACTAAAAACAGTTCTACAGCGTGAAGGAACCCCGGCGGCACAGGATGGCTGTTGCCGTGTGAGCCACCACATGGAGCTCAGGGGGAGGCTAAGAACACATTACCAGACTGCAAAGGCTTGTAATACTTCACTGTGAACCACTCAGCTCCTACTAACTGTCTTCCTCCGTGTTGAAGAACAGATGCCACAGAAATTGGTTCACTGAAACAAACACTCTTCTACATGGAGCATCATATTCCATAACTATGGTGTGATAACAGAGGTTACCCTGGGAAGGACTGTAGCTTGGGAATCATTGCAAAAGTAACTGCAAAAAGGTAGAGATTACAGAAACTACTTGCTACTTATCACTTCTCCATCACAGCCTCATACTTGGTACAATGAAAGCTACACTCCTGATAGAAGTCACTGTGACAGGATGATGTCTGATCACTGGCTAGGAAATAGAAGTAGTAATAATTTTGTACCTTTGTACCACTGTGAATTTTGACTCACAATGAATACTGTAAGATGATGAGTTGAATTTATTAATGGTGTTCTCAAAGCACCCAGCTGAATAAAATGATCAGTTATGTGACCCATCTTGGTATCCAGATAAATGTAAATGCAAATAGTGAGGTATGTCCAAGAATACCGAATGTCAGGCCCTTCTTTCAAAATTATCACCCCTTGTATCTATGAGCAAGCCAAGGGAAGGAAAAAAAAAAAAAAGGTCACTTATATTTAATTTATTTAATATTTTTATATATACAAAAATTCCATGAATTATTAGCCTATTTTTATTTTATGTATTACAGACAACTTACCCCATTTCTATTGCTAGTCAAATAAATCATTATGAAGGCTCTTGCATGAAAAGAAATGAAATTATCAAATAGGCACAGAATAGCTGTTCAATAGACACTCCCATAAATAACCAACACATAACAAAGATGTATACAATTTCTCCTAAAATAAAAAGTACAGCAAACTAATGTGAAATGCAGTACTGTATGTGCAGCACAATGCCGGTGAAATTTTGGTGCTGCATCTGGATGTTACTTGTGTCTTTTTATCTCACAGAGCGGTACTGCTGACAGATGTGTTGGACCAGCAGAAGAGCAAAGATCTGAGCTCCTCCATCCCACTCCCATACTACAATGCTCCTGGGGGCTTCTGGTAAGCCTGGAGTTGGAGATACTGGGGTCATTCATCTGGTTTTCTAAGTTTTTTCTCAAGAAGCAGATGAGCAAGGATTTGTTGAGTCTAACTCCAGGCATGTTCCTTGCTAAAACCAGTAATAAATGATTTGCAGGGTACCTACAAAATGATTTGTCTGTGTTGTCTAATTGCTTCTGTAATAAATTAAACAATCCTGGTGCCTTTGTTAGCAATTCCTTGATAACATCTGTTGAGCAGGAGGTTTCTAAGCAATGACAACAGTCTAAGGAGTTCACTAAGCTGCTTCCTCCACCAGCTTCTGTGCTCAGAGCTGTCTCCTGAATTTTTACTTGAACCAGTTTATTTTGTATTGAAACATGAGCTGTCTCCTCCCATACTCAATAAAACCCGGGAAAGCTGGGATGCCCTTCAGAGCTGGGTTTAGAGTTGTTGAAAATAGTGAGTGCAACCAAGTATCATTGAGCAGATCATATAACAGCAGGAGAAACTAGAATCAGCAAGAACTTTCTGGGAAAACACCTCATACCGGGAGAGCTACCAGCAGTCTCTGACATTAAACTGAAAGCTGTGCTCCAGCAGCAGCTTGGGTGGCCAAAGTCCTTCCCGTGGCTTGCTTACTGTAACTTCCTTATGTTTTAAAACCCTGAGGGCTGCTGCAATCGCCTGAACTTCCCACAGAGCACATTTCATTAAATCATCTTGCAGTGCCTAAAGACAGGAGATAACATTCAGCGGTTGATCTTAGCCTATGTTATGACTTGGGATCAAATCACCAGAACTGCAGCCGAAACCTGACGTTTTACTGCCTGGCCATCACACCTAAAATTTTAGCACTAATGATATAATTTCCTTCACATTTTTATCACCACAGCAAATTAGTGGCACGTATGCCGATCCTCTAAAAGCAGAGCTACCAAATGCATGCAGAACATTTTAAAATAGAAAGTCTTTTGAGAGAAATCAGCCTGCAGTGTTGTGCAGAACATGGATTCAGCTAGTACAAAATCATGTAATTGTGGGTATTTTTCCCTTTTTCCTTGACTGGTTTCAGTCCTTATTTGCAAATGCAAAAGTAGAAGAATAATTAATACTTGGAAGCACCTTAACTAGCTGACTTTGGTAGTCTGAGTCTACATATCAGTTCCTCAGTTTAAAGAGGATGCTGTCTGCAAATGTTTTAACTCATCTGGTCTAAGAAAACCAACTGCAGGTCTTATTTCCTGTGTCACTTAATCATGTCTGCAAAGAATCACCCCATCACCTGCCTATGACAGTTTCAGCACTGCATGAAAAAACACTTGCAAAAGGTCTGTCCTCAGCCCTCTCCCCTGGCACCTTCCAGGGCCTTTCTTCTTGGGGACCATCCCTTGAGATGCTGTGGAGGCAGACTCTTGTTTATTCTGACTGTGGGCACTCTCAGCAGACACAGATGTGCTCAGAGGAGTCATCAGACCTCTGAAAGCCTTTCAAAATAAGCCTGGAAATAAGGATTACCTAAAAGGCTCAGCAAAGGAGAGATTCTGTGTTTTTAAGTATTTAGACTCTAGATGTGAGCATTCACACGCACAGAGCACAGGGAGATGTTTGTGCCACAGACACAAAGTACCAGCTACTCTGCACTTCTGCCCACCACTGTCTGGGGCACAAAGATCATGTTTAGCCCTTCCACCTGCAGTCCTGCATCCAGCTCTGGGGCAGCAACACAAGAGGGACATGGAGCTGTTGGAGAGAGTCCAGAGGAGGCCACGGAGATGCTGCGAGGGCTGGAGCAGCTCTGCTCTGGAGGCAGGCTGAGAGAGCTGGGCTGGTTCAGCCTGGAGAAGAGAAGGCTCCTGAAAGGGAGACCTTAGAGCAGCTCCAGTGCCTAAGGGGGCTACNAGCAGCTCTGCTCTGGAGCCAGGCTGAGAGAGCTGGGCTGGTTCAGCCTGGAGAAGAGAAGGCTCCTGAAAGGGAGACCTTAGAGCAGCTCCAGTGCCTAAGGGGGCTACAGGAAACCTGGAGAGGGGCTTTGGACAAGGGCCTGTAGGGACAGGAGAAGGGGGAATGGCTTTAACCTGACAGAGGGGAGATTGAGATGAGCTCTTAGGTAGAAGTTCTTCCCTGTGAGAGTGCTGAGGCCCTGGCACAGGTTGCCCAGAGAAGCTGTGGCTGCTCCATCCCTGGCAGTGTTCAATGCCAGGCTGGGTGGGGCTTGGAGCAACCTGGTCTAGTGGAAGGTGGCAGGGGGTTGGAACTGTATGGTCTTTAAGGTCTCTTCCAACCCAAACCAGTCTGGGATTCTATAATTCAAGTGATGGGTTCAATAGTTTCAGGTGGGCTTTCAGCCATTTAGACATTTCTGAGGGCAGGACATTGTGTCAACCTGAACTTTCTCTCCTATGCCTCCACGAACACCACCAGACCCAGCAGGCTGGGGAACAGGGAATGATTTCCTAACATTGCTGGTGAGAAATCTGTGTTAGTAACCATAACACATTTCTCTCTGTCTGCACAGCATTACTTTCATTCCATCGTCAATTATGAATGCATAAATTAAGTTTGACAATACACCTCGTTATGATTCTGTAAGAAAAGCAATTATAAAGGGTTTCTGGATTTCAAATGTCTGAGCTGATGCTAGCTGTGTAGTATCCGTTTAAGCAATCCCAGTATTGTACATAAGCTTTGTCATTAAAAAAAAAAAAAGGTTTTTTGGGTTGGTTCATTTGTTTCCTAAATATAGAGAATAACAAAAGCAGCAGACTGGGGCTTCTTGTGCAATTGTACAAATACCACCCTACTACCACAATGGCACCAAATTGTCCCCTTTGACAACAGCAACTGAAAGTCATAGACCATGTGCCTTACTTGAAACCGGTAGTTTTCTCTCCCTTTGTCTTTTCAAACCTCAGCTAATCCTAATCCTGGCAACCCCAATTCTGTCTCCCTGCAACCAGTTTGCAGGTTTGCTGGGCAGATCACAAAATAGAAAGCAAACCACTGACATGCGTGTTGCTAACCTGCCCTGAACCCTGTCCTCTGTGAGCAGGCTAAAGGCTTTAAACTAAAGAAAGACCCAAAAGACACAAGAAACTTGCCTCCTTAGCATGATGCAGCAGAAGCAGCTGGGCAGAGGGGCCACCAGTCGTTGCAAACTGTTGCTGCCAAGAGGTTTGTGTTTGCTCATGTCTCTAGGAAACCCCAGTGCCTGCTTCAAGAAGGAAGTGTGCTGAGGATTAGTAGCTGTGTTCCTCTTTCTTATTCATCTAAACTGCTGAGATTGATTCACTGGGGAGGGGATGGATTTGCTGCAGCTCTCCCATCCTGTCAGAAAAGGAGCCATGTCAGGTACTGGGAGTGAGGAACCCTCCCTAGCCGTACTCCATTGATTACTTTATGGCAGTGGCTTGGCTGCATCTGGAGTTGCATGGGACCCACTGCCTCCAGCTCTCTCTACCCCCAGCTCCTCCTGCCTTCAGCTCCGTGTTCAACATCTACCCAAGAAAACTTCAGCACAGTGGGCTGCCCTTCAATTGCAATGTGTGATAAATTACAAGTGGTTCAGGCAGTGTGTTGGCATGTTTGCAGATAATTTCCCCAAGACCTGTGGCACCAGACCTTGCAGGAACCTCTTCTGAAGACTGTTGTCATTAATCTTCACCTGGTAGTTGTGGTGTCAAAGCAGTGTCCAAGGACTTGAGAGCTGATGTGTCAGAAGCACTCAGCATCATTCTTCATTTTCAGGTGGGCTGGAGAAATGTAAAGCAATAGCCAGCATAAATGAGATGGGTGTTCAAGAAATGGTAAATAGTACAGTTTCACATGAGGTCATGCATGTCGGGCAGATGGCAGTATTATGTTAAGGTGCACATCATCATCAGCCTCTGGGAGCACAGAGAAGGGTCAGACACATGTGGGTCACAGCATAAATGATCACAGGATCACATTTGGCAGCCTATCAGTGAAATCTTCTAATGTTTTGCTTTTGTTATGCTGCATGGATGTGCTGGGCACAACACAAAGCTGACCATGTCAAGACATAATATGTGTTAAAACACAAATTTACAGTCCCTTCCTTTTTGTTGATGCTTCTGCAAATAGAAAATGACTGTGATTTTCTACAAATATATGTCAAAAGCAAGAGCTGAATACATAAGAAAGCTAAAAGGCCTTTGAGGAAATATCACTGAACATAAGTGATATTTTATCTTGAGAAAATGGTCTCAAATTATTTAAATCCTTCCGTAGTGCTGTAGAGATAAAATGTCATATACTGACAGGTGGATGGCTACACTGGAGAAACCAAAACATTCCACAGTGGAACATATGGGCACCCTTTTCACCTCTGCTCTGATGAAAATGACCTGCAAAACCATCCTGAGGCAATATTTGGAAGTTCAACAGTTCTGAAGTCTGGAAAAGGAGGCAGTCCTGTCTCATATCACACATTCTGGGAAAGATGGTATGAAAATCAGCTGCCTAGCTGAAATAAACCTACCTTGACGCAACCCTGTGACACAACCATGGGCAATATCACAGCACTTGTCTCTTAGAGGACAGACAGCGTTTTGCCTTTGTGTTGGACAAAGGGGAACCAAGTCTAAAATCCACCACAACTGAGTGCTTCGAATTTATCTCTGTGCCCTATCTGACCCTGAAGTATCTCCTTCCCTTCCTCCAAAATATAACCTTCTAGGATGACCAAAAGAGGGATTCTATATACACTTTATCAGTTGCTGATGGAAAGGAACATCCTAGAAGCAAGTGCCTGATTTATCAACCAAACTGAAGGTTAGCTGTTATTAGAAGCTCAGATCTGTTGAGTACCAAAGTTTGTGAATAGAAAATGAGATAAAAACTAGATGAATCACCAATATAAAAAAGATATGTCATGTTTTCAATAAGGAGTTAAAGTTTTCTAAGACTTATTTCAAGACCCTCCATGCACCTTTGCAGCTAACAGGAGGTTTGACACAGAAGCAAGACATAGATATTTACATATGCTCCTTATATACACATATCCCTTTATGCTCCTTCTATATATATATACACATTTCTTTCACAATAACAATGCCCTGTAGAGGCATTACAAGTAATAGTCAGTATTGGGATGATAAGGTTGAGACAATGAAGGCACAGAGAGAAAGCATCTTAAAAATGAAGAGTCAGAGCAGAATACTTTCATAGGCAGTCACATGCTCACACTTCATTTCTTTCTTTGCCTCTTGGAAGAGGAGAAACAGTGCTTTCTTTGTTGTTTTTGTTCCTATTTACTATAGAAATAGAGTGAAACTGAGCTGTGTTCCCAGCATCAAAAAAATTATATTTTGCTGGCAAACAAAACACAATAAAAGGTGCAGAACAGAGATCCTGAAATCCAGCCAAAAGACAGTATTTTGCTTGTTGAGGATAATCCATAGAGAAGACAGAGTAACAGAAAATTGTTTTAAAATGTGGCGATAGCTATTGTACTCAGAATTTTTATCAGGGAATGCCCTTAAGAAGTACTAGGTGAACCACACACATTTGAGCTTTTTGGAATATGTCCTCAGCTTGTTGCTCTCTTAATGGAACCCTCTGGTTTTGGACAACGTTTGCAGCAAAAGAAAGGTAAGTGATGATTGGGAAATCCTGACTGCTGAGCATAAGAAAAGCTTGAAATGAATAATTATATTAATAAATTATCTTATTTACAGAGCTGGTCTCTCCTTCATGCCAAAATAGTTTTATTGCTTGAAGAGAGTGGTGGAAATTCTTTTCAAAAAAAGGAAAATATTGCTCAGATATTAAATGGAAAAGCCTTAAATTGCATTGAAAAATTTACATTTTCTAACATAAAGGATTATCTCTTTCAGATTACTTCCAAGAAGCTGTAGCAAGAGATTAAAGGTATCAGTTTTGTTACTTACTGAAACACATTGTTACTGATACATTGTCTCTTAAAAAAGAGGACATATCCAGACTTGGACAGTACTGAATAAAGGGAATATTTTTTACAGTCCCTCCCAAGAGGAGAAGGAATTTACTCTTAACAAATACTGCTATGGACTTATTTTAAACTCCTTTTTTCAGGAAGGTATTTCAATGTGTAGTATCTGTCAACAGCTGGATGTTGATGTAAATATTATTGCAACAAGGTGGAGCAGCCTATCCTAAAGCAGATAGGATAGAAGACAATGGGACAGAGTCACTGTGTTTTTCAAGTCAGTTACTGAAACCCCTGGTTTTTACACATCTGTTTGGTGGAGTGGCACCCAAGATGCCTGCCTGGGTGGTCAGGTCCCTGTGCTTGCTGGTGCTGACTTTCAAAAGACCTAATGAGGGGTCCTTCTTTGTTCAGAAAGGGCCAGTACCTCCAGGGCCAGTGCAGTAAAGCCAGTTGTATTGCAGTCCTCCACTGGTGCCCTCAAAACCTTTTCTACTGATCTTGACTCAACCCTTTGTTGCATCTCAAGGCATTTCTGCTTATGCCATTTTGGTCAGCGGGAAGAAGCAGAAGGACATGTAGGAATATGCTGCTACTACTTTCATCAGTGTTACACAACACTGAAACCAGTAGATGTGTTTGTAAAGGTCTGGCATTTGTCTGGGTTTGTGGTTGCCCCAGGGAGAGCACAAACTCTCCATGTGTAGATGAAGCCCTTACTGATATGGTTTAGTGGTGGTCTTGGACAGTCCTGGGGTAATAGACTTGATGATCCTAAAAAAAGTCTTTTCCAACCTGGTTGGTTCTATGATTTTACAGTTCTAAGCGATAGGCCCCTGGCATCTGACGCTGACCAGAAAGACCCTGTGCAGCATTTTTCTCAAGTGACAGTAAGATGAAGGATGGTGTTCATGGTGCCTGTGACAAACTGTATTTTCAGACAGATGGGATCCCACATATCTTGTACCTCAGAAAATTCTCCAGGGACCTGGCATTGCTGCCAGATAACCATGTGTTTCTGAACACAGCCCCTGCATGGCAGGCTCCGGCATGCTATGTTTAGCATGGGGGTGAACAGATGGGCTGTTCACTCAGCGCGCGTGCAGGCTGGGTTTCCTTGGTGTGAAATAATGCATATCTTGTCTAGATGGGTATTAAATGGAGACAGGGCACATTCTCATGAAAGACCTGCTTGGCTTTTGCTATGGCAGGTTTTCACTGATGGGGCACTTCTAACAGGAAGGCAGGCTGCTCCAAAATTAGGGTGCTTGGAAATTTTTCATTTCCATTTCTATTTACAAGACTATCAGAAGGCTGGAGCAGCTCTGCTTTGGAGACAGACTGAGAAAGCTTGGTTTGCTTAATCTGAAGAAGAAAAGGCTCCAAGGAGACCTTAGAGCAGCTTCCAGTGCTTAAGTGTCCAACAAGAAACCTGGAGAGGGACTTTTGACAAGAGTCTGTTGGAACAGGACAAGAAGAATGGCTTTAACCTGACAGAGGAGAGATTGAGATGAGCTCTTAGGCAGAAGTTCTTTCCTGTGAGGGTGGTGAGGCCTTGGCACAGGGTGCCCAGAGAAGCTGTGGCTGCCCCATCCCTGGCAGTGTTCAAGACCAGGTTGGATGGGGCTTTGAGCATCCTGGTCTAGTGGAAGGTGTCCTTGCCCATGGCAGGGGGTTGGAACTAGAAAAGGGACTGTCTGTGGGAACCACAGGGTGGCTGGGCACCAGTGTGGGGACCATGGGCTTCTGCAGCCCTAGCTCCCCCGAGGCAGAAGCAGTCCACCCTCACCACTGGCTCAGGATAGGGACCCTGGAGAAGCTCTCAGGAGGAAAGATCAGAGGGAATCACTCTCATGGGAATCACTAACATGCAGCCTGTAATCACTTGAGAGATTGGGGTAGGAGCTAAAACAGTTACAGATACTACTTTTTTTTTTTTTTTTTTTTTTTTTTTTTTCCTCCACAGAAA
>NDXB01002841.1:69583-104896 GCA_002631895.1 Agapornis roseicollis
TTTTTTTTTTTAATTCAGATGAACTACTTGCATCTGAATAGCACCAGGCTTTCATCTGCTCCAGAGGAAGACACTGTATTCGGCTTCATCTGGGAGCACCCCATAACTGCAGACCTGTTATGTGAACTTGGACTTGATGGTTGTTTTTTTTTTCACATTCCAAATGCAATTAAGATCATTGCCGGTTTTATTTCAATGTAAAATCTGGAAATTCTTGCTTCTGTAAGCAAAAATCATGACATTCGCTTATATTTGAACATACTGAGCTAAAAATACATATGTAGCAAGAGTACAAAAATAGAGCATGTCAGTGGAAGCAAAGACTATATCCCAGAAGATTGTATATATATGTATAGACATTCAGACAGTGTAAGTCACAAAATTTTGAGTGTTAAGTGCTTAAAAATCCAGGTCACTTTATGTTAAAACATCTAGAAGAAAAAGGTAGCATAATAGTACCGCTATTCCCATGCATCAGACTACAATGTCTAGTGCGATGTGCTGTTTTACTCTCTTTTGCTAACTGAATGACTGGACAGTTATTCCAATTAGATTTTGTGGCTTACGATCAGAAAGGTTATTAGCTCCACGTAAGAAGGATATGTTTCATTTAACTTAGCTGGACATATGGTCATAGTATTTTTCAGCGATGAGAACAACAGAAGTATTTATTAAATTCAGTGGATCAAATCAAATACACTAGCACACCCAACAGCACAAAACCTTTCAGTAATATTTATCCCATGATTAAATTAAGAAGACTTCCACTTCACATGAAATGTAGTAAAGCCCAAGTATAGCTATATACAACGTATCATAATAAGCAGTTCAAATTCTGCTAATGTTTATTTTATTTGGTAGGAATAAGGTGCAGCTTGCGAAATAAATTAAGGAACTTGACTTTATAGCTCTTTTTATTAACTCTTCCGAAGGGGATGTTTTGCCTGCGATTAGTCACATGTTCAAGAAAGATGGTTATGTATTTACAGTAACACAAAGATAGCCTGAACAGCAGAGAACTTCCCTAGGTCTGTGTTCTTTTGCGGACACCACAGGTACAGCCCACTTTGGTTTCTTAAGTATGTTTTCTCCTCCTTTTAACTTTCCATCACTATGAAGGTCTTGTAAATTCTCCACGAAAGTGAGAAACACAAGCAAGAGTTATTTCTCAATAAAATGAGAGGGTGTGCAAAGTTTTAAATTTTTTGCAGAAAAATGACATTGATAAGTAACGAAGCCACTGCCTACTTTTAACATTTTTATCCTAATGGTGAAAGACATGGTACCGAGTACTGAAAAGAACAATTTTAGGGATTAACCTAGAAAAAAAAATATATACTTAAGGGTGTCTGTCTCCCTGTTTGGACACCCATGTTCTTTTATTACCCTCTGATCAATAGCATGGAGCAGTAGATGTGCAGGGAAATCATTTCCGCAGTATGTGCTCTCAAATGTAAAGTCTCCTGTGACCATCATCCAAGAAAAAGAGATTGAGAAAAAGGTTTATTTTGTAGAAAGGAAAACCAATGTGCTCCCAATGATTAATTATTGTTCCACTTCAGCTCAGATTCTTTCTAAGTGTGCTCTTTCATCAGCATAGACTGCTCTTTCTAGGTTTGTTAGAGAAAAGAGGACATTTCCCTAGCTTCATGCATCAATACCAAAAAAGAAAAAAAAATAATAAAAAAAAAAAAAAAAAAAAAAAAAAAAAAAAATAAANTGTGCTCTTTCATCAGCATAGACTGCTCTTTCTAGGTTTGTTAGAGAAAAGAGGACATTTCCCTAGCTTCATGCATCAATACCAAAAAAGAAAAAAAAATAATAAAAAAAAAAAAACAAGAAGAAAAAGAAAAAAATTATGAAAGCTGCTTAATATTAAGAGCTCTGATGCCAGTGAAATAGAAAAAACTGTGGCTGCAGACATCAGTTAATCCTAAATGGAGAACAACTATTGCAGCTGTTATATACATTCAGCAGGCAGGGCATGCTTGGTACAATGCTTTAAAAAACCTCATGATGGACTAATCCCATTTTATCTGCAAAAATGCTCTGTTATGTGTATATGAACTCTGCATGTCAGATGTAATAACAGTGTAATTCCACATTGGTCACATAGTAATGTTGTTAAACAGACTGCTCTAAACAGAAGAAGTATTTGAATATGCTGCTTTGTAGTTGCCCGTTTTGTGCAATTTTGTGCAAATTTTGTGCAAATAGTATATTTTTTGCGCAATTTTGTGCAAATAGTATATTTTTATCAGTGATTTGTCAGTCTCTGTATGAGTATGACATGTACACTGAACACATCAACCCAAAACTTTGAAGTCTGGCTGGATAACTACATATGTAACAGGAGCAGCTAAGCAACTCTAAAATAGGGCACCCTTCCCATAATCTCCACTCTCGCTCAAAACCATTTGTTGTCCTAGTTGATGGTTAGGAGTGGAAAATGCCTCACATAATGAAGGTCAGCACAGTGAATGTGTTTTTGAAAGTGTCATTCAAAAAAAAACCCCAGTTTATTGTTCAGCATTCCAACCCTTGCTAGTCCTTATGGCAGGCAGCTATATGAGAGAGCAGGATGGGACCAGATGGGTCGTCACCAACCACCATGATTAATTAGTGGCCCCAGCTTTGAGAACTGATCACTTGTGCATGCGGACATCTCCCCATTGAAGATGTTGTTTATGATGTGCTTTAACTCAAATATTATGCTGCTTACTTAGGCAGCTGATTGGTTTTATCCCCAATATTTATTTTAAGAGTGGTGTCACACTTGTTCTAGAAATTGTGATGCTTGCAGTGGTTGAGGCAGGGTCAGTTTTAGTGTGATCCCCTCTGTTGGTCAACTCTTAACTTGTATTTCACTATTACTACTTTGAGAAATCCAGTAAAAGCAAGAGACAGCCTCTAAAAACTCTGATGCAGAATGTCTCTCTTGATAGCCATGGAGAAGAACAATTAATGCAGTTTAAAACTTGGGTAATGCAAGTAAGAAATCATCTCCACAGAGAGAGTGGGCATGTAGTTATGCTCCTCTGAAGCATCTTGAGACTCACAAACATGTCAACATGAACAAGCTCTTTCTGGTGAAGAAATCAGGAGAAAGCAGGAGTTGGCTAAGAGAAATATACCTTGAAATGTAATTGAAGGAGGCAGTTTGGTTTAGAGTTCATGGTAGAAATTAAACATATTTGGTTTGAATATTTTTAAATCAAAAAATACAGAATATTTTGCTGCGAATTAAGTAAATCAAACTTGATGGAAACTGGCACAGATTCCATGATGAAAAGAGGTGCAAAAAGAGATAATCATAGGGGAGCCTGGAAGCATTGCCTAGACACTGCCAACATGAAAAGAGTAAAAGCTGCCAGTGAAAAGGAGAGCTTGTCCATTGCCATCTGATTAGATCAAAGAGAAGTAGGGAGACCTCTCAAATCCTGTCCCTCTTCTAGAAAAATATAATACCAGAGGTAGATATGGGTATCAAAAATACCAACCTTAGTCACAACTCAAAAAAAAATGTCTGAGTCTCTTGCTGAAATTGAGACACTTCTGAGTGTATTGGTTTCACATTGTTTCTCCATTTATAGTTCAGGATTTTTTGACTGACCATAGTGATGCCTAACAAGATTGGTGCAATATTACCCAGAGGAAGAAAAAGCTGCTATGAAAATCATATATAAAGTTTTGCTGCACTTATAAACACTGCTTCAGAAGATCCTGTCTTTTTAATGATTTTTGTGACATTGATGAAACATGCTGAAGATATAAATTGACATTTCTGATGTACAAAATAATATACTGAAGTGTGTATAGTACACAGCTCTGGGAAAACCACTGTAGGGTGGCAAATTAGAGAAAACTGGGATCTAACAGAAGTTGAAGTATTATAGAAACCTTTTAGAGGTAAAATACAGTTGCCACTTTCAGGACTGCTGGTATGAAGAGTATCTACTCCACCACAGTTCCCTGGGCAACACAACTTTCTATCCAGAGGAGCAATGGAAGGTAGAGAAGAGTGGAAATACCACAGCCAGGCTCTGTTGTACTTCCTGCAGGACTGGGGACTTGATGGTACCATGCAGCTGATAAGCTGCATAGCAGCTGTCAAATGGGAAATATGGGACAAGATGTCTGTTGCTGAGCCAACAACTCTGGCAAAATCACTTTCTTTAGGTGAACCTTGGTCATTACAATCTCATTATAATACTGATGCACTCCTCCATTCCAGAGTTAGCCACCTCCAAGCGACGATTGCCACTCACCGAACATGCACTCTATATTTCTTATTGGCTACATCTTTAATTGAGAAGTGAGAGAATTTTATACCAATCAATAATACAAGAATGTATGACTGAAGTCAGTCAAGCACCACCTGAGAGTAAAGAAAAGTATAAATGTGAATGAGAGAGGTGAGGAGATAGGGAAGACTCCATTGCAACTTCTGGGATCAGTTAATGGGCTGAACTTGTCTTCTCCCCTATATGGACACCTATTGGGTAAGAGCTTTATCTTATGCGCACTAAATAACTAACTCAAGCCAGCTGTTACTGTATATCACTTCAAGCTTGGTTTTGCAGACAGTTCTTATCACCAGCAATCCATGAACCTTCATTTGTCAGTTTTAAATCAATAAAATGTGTTATTCTGTAAACTGTCAGTGTTAGTACTTCATGGGAACCAGCAGTTGCCAGCAGTGGGTAACATAAAGTGGGCAGACCCGCTGAGGGGTCTCCCTGAGGCTGTTGATGCATTTCCCTGAGCAAGTCAGTCAAATCACCCTCTGACCCAGAAGGAACGGTTGGTGAAGTGTCCCTATAACAGGACACTGGCAGACTGGTTGGGCACAAGGGTCTTGCCTTTCCTTCGGTGCTGATAGACAGATCAAACACTAGGAGTCAAGAAAATCTTCTGGTCCCCCCCCCCTCCCCCCCCCGTGACAATATTTAGCTGTTCTAATGACATGACATTTCTGTTACCTTGCTTTGAGTGTGTAAAGCCCTGCCAAAGCATTTGCAGATGAAGATCAGAAGGATGTAGATATTATGTAGTTTATTCAGGCAGAAGCGTTTATTACTAATCCTCTCTGATGTTGTGCTAAGCATTACTAAGTAAAAACTCACCAACACATTCCCCCCTGATATCTAGGATATTTAATTCATTGGTTTTTGTTGTCAAACAACTTTTTAGAGAAATTATCATTTCAAAAACCATTGATGGCTGATTCCTCTGGACATGTGGAAGCCAATGATCTGATGTGTCTTTCATCTGTTTCTTTCAGAAGGTCACAGAGGGCATAAGCAAAAGCAGTCATTAGCCTCCTCTACCATTCAGGAAGAGCCAACACATTCTCATTCATATCCCTAAGCAGTGCTATCTCAGCTCTTGTAACCTGAATTCCCAGCACAAGGTACAACAGAGAAGGGTATGTTATTTTTTCCTACCTCACAATGACTTTCTATAGTTACAAAGCTAGTAAAAATTTGGAACTACTTAAAAAAAAAATTAAAAAAAAGAACACTGATATATTCCAGGCACAAAATGACTCATAAAACCCTTCTATTGTTTTAAAACCTCTTTATCATTTGATCAATATTCTGTATAGAAAATTTGTGAAGAACTGGATTTGTCTTTTTTATGCCTNTAAAAAAAAAATTAAAAAAAAAGAACACTGATATATTCCAGGCACAAAATGACTCATAAAACCCTTCTATTGTTTTAAAACCTCTTTATCATTTGATCAATATTCTGTATAGAAAATTTGTGAAGAACTGGATTTGTCTTTTTTATGCCTTCTTTATGCTGTCCCAAATCACTTGGTATCAGGCATTTATGCAAATACTGGCTGCGGCTCTCTTTCTATACCTAACAAGACAGCGAGCAGCATCGTGCTAAGGAAAATTCACTAAGGAAAATAGGTCCTGAATTAAAAGTAATTTATCATATTATTAATTCAGATGAATGCCTGAAGATGTGTAAGAAGGTTTTGTAGCTGCAACAAGAGAGGAGGCACAAAAAAATTAAGTAGATAGTCTTCCAGAATATTTGAAACTTTTATTGTCCTCTGGTTTGGCTTAACCCTGAAGTGCAGGCTGACCTGAATTCTGCTCAGAAAAATGTCATTTTGACTTAGTCCAAGCAGGCATCATCCTACCAGCTGCCCACATCCAGGCAGAATCTCTGTGGATGGCAGAGAATGTAGGTCTCTGCAAGGAAGTGGCACTTGAGATCAATCTCCTGTGAATTCTAATTACAGGGGCTGTAAAGCAGTGGTAATGATGGACATGGGCAGTGGGCTTTCTCAGCATGTGACAGCCAGCTTTTATTAAATAAGCAAAGCCTGCAGCCTTGCCCACACATTACTGCTTGTTCAGCTCAGTGTCACAGGGCTGCTTCAGGTGAAAAGATATGGGTTCCTATTGCAGAATTACTTTTGTAGCAGTGAATTTACTTATATAGGGAATAGTCCTCACTTACGGTATCATGTACTCACATTGTATTTCTGGTAAAATGTAATCCTTTTCCCAGTAGACACAGCCATCAAATTTTGGACAAAATAATTGGCAGTATTTTGTGATTACTCATGGTTTTCCACCTGACTGTGAAAGACTTGAATTAATTAAGCTTCTCATTATCCCTGTGATGTAAGTGTTACATTAATTAAACCAGGCATAGCCCTTGAAAGGCTACTGCACATATAAATACTCATACTGCAACAGGACAAAATACAGGTCAGCTTTCTGTACGTTAAAGAAAACAAATGAGAACGAATCTGTACACCAGCTTATTAAAGTGCTCATAGAAGAATAAATGCTTTTTATGGGCTCTATTTCACACTGTCATTTTCCATTGGAAATCCATACCAATAACAAGAAACTAGAAAGGGCAAGCTAGAAAGACCTACTGTGAACCCCAGAATAAAAGGGAAGAATATGGACTTTTCTTATCCATCTAAGTTTCTTTTTTAGGGAAGCTAATTGAGGTAGCGTCCTGCAGAGCAGTGTGTTGGCAGGGCACCATACACAAGCCTGCACAAGTTCTTTGGAAGCAGGAATACATTGGTTTCATGAAGGTGTGTAGAAATGCAAGTGAGATTCAGCTGGGGAGCCACTGCTGGCACTCTCTGAGCTGCGGGCAACCCCAGCGTACCTGCAGCACATTTGCAGGGACTTGGGACCCCAGCATCTCCCAGCACAGCATGGTCCACCCTGCTGGGAAGCTGCCTCTGAACCAGGATTTCCACAAATATTCAGGGCTTACAGGATTCCAGATGTGCAGCTGGGGCTTCTAAACCCTGGGAGCTGTGGGTTATTGAGACCTTAACAGCTTGGGCTCCCTGGTGTAAATGCATCTCCAGGTTTGAATAAAATTCTGCTGGATGAGTTTTCTGTGTGTGCCAGTGTATAGTCAAATGCCTCAAGGTCAAATGATCAGGTGATCACATGATGGTAAAGCTCTGCACATCATTATGTGAACAGTGCACACCAACTGCACTTCGAGAGTGCAAGTCTACAAAACAGAACATTGCAGTACCTGCCTGTGACCCTGACTTGCAGTTATTTGTGCACGTGTTTCAAGTAATACTGTAATCAATTAAGTAATCAATTCATTTCATTGGCTGTAGTCCCCATGTCAGGAATGTGTTATTCATTAAATGATTTCCAGCAACATTCAATCATACATTAGAGATTTTGATTTATTTGAAAATGTTCATATTACTTTCATTAGGCAAAAATTAATTTTTCTCTGCCTAATTAACTCTTTGACCAGCTGTTGTCATTGGTTCTTTGAGAAAAAGACACAAAAAACTCGTTGTGACAGAGAAATCATTAAACCTAATTCCTAATTTCCCACCAATGACTTTTTTCATGGGTACTTTCAAGACTGAGGAAAAAACAACAAAGGAAAAAAACATATCTGTCACATGTAAGAAATAAATGAAGTACCTTTCAAAAAAACATCTTTAAATATCTATGTGGTGTAAGTAAGCAGGGAAATGTGCAAGTGTTGCTTAGATTAATTTTAATTTTTACTTTTTATCATAAATACTCCCTAAAGTGTTCTGACACTTTAAACTTCTTAAATCTGCCACTTAGAGCTAAAATGTGGCATGACAGACTGTAGCACTGAATCTGACAGAATTTCTGATCTCACTAAAAATGCACAGGCAAAGTCAATTCTGACAAAGCAAACAAGTCAAGAGAAGAGTGAATGAGAGAGATGAATTAACACCCAGAAAGGAATAAGCAGGAAAAGGCAGAGAGTAATTACAATGCTTGAAAGGATTAGTGGGAGGGAAATAATGGAAAAACATGTGGGCAGTGGGAGCATTTACAGTATGGATAAGAACATATCACAAGAGGAGTTTGGGTATCAGAGGATGAAGACAGCTCACTTAGCTCCCATACTTTGAGATGCTGTTGGAAGAGCACATTGTGCTGTAAGGAAGTTATCACTCAATAGAAACCCTTGAATGCTTGCTACACCCCACATCTGCCCATGATGGTCTGAAGAAAGGGAAA
The DNA here is from genome assembly GCA_002631895.1 of Agapornis roseicollis. Classification (NCBI taxonomy): domain Eukaryota; kingdom Metazoa; phylum Chordata; class Aves; order Psittaciformes; family Psittacidae; genus Agapornis; species Agapornis roseicollis. The sequence goes on from NDXB01002841.1 coordinate 78,109, forward strand.
CACATACTTAGTATGCTGCTTTAATCCCTTCAGGGGAGTTTATCATTCTGCAAGTACTAGACCTATAAAAGCAGACAGTGCAGCACCCTGTTAACTTTGAAAGACCAAATTCTTCTTGTGTAAACCATAAGGTGTGGAACACCTCAACCAAAGCAGCTATTTCTTTTTGCATTACAAAGTCAATGAAAGAATGAGTGCTAAGGGAGTCTCTTGTAGTACAACCAGCTTCAGTTAGTTCTCGAAGAGAGGATCCATGCTAGTTTTCTAAAGGCCAGCTATTTTGGCTTTTTATAGTCTTACAAAATATTGCTGTAAGTAGCCTGTACAATTAGGTGTGGCCTTTCCCAGGGGAAGGTGTGGAAGTCATTCCTCATGCAACACAGCCATCAGAAAACAGTTCTGCTCCTTAATTCTCTTCAAAACTGGTCCTTGATTAGCAAAAAGCACATCACAAAGTAGGGGAAATGAAAGCAAACCCTTCTGAGCTCGGGGTTTCCTCTGTGTATATTTCCATGCATTTAGTGGAAAAAATCTGTCTTTATATACATAACGGAAAAATAATATGCTATTTATCATATCCAAGAAGTAGATTTTTGTTTCAAAATAAAGATTATTTTTTTTCATTTGAGAATATTGCCGTTGGAGATTATATCAATTCAGACTACTACACCAAGCACATCTTCTTGCACAGACACACTTTTTCTTCTTTGTCTGATATACTTTAAGCTCCTTGTTTCCTTTACTCTAATTTCTGCTTTTCCAGTTGAAGTTCTCTGATAATAACTTTCTAGGAAAAAAGGATTTCATAAATTTTTTGATCAAAATAAGAAAGATGTTCTGCAAAGTAGCAGACAAGAGCTGGGAATACTTTACCCTTCTGCTGAATAACTGGTAAGTTTTCTTTTAACAGCTTTGCAAGCAAAATTACCTCTATGTTCTGCAGAAAATTAGATCAATTGAATTGAATTATGAGGTTAGAAGGACAACTCCTTTCCTTTTCTTTGACTATCTCCCACTTCTTCTGCATTGCCTCCTCAGGATCAGGTGAAATACTCTGTCACAAAATCATAGGATCATAGAAGAGTTAGGGTTGGAAAGGACCTTAAGATCATATAGTTCCAACCCCCCTGCCATAAGCAGGAACACCTCACACTAGATCATGCCACCCACGGCTCTGTCCAACCTGGCCTTGAACACCACCAAGGATGGAGCATTCACAAATTCCATGGGCAACCCATTCCAGTGCCTCACCACCATAACAGGAAAGAATTTCTTCCTTATACCCAATCTAAACCTCTCCTGTTTAAGTTTGAACCCATTACCCCTTGTCCTGCCACTACAGTCCCTAATGAATATTCCATTTGCAGCATCCTTATAGCCCCCCTTCAGATACTGGAAGGCTGCTATGAGGTCTCCAAGCAGCCTTCTCTTTTCCAGGCTGAAAAGCCCCAACTTCCTCAGCCTGTCTTCATACAGGAGGTGCTCCAGTCCCCTGATCATCCTCGTGGCCCTTCTCTGGACTTGTTCCAACAGCTCCATGTCCTTTTTATGTTGAGGACACCAGAACTGCACACAGTACTCCAGGTGAGGTCTGACGAGAGCAGAGAAGGGCAGGATCACCTCCTTCGACCTGCTGGTCATGCTCCTTTTGATGCAGCCCAGGATATGGTTGGCTTTCTGGGCTGCAAGCGCACACTGAAGCTGGCTCATGTTCACCTTCTCCTCACCCAACACCCCCAAGTCCTTCTCTGCATGGCTGCTCTTAATCTCTTCTCCACCCAGCCTGTAGCTGTGCTTGGGATTGCTTCGGCCCAGGTATTTATCCAGCACTTGGCTTGGTTAAACTTCATAAGGCTGGAATCAGCTCACCTCACAAGCATGTCGAGGTCCCTCTGGACCATTTACTTATGGATTACCATTACTCTGGATCATTTACTTATGACCTTCTAGTGAACACCCTATAGATCTGAAAATAAAATCATTGCTCATTTGCAATACTACCTGGCTGCATTTCATGCAGCAGAAACCACAGCAATATGATGGTCCTCTTTGCAACATCTTCTCTACTTTTGCTGAAAACAGATTATAACAAAATACAGTGAAAAATAAGATTTTTATTTTTTTTTTTTTCATTTTCGGTGCATAAGCTATGCAGGGATATGCAGAGTTAAAACAGACATACAGAGATACCGTATTGGTTCCCTAAGAAAGGATAGATTCCGAAATGCTGAAATTCTGAAGTAGGTAATAGTTTCATATTGGTGTGTGCTGCTCCTTAAATACTTAAATTTGATAACAAACGTGTCAGAGCTACATCTAATTCCATAACCTTATAAAAGCATCCAATCACTTTCCACAAAGTAACCATGAATTACTGCAACTCTAACATGCCCCAGAAATACACTCGGATTCACCAGCCCAGCTGCATGCTGTTTTGCAATTCTGCAGGTGAGAATGGGCTAGAAACTTTCAGTAGCACTTGAGTACTGCTTTCTGAGGGTTTCTATCATTCCCTGGTGTATAAAATTGTTCACACAGAAGTTAAAAGCTTCTTCAGCTTCACTCTCAGGCAGCCTGATTCACATCTATTCACAGATGTAAAAATCCAGCTCTCCTAATTGCATATGTGACAAACCTATAATTATTACAACAATTACTCAAACAAAAAGGCAATTACTTTGGTTTTGACTTTTATTGGTGCCTTCTTGTACAAGACAGTAAGTTAGCCTCATCTAACAATGAGCCATGTGCGGACAGTATGAATATGAAGAAGGATAAGCTGAAATTCTAATAACATATCAAGGAAAACAGGTGCTGAATATTCATAAGTACACATATTCTTGATTGTGTAAGACAAAATTCTGGGTTAACAACTACATGTTAGGAAGTGTTACCTTGCTTATGTTTGCAGGTTATGAAACAAGCACACAGCAGAATGTGTGTATCCAGAATTCAATGCGCAAAGTGAAATGCACATTTTGTACATCAGGCCATTTGTATTTCACAAAAGTGTGATCTCAGTCACTTCTAAGCCTCTTACATGAGACTGATCAGCTCCCTGAAAGCTTCTGCTTGGTGGGAAAATCCCAAGAGTCTTGCCTAATCTCAGTAAGTGATCAGTAAGAGTTTGAGAATCATAAATTCAGATTACAATCTCTTGTATGAGTGGTATGAGATTCCTGCAGATTGAAAGGACTAGTGTTAGTATCATGCTGCTGAAAAAAACTATTTCCCTCATCATAAGGACACTTGTGCTTTCCAATGCATACCATGTAGAAAAGATGCTAAATACAAAAATCATTTTAACATTCAGAGGTGCTAAATACTTACAAAATGGATTTCAGATGAAGTGTATATATAATCAATATCCAGCTGATAAAAAAAATAGCTAATGAGGTCAGTAACAGGTTACAAAATCTCACAGTTTCCATAAGAAGTGCCGCAAAAATGAACGGAAGCTCAAAAAAAGGTCCTATTCCCGTTGCTCACATCATAGCAGTTCTGTTGCTCAAAGCGGCTTAATTTTTCAGAGCTCTCAGACTTGTAATTTTTTGGGTTCAGTTGTCAGTGTAGTTTGCAGTTTGGGTGTTTATGCGTGCAAATAATTGCATGTGTAGTTGCCACGTGTGCAAATACGTGTTGGTAGACATCCAGACAGAGATTTCCAATGCTCAATTCAAAATAATAAGAATAATAAAATATGTGTGTTCTATATAGTTCTTTAGAAGTTTGCATGTGCAAGAATGTAATTGGGTAACAAGTTACTACTGCTTGCATCTGTCATTTAAAAGTCCAAATGCAAGAGAGTATCCAGAAAACATGACATTGCACTGACAGTTCTGAAAATCTGCTGGTGAACATGAGATTTGCCATCTGTTTTTTGTGTTATGGATGCCTTTGCAAACCCTCAAAAATTAGTTTTGTTTGGGCTTCTGCAGGATCCTGTGCACCAGATGGCACTTGTATTGAGCTTGGCTCTCAAGTAGATGGCCACAAGTTAATATGCACTTTATCAATATTGTAAAAATGTTTATAATTTATTGTGACTCTAGCTTACCTTTGCAGTTAGTTACTCCCTCTTGATATGCAGAAGTTCCTCTCTGTCTGTCATACAAATAGAATAGATGTATTTATGAGCTTCGAAAGAGTTGACATCAGAAAACATATGGTAAAAGCAACTAAACAAATCAAAACCATAAATATTGTATTGTATTTGTTGTAAGCTTCATACTGAGGTTATTTATGACAAAATGAAAACAAGGTCAAAACTGTGCTAGACAATGTTGTGTTCAAAAGAAATACCTGATATTTTAAGTGTCTTTGTCCACTAAAAGTATACGGAAAGTATAGTGAGTTGTTCTTGTGAGACCTCCCTCACCTGAAGTATTGTGTGCAGTTCTGGTGTCCTCAACATAAAAAAGACATGGAGCTGTTGGAACAAGTCCAGAGAAGGGCCACGAGGATGATCAGGGGACTGGAGCACCTCCTGTATGAAGACAGGCTGAGGAAGTTGGGGCTTTTCAGCCTGGAAAAGAGAAGGCTGCTTGGAGATCTCATAGCAGCCTTCCAGTATCTGAAGGGGGGCTATAAGGATGCTGCAAATGGAATATTCATTAGGGACTGTAGTGGCAGGACAAGGGGTAATGGGTTCAAACTTAAACAGGAGAGGTTTAGATTGGGTATAAGGAAGAAATTCTTTCCTGTTACGGTGGTGAGGCACTGGAATGGGTTGCCCATGGAACTTGTGAATGCTCCATCCTTGGTGGTGTTCAAGGCCAGGTTGGACAGAGCCGTGGGTGGCATGGTCTAGTGTGAGGTGTTCCTGCTTATGGCAGGGGGGTTGGAACTATATGATCTTAAGGTCCTTTCCAACCCTAACTCTTCTATGATTCTATGGTTCTAAAGCCTTTGGTCTAAAATTAGAGGTGGTGAACATAGGTATCACCTGAAGGAATGGCCTAGCAATGTTGCTGGAAAATGGATTTGTTCCAGCAGGACCATAAAGTCTTTGTTTCTAGGAGTCTATGTAATCACTGGCAATCATTTCCGTGTTATTGTTGTCTCTTGTAGTTTCTCTTTGTCAGAAACTACACTGGCATTCCACACTGCCTACTTTACATTGGCTACAGATGCAGGCACTAGTAGCTAAGTATTTAACTATTTGCACATGTACATTCTGTCAAGATATTATGGATCTTTACCCAACCAAAACAGAACAAATTTAGGACTGTAGCCTTAAGGCTGTTCCCACTATATTCACATCTACATCAGAAGTTTTAATTTGGTCTGCTGCTGTATGTCTATATCACCATGGCCTATGGAAGTATTTAGTTGGAACAGACAGCTAGTACAATACACAGATGTAAGTCGTAAGTTCAAAACCAAAATAACCAAACTGAATAATAATTGACTTCATATAGATTGTTTCCTTTATTATTAATACTTTCAGAATACAAGGCAACCAAGGAATATACTAGTATGAGAAATTACAGTTAAAGGAGCTTGACATTTTGGTGATTGAAATAACAGAAAAAACAGCATGATTCAGATTATATATATATATGTATATACATATAAGCTCCAAATGATTCTCCAGTCAGCTTTTTCCTTTCCCACTCCTGCTAATTCCAGTGCTAGGATGGAGGAGAAAATGGAGGTGACCATATGACTCCTCCACAGCGTCTCATTTCAACTGAAATTGAAATTGCTCATTGTACTGCAGGACCCTGGAATCTGGGGTTGCAGAACCTGAAGCTCTAAATCTTAGCAATGTTAACGTGAAAAAAAGATCATAATGCTTATATCCTTTTGGATATCAAGAGCTTACAAAACAATAAGCCTTTGGAAGGGGATATGATTTAAGCAGGGATCACTCAAAATACGTAAAAATTTTAAGAGAGAAAATGCCATTAGTTTCTACATTTGTTCAGTGGTAGCTGAAATAGGTGACATGTACTGACTGTAAAGGTAGGTAAATCTTATGTGTATTTCAGCATTTTGAGCTCTCAGTTATGATGCATGTAGTCAATTTCCATACAGGGTCAACAGGACACATCTGAAAGAACAAGCAGGAATGGAACAAAGGGCTCACCACTGGTGATGCTTCAACAAAAATATGAAAGCTCTCAAGGACTACTGCCAGATTCATTCTGAACTGAAGCAAAAAAGTACAAAATTAAGTATACTCTTTTGTAAATAGGTAAAATCAGTTCTGTTTTGTGGTTAAGTAATGTTGAGCTTGATAGCTTTGCAACAATAGCAATGGGTAAGAGCTTCGTGGTAGATGACAGTGAAGAAGTTTCTTAGGTAAATGTTTTATAATAACCAGCTAGAACTGAACTTGTGTTTGCTGGCTTGACAACAGGACTTTTTAAACCTAAAGTTCAGCCAAAGGACAAAGTGAGAAAGAACATGATAAGGAAGAAACGACCACCAGGGGTCCCAAAGATCCACTACCACCTTATTGTGAGTATGCAGGAGGAATTTTCTAGAAGAATGATGTCATGTATAAGTACCTTTATGAACATGCATGTAATGTAATGAAGATGTATGTTTGATGACTATATAATCATGGCTTGTTTGGTGCTTGAGCAAGACACGCTAAGAGGGGCTATCCCCCCTGTCTCCCAGAGCACGAATAAAGAACACCTGCTTGTCAACTTACTTTGTTGGTGAGTCCCCGGAATTTTTCTTCAAATTTTAACATCTAAGGTGCCTAACATCAGACAAATCTACAGAGATGCTTTTTGACCAAAGAACAAAAAAACCAAACAGTGACAAAAAGTAAAACTGTTATAAGAAGATTTAAGAGGCACTGTGTTAAGGTGGCTAAGGAACCAGGCATAATCTGAAGGATGAGATGCTTAGCAACATAAGATGCTATAATAAGATGAATATGGAGAGTATTTGCAGTTTTGTTTCTAATTCTAAAGTAAATGATGTTGTGGTTCTAAAAGGACACTCAAATAAGTGGCTAATGTGCATGTGAAGGAAGGAAATAAAGAAAACTGAACTTAATACCTGAAGAGACAGAGGGGTTATGGAGAAACAGGTCCAAATCTTAAAGAGAACAGTGAAATTTCTCAGAAAGCTAAGCAAAGGCCTGAAAGCAGCCCCCCTTAGAAAGAGCTTTCAGAGTGACTGAAAAGGGAAGAAGTTATAGCTGATCTAGTAACTCTGACAGATACTGAAGGAAACACCAGAACCTGTCCTGAAGTAAATGCTGAGGAGCAGTGGAAGCATTTCAAGGCTTGCTCATTGATCCAATTATGAACTTGGATTTTTGCAATGATATAAAACTACTTGGGTCAATTAGCAGAGACAACTTTAAATGTCAATATGACCATTAGTAGTGAATCGCAAGCACTGATTGGGAATAAATACAGGAATAAAAAGTAAAGCTGAAGTTGAAATGAATCACAAAACAGAAAAGGAAAAATTAATATATATATTTTGTTGTGCAAAAATATTTGTCTCGCCAGCAAATAAACATTAGACTAGTAGAAGAGGCCTAAATAGTTAATACTACCAATTCATGAAGATCCTACAAGCACTTAAAGATGCAAACTTTTTTTACAGACATTTGTTTATATTATAAAACCAGCCCACATACAATAAGCAGAGGGTAGTTTGAAATGTTGAATCAAACATAAGCTTGCTCTTTAATGTATATATTAACTAGGGAGATGAAGATGTCAGACAAGTCTAGAATCAAATTGAAGCTTTATAAAGTTTCTAAATTAATATTGCAATTTAGCACTGACATTACTGCAATTTAGTACTAACATCAAAAAACTGAACCAGACCCCATATGAAGAGCTGTGTATTCAGTGGTGCAGATCTAAAGGGAAAAACACCTGCAAACATTTGAGAAAGTGTCATGTCTCAATGCTTAGCTCTCTCGTAGGTGGAGCATGCTGCTTCCCCATTGTTAGAATGTCTGGTTGGATTTCCCACCATTGAGTGTGGACTGGTATATGGTTTAACTACATGATTTGGAGACCTGGACATAGCTTATGGTACAAAGATGCTGTGACTTTGTATTGATCTGTGACTCTGCTTTTCCTTCCCTTTAGTCCCAGGAGCTGCATTAGACCTTCCTCACTTGTTGTTAGGGGAAACGTGTCAGACATCAACAGCACCAAGTGCACAAATAGCTAAGAAACTTTAGCAGTAGGCTAGCAATACAGCTAAAATTATGCACAAAGATGTACATGAAATTAAGGGAAATCAATCTCAAGTGAATTGACTCAAGTTCTTGCAACAGTGCACCCTATAATCTTCATGGTACTTTGCTAATATATGAAGGGGTTTATCTCACTTCAGGAAATCATTTTGAAGCCTGCAGTACCCTCAGTTAATGGCTGTATCTTTATTGTCACTGCTACACCCAAAACACCTCAACAGCTGGTTAAAAATATTCAAAAAGGCATCAAGACGATGAAACATCTTTCTGAGAAAAGTTGTGATTTACGCTGTGAGATGATATGTTTTGTCAAATTAGAAAAGCCATATGTGGTAGGGGCATAATTATCTGTATAAAACCCAAGAAGAAATGTACTCATTACTGTGTACTTGTGGGTGAAGACACGACTTGTAGTACTGTCTCTAGCTAACGCTGCCTGAAGATCCAAATCATACGACACAATTTTAACACTTCAAACATTTCAAAGCTCTTCTCTGTTCTGACTACAATGCTCTATACTGAATTTGTGCCTTATGCTGAATCCTCATTAGAAAGTTTCAGGTAAAAATACTTCGGCCATGAACAAGAGGAGTTAAAGAACATGTTGTTGTGTGCACAATACAAAAATTCTTACAACAAGCTGGGGAGAAGTTGCTTGAGATTATCACTTATGATGCTAAGACTTGAAATTCATTCATAGGTTGCCTAACATCCCATTGTTACTGTTTGGGAAAAACAAGCAAAAACCAGTAAGTATAATGCTGTACTTGAAAACTGTGTTACAGACAAGAGCTTTGCCATTTAAAACATCACTCAGATGAGAAAGAGACTCAAATTAATAATCATTCAGACTGGAGAGACACTGAGAAATAAGACTAAATGACAGCAGCAAGCATGTGCAAATGGTGTTAAAATGTTGTTCAAGGCTGAGAAGACCAAAATTGTGTTAATCCTTTAAGCCATCTTCAAAAAAATATTACCTTTATAGCTGTGTGGTATGTATTTCAAAATGTTGACATCTTTGTTGTATTTTAGATTCTGATGGGAGAAGTGAGGGTATTTCAAAAGGAAGCATTAGCAAAGAAAATTAACTGTATTTCCAAATATAAATATATGTAGATAATTACCTAAATATTAAAAGCTGCAAAGTAGCTTTCCCTCTCACACCCCCAGGAAATAACCAAAACCAAACCAAGAGACTTTTACTTTAGGACAAATTTTGGGCTTTGCATCAGTCTGCAAGTCTGCTAAAAATATATATATATATTTTAAAAGCACAGTGCTTAGCATTGAGTGATACATTTGTTTTATCAGTTTAAATTAAACTAATTAAAGTAATCACATATATAGATAGATCAAATACAGTTCTAAGATTAATAGTTGGTTTCCTAAGAAAGAGTTCTTCTTTTTTGACATGTATAATTAATACATTGGAAATAAGAAACATTCTCTGCAATGAATCTCTTTGGTTTCATGTTCGAAATACAGTACAACCCTTTTTCTTGGTTTTATGTTCTGTTTTGCTTCAGGTTACAAAATGCTGAAGCAGTAAGGCGTAAAGAGATCTTTTCAGATATCTTTTTTATTTCTAAGACTAATAAAGGTTTATTTTTACATTTTGAAAAGTGTCATTCCCATCTGTATAGGTGTTACATCCATATTTTTGTTAAATGCTGAGATCTCTGTCTGAATATTACTTGAATTCTTGCTGTGATCTTTATGCCAGGTTCAACTTCAACTTTAATAAATGAATACAGCTGAGAGAATTCAACATGCAGAATGACTCATTTGATTAGAAAACCGTTTATGGTGAACTGATTTGAATTCTAAATTAATCCTGCTCTGACTGTTACAGTGCAGCCACACACAGCCGTCAGGTCCCATATCCACTCTGCCCCCAGGCCAGCATGTTTCTACAAATAAACAGCCTGAGCTACTCTGACTTTTTTCTTTTCTAGACAAATGCACTTTCTGGTTGGATAAAATGGACAGAAATTAGACAGATTTGGAAATAATCTGTAATGATACCCTTTTAATGTAAGGAATACTTAGGCTGGCTTTTGTGGAAAAAGAATCAGGAAGCCTGACAGCATGTTGTTTGGGACCACACAAGGCAGACTGAGGACACCAGTCTACTATACTGTAGCATGCATGTGCTCGTGAGACCATGAGCTTCCATATAGCACTGCGTTTATGAGGTTGGTTGCTGTAGTGAATATATCTGTAAAAGTAACAAATTTATGATCTCTATTTTTGGTTTGTTTGTTTTCTAATAGTAAAGCGTGATCACTGCTGAAAATAACTGTCATTTAAAAATGAGAGTAGTCCAGTATTTTGTCAAATAAACAGTTCTCAACACAATGTTGTATTCTTCCTATACCTATTGGTGGTGTGGAAACCAGCATTCACTTGTCCATAACTTCAATAGAAATTACTCTTTTTCTGAAAAGCTGCTTATTTTAGACCTGTTTCAACTGCAATATGAAAATAGAAAAACAGAAGGCAAATACATATATTGAAATACTCTAGATGGCCTTTGACACTCTCCCCAGTATAGGCAAAGGACCAAATTAATTTTTTGTTTTACTTTTTTATTTCTACTGAGTACATCCATTATTCACCAACAAGCAAATCTTTTAAAGACTTTCTATCTCAGCACATTTCTTTGATTTAAAGATGTCATGTCAGATATTGAGATACATAATCTTCCTCTAGGCCTTGATGCATTTGATCTTTGATATCTGATGCTTTTGGTTTCAATTGGTTAGAAGCTGATCATTTGTATTCACTTCCAAAGATCCAAGTAGGTTGACCTATCTCCAATTTTCTACTTTTTTTAATTTTTTCTTTTTACTGTGTTTGTCTTTTTCTGGTCCTGAAATGACAGTTACCTAACAGGACTTCTCAAAAATAACCTTCACTGCCTCAGAGATTATTTTAGTTATTTTCTCAAGTATTGTAGATTGAATTCCAAAGGCTCTGATGATTTGAAAACACCAATTTTATCTCAGTACTTTTAATTTGTATTCTTCCTATTCTGTTCAGTATGAATTGTATTGTCAAATGCCTGGTTGCCAACTTTCTGGGGAAAGCCAAATCAGAATATAGGTGGTCAAATCCTCAAGGGTGTAAACAAGTGATTTTTGCAACAAAACCCAAAATTACACTGGGTAATTATGGCAAGCAAGAAAGACACGGATTCACTTTTCACTAGGAGTCCTGTGGAAAAAGAGGAGGTATAATGGGCACAGGTTACACCTGGGGATATTCAGACTGGACACAGGCAGAAAATTCTACACAATGAGAATGAGCAGCCACTGAAATAATCTGCTCAGGGGCATGGCGGACTCCCCAGCAGTTGACATTGTTAAGATGTGGCTGGACAGGGTGCTGGGACATCTAGTTAAGACCATGCTTTGCCTAGAAAGGTTGGGTCAGAGGATCCTTGAGGTCCCTTCCAACCTGGGATTCTAGGATTTCTTTCACTTCAGTTTGTTTCATGAGTGTATAAACCTGTTCTGAACCCATCTGGCTGTTGTTATTTTTATTTAAAAAGAAACTTCAGCGTTAAGCATACGAAAATGCAGTGATGTGGGCACGAGGATAGAGTGCTACCGTGAGAAAACAATGTGATTATTTACAATTATAATGATTATTTACAATTATTAGCATTCTCTTTCGGTTTTTCGAAGAAACAAAACCGTGTCGTACGACCTGAGGTTCTTTACCCCCGCACTCCTGACAAACTCGCTGGGCCGGGCAGTGATACCACAACCACTAAAGGGCAAGTTCCCCCGCAAGCACCCCGCAAGCACCTCGTGGCCGGTGCTTCCCTGCCGTGTGCCCGTGCTCGCCCTGTGCCTGTCGAACCGGCTAGACAGGAGTCGCTGGGGCCGATGCTTGCAGCCCCTTCGCTCAAAGGCCGGGTGACCGCCGGCTCCGCCGGAACTGCAGCATCGCCGTATGCCCTCTGCCTCTCTCACGATGCAGCTGTCACGAACACAAAGAATAGGTGGAGAGGGGGCAGGCAGGCCCGCTCTGGCTATGTCCTCGCATCGCCACACTTATATACATATATATACGTATAGGCGGGCCGCCGGCAGCCCGCTCCGCGCAAGCCGTTAACTTTTCGGCCGGGCTCCCCGCCGTCCTCCCTGGGGGTGCTCACGGCGGCAAACTTCCCGCGCGGCGGGCCCGGGAAGGGAATTTCGTCCTTCCATTCCCAACTCCGGGCAGCGCCGGCCGTGCCGCGGGGGGCGGCGCGGCGGAGCCCAGCGCTCGTCCCCGGCGGCGGGCGCCGCTCCGGCCCGCCCCGCACCGGAGTAAAGGCGCCGGGCTTCGGCGGGTTCGGCTGCTGCTGTTGCTACCGTCGCCGTAGCAGCAGGAGAAGGAAAATGGAGCCAGGCAAGGAACCCCGGGCGGCCGTGGGACAGCCAGAGCCGGCGGCGTCGTTCCAGGCCCGGCTGTGGAAGAACCTGCAGCTGGGGGGCAAGAGCCGGAGCAGCGGCGGGCGGACGGCATCAGATCGCCGCACTGCGGAGCCTCCCGCCCCGCCGCCGGCCAGCGGCAAGGGGGACCTACCGCCCGGTGCTAAGTGGGGCGGCTTCAAGCGGCGGAGGCAAGTGCTGGACCGCGTCTTCTCGTCCTCCCAGCCCAACCTCTGCTGCTCAGCCGCCGAGCCGCTGGAGCCGGGCGGCGAGTCCGGCTCCGCCTTGCGCCGGCTGCGGGAGCACCTGCTACCCCAGGGGAAAGGGCCGCCGCCCGGCCGCCGAGACGACCCCGCCACCGGGGATGAGGGGCCCGCGGGCGGGAAGGAAGGCCGCCGGCCCGGAGCGCATCTGTCCCACCAGAAGAGCTCCTCGCTGCCGAGCACCGCCTGCCTGGAGCAGCTGCTGCAGGGTTCACCCGCCAGCGGCAGGAGGAAGGAGCAGCGGGCGCAGGACGGCGACGGCAGCGAGGTGAGTGCCGAACAGTCGCAGCGCCCCGCGGGGCTGCGCTGCAAGCGGCCCTTGGCGGGTGGGAGCAGGGAGAGAGGCGAAAAGGTGGTCCCGGGGAGGGGAGGAGGGAAGAGAGGCGAGGCTGAGGGCGGCTGCCGGGAAAGGGCAAGGAGATGAGGTGAGAGAACCGGGGGAGAGGCGGAAGGGTGGCCGCCGGGGAACTGCAGAGAGGTGAGGTGAGAGAACGGGGGGCAAGGCGGGAGGGCGGCAGCCAGGGAAGGACAGGGAGGTTAGGTGAGGTGAGGTGAGGTGAGGTGAGAGAACGGGGGGCAAGGCGGGAGGGCGGCAGCCGGGGAAGGACAGGGAGGTGAGGTGAGGAGAGGCGAGGCGAGAGAACGGGAAGCGTAGGCGGGAGGGCAGCCGGGGCTGACTCTGCTCTCCGCCCGCTGGTGCGACGCCCCCCTTCGGCTTCGGCAGAGCCGCTGCCGGCCGCTGGCACCCTGTTACAGCTTCCCCCGCCGCGGGGCTGGGCCCGGGTGCCGGCCGGGCGGTGTCTGTTGTGACAGGCGGTGTGGCGCGGGCTGGGTGCTCGTCCTTCAGAGCTGCCCACGGTAAACCATGCAGAGAACGGGCGTCCCGAAGGCCGAAGCTGGTGTAGAGCGCGCGGCGGCGGTCTCCTCGCTTCACACCTGTTCCCAGAGCCACTCTGTGTCCCCGAGGCCTTGCACTGCTGGTTTTTGTCTTTGGCGCATCTAGGGTGGCTTTTGTTCAAATAACCTCCACTCTTTTCTTGCCTGGTTATCCATATTTGAATAATTATTTCTTTTAATCTGTGCAGGACACCTAAACGACTTCCACGAGTTAACAGATAACTACTTTCCAGAATGTACAAGGCGCTGTCACACACAGCCGTCGGTTCAGGCTGATAAAGTAGTTTTATTTCCCTTGTCTCTTGGGAAAGGTGGCGAACAAAGCCATAGCTCTTCCAACTGTCAGTTTTGAAATTAAGTGGTGAAGCTAGAATTGGTGGGGACTGCTGAAGCTTGCAATAAATTTCCTAAGAGAAAAAGAGTAAACATGTGAGTCATTCTGGAGTTTGTGTAATTCTAAGCAGCCATCCATTTTTTGCAGGAAAAGTTGACTAATACGCATCAATATATATTGTCTTCTGTCATAATTAGGGAGAAATGAGCAATGAAGCTGTATGAGTATACTTGGTGACAAAACCTGTGGTCATGGTCTAGTGAAGAGCAGTTCTGTTTCTGCAGTGACTTGTAGCATCCCTTGAGGGACTGTCACGCCCCTGTGCAGAGTCCAGTGCTGACCTCTATAGACATGGGACCCAGACCTAACTTTATGTCCAAGTCAGTCAGAAACTGCCTTGGTTATCCCATGTATAAATCATGCTTGTAAATGTTTCAGGTGGTTGCTTCTTGAGGTAGGATTATTTTAATAAGTGTTGAAGAGTAGTCAGTTGCTTTCTTTCCCCAATCCATGGCTCACAAAAATGTATTTTACATTTTAAATATTACTGCTTGGGACTACAGGATGTTCTTCTGTCTTACACTGTTACATCTACTAGCAATTAATATAAGAAAATATGGGCCTCTCTTCAGTGCCGTTCTGCTGTTGTGTTCAGCAAGGAATCGGTATGTTTATTTATAAAACATGTAAATTTTATTTAACTGTGAGGTATTACTCCTGTTTTGGACAAAGTACAGTCATGACATTTGGAAAGAATACTCCTGATCAAAACAAAGTCTACCCAAGCTTTCTAACATGCCTTTAATTAGCAAGATTATGGCCAGTTCCTCCAAGCAATTTCTAGTATTTCTAGCACTTGGGCTGTGCCTCCATATCGTGAGTTTGGAATAATTTACTTCTCAAAATCCAAATTTTACTCATAGCAGTACAGACTTTCAAAGTTGTCCTGAACGTTGGTTTTGGGTTTGTTTTTTTAATTTTAATTTTAATTTTAATTTTATTGCTGTGCAGCCTTACCTGTCCTAAGATAAAAAAATTCTAGTAAATAAATCACAAAAATGAGGCTAAATTTTCTGTAAGTAAAGCAACACCAGAATTACAGCTTGCTTTAAAATGTATTTAAAACTTGATTGAAGGCAAACAAATGCTACTGTGTCTTTCAGATTAAGACTTAAACTGATTTTTTTTTAGCAAATATGTACACAAAAAGACCTACTAAATATTTTAAAGGAGATGGTGGGGAAAAATAAAATCCCAGGAGAAGTCAAATTTCCTGTGCTTTTAAGCTGAAATAGTACAGTTGTCATCAGTGAAAAGGAGCACAGGTTAGTGCGGTGGATTGGAAGACTTGCCGTGTAAGTTGCTGTACTCTGTGTGGATTTAATTTTGCAGTGTACTCTTTGGCATAGTTTGGAAAGAGTTTGAAATAATTAAAATGTGATGAAGTGATACTGCACTGGACATGGGCAATCTAGCAGAGGCCAGGTTTTCTTAGGTGTGAATAAAGCATTTGTTGCAGTGAATAGGATTAGTGTCTTGGTTTGAGTAAAGGTGCATGTTTATGGGTGGAGTCTTACACAAAGAATAACCATTGCATTTCAGCAGTAAATGCTAATCTACTTCTCCCCCAAAGACTGGATACTTCTCACAGGTATCCTTGAATAGGTCGTCTATTCAAGTACTATATATAATTCAAGTAGATACAGTGAGTACTCTATGTGGGGAGAGAAGGGCATCATAAGTACTGTATTTGTTGTCAAGAAACCTTTTAAAGAGTAGCCAAATATGGTTTATTAGGACAAAGAAATAAGCACAAGCAGAATTAAATATCATCCTTCTTCCTCTTCCAAAGGTTGTATATCAGGCATTCTTGGCCAAACATTTCCTAACCCCAGATGTGGCATGCAGCCACCTTTATGCAGCTGAGAGCTGCAGGATGTGTTGTGCACCCTGGAGGGAGGGCGTGAAAGGTGATGGAAGCTTCAGGGAGTGTTTCATGGGCAGGAGGTGACAACAGTCCTTCAGGGGTTTTGTGGCTCATGGGACTTCCAGCTCTGGACGTGCTTCCGTAGTTTTTTTCCCATTTGACCTAATAATTTACATTGTCTGATCAGTGGGGGATTGGGTTTACCCAGCAGTACCCATGCCAGCATGGCCTTTCTCCCAAATGTGAGATGCTGCTTTGCATGGAAAGCTTTATGCTACTTGCAGTGTATCATAATTGTGTAGTGAAAACCAGGAGGGAAGAAATACCACTATTTCTTAAGATTTGAAGTAATAGGGAACCTACAAATATTTAATCATCTTAATTGGAGAACACTGGTGTGAGTGTATGTCATCTTGAATCAACAGTGGACATGAAGAGCATTCAGGGAGATGGTTCCTGGCTGAAGAGGTGTCCAATATGCAGTCTGGCGACTGCACTAAAAACATATGCAGACATGTTTCCCCAAGGGTTTCCTTGCAACATACTGATTTGTCTTTTTTAGCTATGCCCTGGTTGATCTGTTAAGCTCAAGAATGGACAGGTTCTTAACTGCTTCCCTCCCTGTTTCCAGTTTTGTGGTTATATGAATATATTGGAGTTGTAGGAGGGCTTACTGCAAGGATGAAGAGTGGAGGAAGGCTAAGGCTGCCAATAAACCATTAGATCCATAGCCATCGGAAATGAAGCTTCATTAGGTTTGCTGCACTGGAGATACATATCCAGATCTAGTGTCTTTCCCATTTTCTCGATAGTGTGTAAATAGTGCTCAATAAAGTTGGTGTAAGAGGGTGTGGCACATGAGAGGGATCTGCTGAAAAAGGGGAGTTTAGTGATCTGGGTGATGTGGAGAGAGATTGTACTTCCAAGGAGAGGAGCATAGTGTTGTACTGAGATGCATGAGAAGAAAAGGATGAGTAGTGATGAAGTACAAGAAGAGATGGAGTAGTGATGGAATAAGAGCAGAGGGTAGAGCTGCGAGGAAGCCTGAAGACGGGAGAATCTTGAATTTGGTGTGGAGGGGGATGCAGAGCCAATGGTAGCCTGATTGGCGTACCGTGCATGTCTTTTCTGCCTATACCAGAACAAAACTGTATCTGGCATAGAGCCACTGGAGTCAGTGAAGTTGCACAGGAGGAAAATTTGGCTTGTTTGTTCTAAATGGTGTGTTTCATAGGTCATGTTTCAGTGACTGATACAGCCAGTGATATCAAAATAACAGAATAAAGACAAAAGAAAAGGCAGAAAATGTCAGTGAAAAGCTACACAGATAATGCCACCCAAGAGAATCTTAATTGCTACTTCAGATTTCTAAGACGCTGCAGTGGGAAAGGTGAAGGTGGTGAGGAAATTTGGATGCTTCTGGCTATCAAGATTACATTTTCCTGAGATAATGCCAATACAAACCAAGGAGAGTCAGAGAGAGCTAATTTGCACAGATTTTTGGAGCATGATTTAAGGCCAGCAGCATTCTGAGAATAAATGGGCAACATTTCAGAAAACAGGAGGAAGCTTGATTTTGGGGATCTGGCCACTGACACACGGGTAGTTAAGTACATGACTGAATGTTTAGGTTGGATCAGAAGAAACTAGAGCTTGCTAATAGAAATTACATAGAAATTGCAAGCAGAAGTAAAAAGCTGTTGCTAATGCTCATTTCTTCTTAAGAAAGCTGTTGCAATCTTTCAAGGCTCTTTGCTTTTTCGGGAGTTTAATTAGACATCAGATTATATCAGGGGATGTTCTACACTGCCCTGTTTTGTCCTTATGTGAATATCTGATAAAAGGCTTATGCTTCAGCAGTTTGAGAATCATTAATCTGTTCCTTGTGCTCTGTCAGCTTCTGACCAGTCTGTCAACTTACAGTATGTTAATACAGTGTATGTATGTAACTAACAGGAAAGTCAAGAGAGAGCACAACAGGATTCTTGAATAACCTCTGCTTAATTAACTGAAGAATCTCTCCAGAGTTTTCAGACTCAGCTGCATCATTTTTCAGAATTGGCCAGTTCACATTTATCCTCATGTGAAACACTTAGCTATTTTAAAATGAACTATGAGCAGCTGTTAATTTAATGTTTATCCATGACCTCATTTAAGCTTTACTTTATCTTCTCCTCCCACCCTGCTTTTACTATTTATATGCAAAGGTGTTCATAGTAAAATAATGGTACTGACAATAATAGATGGTTGGTAGAGAGAATTGAAACAATCCCTGAACTGAAGGAATAAAAACCCTGCTTATTTTCTACTGGGTGACTCTGTTGTGAAGTGATTAAATTTCAGTGTAAGGATTTTAGCTGGATTTCAAGCGACTGTGACAAAACTCTGTTACTTCAGTGTACTTCACGTGTGTATCTCATAACCTACTGAATTGTGTTAAACTTTTTTAATGTAAAAACCAAGAATATAAATATGGTTACAGCATTAAGTTTCTTTCCAATAAATGTTCTTTCCCTCTTGTTGGAAGTGTTAAATGCAGAAAATAATTAGGCATACCAATAAGACCTATTAGTTACTATATTGTTGCAATAAGAAGTACTTTTGAACATTTAGGAAAAATATGATCAAAAGCATTTTAAGACTGCCAGTATGTCATTCAGCACCCAACTCTGTAGGTAGTTCTAATTTAACTGTTTTGTCTTGTGATGTGGTACTAACACACTAATAGACTCAAGTGTCATAATTTCTTTCCTCTTTGAATTTGAGGTCTTTGGCAAGGTGGCTGAGTACTCTGCATTGATCTGAAGACTGAATTTGGGGTTTTCTCACTAATCTTAGTATTGATCCTAGATCTTAGATATTGTAAGTGTTATCTTCTAGGGAATGTAAGCCCTGAAGCTTAAGTTTAAGAAAGAATTGTTCTCCTTTCCCTTGTGCAACAAGGCAGAATTTCTGCAAGATTTATCTGTGGTAGATTTAACTTTCTGAAACTTCAAATTAGAATCATATAATCACAGAATGGTTTGGGCTGGAAGGGAGCTTAAAGGTCATCCAGTTCAAACCCCTGTCACAGGCAGGAACAACTTCCACTAGATCAGGTTGCTCCAAGCCCTGTCCAACCTGGCCTTGAACATTACCAGGGATGAGGCAGCCACAGCTTCTCTGGGCAACCTGTGCCAGGGCCTCACCACCTTCACAGGGAAAAACTTCCCGAGATATCATCTGCATCTTCCTTCTGTCAGTTTAAAGCAATTCCCCCTGCATCCTGCTACTGCAGAAAGATAGATTGTATCTCCAGGCCCAGAAACGTAACAAAGCAAAAATCTGGGTTGAATTACAGACATGGTGTTCTGACAATTTCAGGCAATATTGAGCCCAGGTAATGGCACAGCAGAAACACATTTAGAGCTTTTGCTCTCAGTAGGAAGGGAGCTTCAACCACTGGGACAGATTTTGTTGAGCTGTCAAAATGCTAAAGTATCTGCAACACTTTCTCTGAACTGTCTCTTCATTCTGATATTGGGAAATGTGAACCTCTGTGAGCAGAATTTTTTCCTCCCTTCAGCCTGTATTCTCTGTCATTCTTGGCTGTTCTAGGAGAAATCTTTTAGATTTCTTTTTTGTTATTATTTTTTAGATCAAACCCCATTTTCCCCATTTCTGCATTACCTCCTTCATACTAAGATCAAAAGTTGCTGAAAAAAAAAATCCAGAGGCAACAACTGCATACTTTTGAATGAAACACTGTATTTTAAGCTTTGCTCAAATGTGTGCAATTCTTCATTGCTTTGTAATTTTCCTCAGTCTTCCCTCTGCTCATTTGAAAAGGCAGGAAGTATATTTCTTTCCAGAAAAAAACCAAACCAAACCAAACCAACCAACCAAACAAAAAAAGAGCCAAATAAAAAAAAAAAAACCCACAAAAAACCAAACCAAACCAACAACAACCCCCCCTCCCAATTTTGTCAGTTGTTTAATTATCCTTTTGACCACTGACATTGTTATGATGCTCTATAAAACTGAGTAGCAAGTCTGTGAGATGCTGCAGTGTTCAAACTTTTGCTCTCCTCGTTCGTTATTCCAGGGAAGTTCTACAGCCATTGAGAAAATCACATTCAAGAATGAGTCATGAAATGTGACCTGGCAGATTAATTTTTTTTTTCTTTTTTTTTTCTGGGAAAGTCTGTGTGCTATTTACACACAAAGTTGCCTTTAGGATGCCATTTGGTTTTGATGTATCTGATCTGGCAGCATTCATATTACTGTATCTGCTGTGCTTGTGATTGGGTGATCATGCTAGGCAAAGATGAATAATCCTTTGGAGGCTTGCAAGTATTTGATGAATAGGATACAATTAAGTTGCTTTACAAATTCTTTGTGCAGAATAACCAAATAAGCTGTTCAGTACCTTGCAGTTAATAAGTATCCTTACTGATTTCTCACCCTGTGCGAGTTCTGTTTCATATCTCTCATGTAAGTGATGCACATACCAGTGAGACGCTTGCTGCTTCTCATGTGTGTTATTAAATCAGGGGCTAGACAGCCCTATAGCTATTGATAAATATTTTATGGAGTTTTTAGACAAATATGAGAATGTTCTGTATAGTGCCAGAGGGATGAGAACCCAGACACTTTTCTGTTGCCTGTGTTTGGTTAGGGTGGCTTATGCTGCAGCCAGTGTAATTATAAGAGAAGGGAAACTATAGATAATGCATTTGTTGGTTCCTTTGAGCCAAGTTCTCTTTCCAGGCCTTTCCTACCCAGTTCTGGAGCCTAGAAGAGAGCACACAGCAGAGCTCACTGACCAAACTGTAGTTTCAGTCTGTGCTGCCTCTCTGGAGGCTGTTAGACGCAATGCATGGGAAAGAAGTTGAGACATTTTCCAGAAACCAATTCTTGTCCAGTTTGGACAGGACTCAATTTTCAGCTGTGGTGAACCTCCTGTGCTCTGTACAGAAAATGGAACTACCTCCAGGGGACTCTTAGGTTTAATTTTTTATCTCCAGAAGAAGAAAATTCTACTCATTCATTTAGTCATTGGCTTAAAAAAAAAATAAACAAATAAAAGAATTTGCAAAGTCCAGCTGATTCTGACTGGCAAAAGGCTCTAAATTCTTGGGGAGAGGAAAAAAAAATCTTTCCATCAGGAAAAAGAAAATGCTGACTTCCTACTGTTGTATTTCATGGGTAAGAAATGATTATCAAATGAAACTTCATGCACTGCAGAGAGTCTGAAGTTCTAGGAGGCTTGATGAAGAGTAAAAAGAATTACTGAGGTCAGTTATTTGAAGGTAGGAAGTGAAGCTTCCCCCTTTCATTTTAAGGATACCCTTATTCTTACAGTTAAAGGTTTATTCCCTTCTTTGGCACAGACTTCTTATATCCTGTTACAGTTTCAGTAACTCAATTTTTAAATTTTGAATATTATTGACATTAGTTGGGTGTTTCAATGTCTTGCATTACTGTAATCAGTACAGTATTAATATGAACAGTGTTCTATGACACAAGAACTGTTTTTTGCAGTTTGTTTTTCTATTGCATTCTAACGAAAAAAGCAGAAATGCCATGTGGGAGTCAGCTGGAGTCCAGGAAATGTGAAGGAATAAGTGTATATTCATAATGTAACCCTTGTGGGACGCATAAAATTTCCTCTCTGAGTTACAAGAATTGGGAATTTCAATATTTATCATATTCTTAAGATTTATTTCTAAGATTCGGCTAATAAATATAGCTCAGTATACAGTGTAACAGTTAATCTTCTCATGCAAAATAAATCTATGTTACAGTGTTTCCTGTGAGTTAGTGTGGGATAACAGTAGAAACAGTATAAACATCTAGATGTGTTGGGAGATCTGCATTTCTGAAATGATCTATAGAATGAAGGGATTTTCCTTTGAAAGTTGCATCTACACAGTAGATACAACTAGGGGGAGCTTGTTTTATGTTTTTGTGGGTTTTTTTGTTTTCTTTTGTTTTTGTTTTTTTCCCTGTTACAGTAGTAAGATGCTTTGATTGCCTGGCTTTCAAATTAGAAACATATGGTGCATAGCTGTGTGGTTCTGTGTGGGAAAGACATACTGGCTGTGAGGCATTAGCTGTGTTTTAGTATACAGTGTGTTGCATCTGAAATTGCAGATATGTTAGGTGTGGAGTAAGTGACTTAGGTTTGTTTTGGTGTGCTGGAAATTGATTCCTCAGCTTTAGAAAGTATTATCAGTCATCTAATCTGGAATTTCTGAATTCTGTGGATCTTTGTATTTCATGAGCTCTAATACTCTGTTGTTCAGCCTGAGTGATTCTCTTTCCTTGCCCTTTTTCTCCAGCCTACATATCTTAAGCTTTGTTTGCATTGTGTGGGGTTTATCTTAATTTGCTTTACTTTCTGAGTTTTATTACTTCAAGTGTGGGTTATCTGGATGAAAATATGATGAATAGTTTAAATGTACACTGTATGTTTCTGGTGATACTTGCTTAATATACATGATTCATATTTTTACCATTCCGCCCCTCCCCCACCCCTCCCTTTTTTATTTTTCCCCAGTATAAGAAAAAAGTTGCACTGCCAGTGGAATGCTCAGCTTCTGGTGGTCCTAGACTGAGACTTGGAAATTATGGACTTTCTGTTTCAGGGTGGTCCTGTCCTGTGGTACTGTTGTGCATTTGGAGATGTACTGCAGGTTATTTCCTGGTCTGCAGCTGCAGGCAGACTTGGTTTACATCAAGATTGGTCTGTATGCTTTTTTCTCTTTTTCCTTCCTCACATGGTTGATCTAGGTGAATAATAAACACAGACAAAATGGAACAATATCATTTGACCAAGCAATTAAAGAAAAGCTAATTAGCATTTTAATTATTTTGAGTTTAAGTGACTTCTGCTTATTCACTTTGGGTTAAAGAACTCCCTTTTACACCTGACCTAATTATGTTAATTACTATTCTTAGTAATTACATGGAATTATTTTTTTTTTTTGTGTAAGGTTAGATCCTCAGCTGGTGTTAATGGGTATAATACTGTGATATACAAGACAGAGGATCAGTTCATATCTGCTTACGATTTGGTCTGGATCTAATTAAGTCATGCTTTAGGGATACAGGTATCAAAAGTAAGTGTAAGGCATTTAGTTCTGCTAGTCAAGAATTTCTATCCAAGTATTTCCCTTGTAGCAGGCATTCAAACCCATTAAATGTGTCTGTGAGTTCAGAGTTCTCAAGGGCTAGTGAGTCTGCTTTGTGGTCATCTCAGTCTGAACAGCCCCTGCAAGTTTTCTGTCTGAACTTTGGGGCTAAAAAAGAGTGCATCTGTGTCCTTGTTTTGATAGATCATTAAGCACTGCCCAGCAGTGAGACTGCGATCCCTACAAGAAAATTGGAGAAGTTCTTTTTCATCATGTGATGGTCTGCCTCCTAGCCCGTTGTGTCATAAGACATAAAACTAGCTATTGAGGAGTTCGATACAGAAACTAGTGAAATCCTCATCTCTTGCATCCTGCTAAGCTTAAGTCTTTTCGAGATAGTAATTTTCATAGAATCATACACCAGTCTGTGTTGGAAGGGAGCTTAAAGCTCATCCAGTTCCAACCACCTGCCATAGGCAGGGACACCTTCCACTGACCAGGTTGCTCCAAGCCCTTTCCAACCTGGCTTTAAACACAGATAGGGATGTGTGTTTGTTGTTAAAGATATGCTACTTTAAAGGAAAAAAATTAAAAGAGGCAGTGGTTGTAGAAGACTCATGAATAAGAATGAATCTATCACCTAGGAATTAAGACTGTTGATACTGATACTTGTTTTTTAATTGTTTCTGGGTTTTGGGGCAGGGTGGTTGCTTTGGGCATTTTTGGTTGTTTTTTTTCTTCTTCCATAAAAAATGCTAAATATGAAATGAAGCAAGAATTGGCTTAGGAAAGGGATCTTGGTACACTTTTCTGTGCAAGATGATACTGAAATTTTTTATAGCTTGCAGGAAAGAAAATGGAGATTGTGCTGAAAGAAAAAGCTTGTTTACAGAAAACAGCTGCCTTACCATTTCAGTACCAGTTTACAAGGCAGGAGCAACAATCTCTTGCTTTTGTATAGTAGGTTCTATACGTTAAAAAAATGAAAATACATTTTTGTTTCATTTATGACATCACTGAAGTGCTCTGTTAGGAATTGATGCAGACATATGTCATCAAGCATGTGCGTAGCCAGTTGATAGTCAAAGCTATTACCTGCTTTATAAGAGGCTTTTTTTCTGTGTTAATGCTAGAGACTTGCCCACTTCATTTATGCAAAATATCTTAGAATCATAGAATCATAGAATAGTTAGGGTTGGAAACGACCTTAAGATCACCTAGTTCCAACCCCCCTGCCATAAGCAGGGACACCGCACACTAAACCGTGCCATCCAAGGCTTCATCCAGCCTGGCCTTGAATACCACCAGGGATGGAGCATTCACAACCTCCCTGGGCCACCCATTCCAGCATCTCACCACCCTAACAGGAAAGAATTTCTTCCTTATACCCAATCTAAACCTCTCCTGTTTAAGTTTGAACCCATTACCCCTTGTCCTGTCACTACAGTCCCTACTGAAGAGTTCCTCCGCAGCATCCCTATAGGCTCCCTTCAGATACTGGAAGGCTGCTANGTTTAAGTTTCATTACCCCTTGTCCTGTCACTACAGTCCCTACTGAAGAGTTCCTCCGCAGCATCCCTATAGGCTCCCTTCAGATACTGGAAGGCTGCTATGAGGTCTCCACACAGCCTTGTCTTCCCCAGGCTTCATTCAGAAGAAGCCAACTTTCAGTTTTGTCATTGTTAGTTTTATAACAAAGTAATGAAAGTGATAACTAATTTACCTATTTGCCATGAAAATGTAAGCAGTTCTTGATAACTGTTCCTACATATTTGATTAGCTTATGATACTTGTGATGGTTAAATACTTTTTCTTGTGTGTGCACGTTATCTAAAAGTAAACAGTTTAAGTAACAAACCTTGTACAATTTACTCTGTACAACTTAATGATTTTTGCCCTCAGATGAAGCTTGTCCTGTCATGGATGAGTAGTTTTCTTTTCCAACACATTTTGCGGAAGGGAGCTTTAGTTGTCATTTTAATGTGTTTCAGCTTGGTGTTTGTCAAGGGTGGATGTCTACAACATTATTTGTTTTTCCCCTCCACTTCTATGAACTACCTACAGGGACAAAGCCTTTGTTTTTTTATTTTTTTTTATTTTTTTTTCGTCTCAAATTTTGATGCATTTTTTCATTGTGTTTTATTGGAGAGAACGTATTGCTGCCTTCTTGTTTGGACTGTCAGACTGCCTCACTTACCTGTGTCATGACTAAGTAACAGCCTTATGGCAATCTCAATTGCTTCACATGAAAGACAGTATTTGTTTGTATTTATCTCTGTTTTAGTAACATTTAGCAGTGAAAACAAGGTGAAAAAAAGGAAAAAATAGCCTAGCACATCACACCCCCTCAGCAGTATGTGACAAGCCAGTTGCAAACTGGTAAATTGTGAAAGACTTCCGAACTGCCATTGGTTTATTTTTACAGTCCATCTCCTTGAGAAACTTGGGGCTGCCTTTCTTTTATCTGTGGGTTTATGTATTACTCCTGCCCTTTCATGACCCTTTTATATCTTGGTAAAGTGTCTCCTAGGTGATCAAGGCAACCCAGCTACATTTTTTTTGTAGTGCTTGGACTGCTTTGCACCGTTCTGAAAATGCTTGAGCTGCAGTGAGCAGCTTGATGCACCTCTTCTCTGAAATGCCCAGCTGTAGAAGTGCACATACTTAAGCTCAGACAAACATGTCTCTTCTCTTTTCCTGCAACTGTTTTTACCAGTGTGAGTGCAAGAAGCCCTCTCCTATGCTTCCATCCTTGCATGTGAATTGATCCCTCTAGTGCTGAGGTCCTGTTTCAGGTGGTCTGCTTGTCTGGGAAGCCAAAGCTAGAGGAAGGAACTGGTTCAAAGGAATCTCCATCTGCCTGCAGGTTTCTCTAGTGTCAGTTTTGCATCTTTGGCAGCGAGAATTTGGCCTTAAGTACTCCTTATGCTGGTTGTGAGTATTTAATTTAATAGGACAAAAAGAACATTATATTCTTGGAAACTATTTTTATTGCTGGTAATAATGCAGTAGACATAGCCAAACTTAATTTTGGTCTTAAGTTTTTCACAGGAGGAACTGCAAGCATTTGTTGTGGAAAATATTGAAGAACAGTAAACAGTTCCATACTGCAATTTTTTATTTTATTTATTTTTTTTTTTTAAAGTACAGAGCTTAATTTTGAGGAGGTGTTTCACCAGGAAAAATGGTGGTACATAGCCTTGGAAATTTGGAATAAAACTAACGTTTTTGGATTTGATTTGTAATATGTTTAAGTGAAAACTAAGAACGTAGAATAGCAATAAGTAGGGATAGGCCAAGCTACTGTATGTTGAGAACAGAAGGTACATAGATTAAGACTTTTTTTTTTCTTTTAATCCAATGGCCTATAAGGATTTGCCCTGAATGCTGCACATTTCATCTCAATAAATTCAAAATCATTGCAATTTTAGGTCAGAGCTGAATTGATGAGTTAGATTAATCTTCCTAATTTATTCCTTTGTGAATGTTCATTACAGAGCTTTAGGAAAAAGGCTGTGGCTTGTAAGGAAGAGCTGAACTAAAAATATCAGAAACAATTCAATCTCTTGTAGATAACTTACACTAGGGAGCAGCTATCTGTTCCCCCCCCCCCCCCCCCCCCCTCTCCCTCTTTTTCTAA
>NDXB01002841.1:124330-138446 GCA_002631895.1 Agapornis roseicollis
TTTTTTTTTTTTTTTTTATTTTTTTAATGCTTATTTATCATTTATTTGCATGGATTCTAAGAGGAAAAGCAGAATGCTTTCTTGCATTGTGTATTTTGTTGACAAGTGCAATTAAGCAGCTTTTTGAAGCTCTAGTTGACATTTTAGATGCTGTGCTTTGCCTTGCATTTGTACAGGAAATTAATTATAACCAGAATTACTAGTCAGTGAATGGGAAGTAGTCTAAACACTTCCTGCATGTTTAACTGGTGAAGATTCTCTTTGGTGGTTTTGGTCAGCTGTTCTATTCTTTGAATTCCTTTTCTGCTTGGGTTATGTTCAGTGTTCTGCAGTGTTAGTGGATGCCTCTGTGACTGGATATCATATTTTCTAAGCATGATCTGTAGTGGTAACATGCAGTCACAGCTTCTTGTTGTTAGTTGAAACGATTTTCTCTCAATCGTGTATTCTCTTTTATATTCTTTCATGACTGGTTATTTTCTTCGGGCCATGGGATTTTGTTATGCTGCCATATACCCTGGTACCAACTCTCCAGCATGCAGTCTTCCATTTATGCTGCAATTATCAGGGCTTATTGAATGTCTTTGAAGATAGTGTGGCTGGATTCAAGGTGAAATGTGATTAATTCCAGAAACAACTGCAGACTTTTGCAAGATGTCCTGGAGGGGCATGTTCATTTAAGTTTGACCTCATCTTTGCTTGTAGGAGACTGAGATTTATCAGTATTTCGTGCAGAGCAGATGCTACCCCTTTGGGTATCCGTGGGCTGCTGAACTGGTCCTGCTCACGTTTGCCTCTGTAGAAGGAGCTATAAACTGAATCATTCAGTCAAAAGCTTCATTGTGAGGTCTTGAAAAGTCTTTGTTCTAGTCACTGATGAATGATAAAATAGAAAGAAAACCCTTTGACAGGGCAATTGTCTATAAAGAACAGATTTGTCTTTGAATGTGCCAAAATGTGCTCAGCATGTTATGTGTATGTGGTGATCATAATTTTATATTGATGGCCTGTAACATTGTCTTCTGTGAAAATAGGAATTTATTCGTATTAGAGATCATAACTAATGTAAGGTCTGTGAGGTAATGTAGCTTATTACAATTCTATTTTTGTTCAGGAGCAGAAACTGGTTTTAATAGCATATATGCAGGTGACTTCAAAACCACTTAGAAGGATCATAAAAATCTATATGCAAAATAATGTTGACAAAGGCAAAATTTCTTGATGAATGGTGATGAAGGCAAAAGAACTTGCAGTTCTCTCCGCTTGTATTATTCAGATAAGATTGAAAGAAACTTAGTGGCTTTGTGTAATAAATCTGGTACAGTATATGGTTGCAGACTGAAGTCTGTAACTGATGATCCTGTTGGCATATATCTAGTGGTATTGTTGAAGTGTTATCAGGAAAGGGATTCCTAATGTTTTTGCCAGGAAAAATGCCTTTGAAATGTGTAATTTTAAAATGTAAGATGCAGTCCTCTCCTTGTACATCTGAGACATCAAGAGATATCTTGCAATGCCACTGCTGCTGGTGAAACAGTGCAGGTAGGAAGCCTGCAGTGGCGAGGTAAGGGGGAGGACATGCATGAAAGAGCCCTGTTACCGCCCTTTGGAGTTAGTGAGATTGTACTGAGGGCATATGTAGGAGATCTGGGACATAAACTTTGCCTTTTCCTTTCATGTCAGTGAAAACATTATAGAGGGTCAATCTACCTGGATGGAATGCCCTGAAAAATCTCAGCAGAAATACTTCTGCTCAGTGATGTTAGAAAATGACTATTTTTTTTTTTTTTTGTGCGTAGTTATTTTTAACGTGAGTTTTAATGATAGTCATGCAGCAAAAATTTTTAGGTATTAACTGTGCAGTCTTAGTACTAATGTCAACATGGCATGTTTGACATATCTGTGCCTTACCTAAATGAGCAGATAGCATTTAATCCTGCAATTTATATACTCAAGTCAGAAGAATTTTAAAGTGCAAGAACTTTTTCTGCACTGTAAACAGAGTAGTTGTTTACAGCAATGGTAAGTCATTCTGTATTCATTTTTTTAACAGTTTGGATTATGAAATGCATTCCTGTTCTGCTGACAGCCAGGGTACCCAATAAAATGACCATATGCTAGCTGTATAACATGCAGTTTATTAAACAAGCACATTAAAGTGAATAAGCACAGTAAAGCAAACAAGCACACTTATGCAAATTGGATATATATGTCCATATAGTAAGTAAGTGCAATAAAGCAAATCATACATATGTAAGTAAAGTAGAGGGAAAATTTAGCAATGCATCAAATCATTACTGCATACAAAGAACGGAGATTATGAAGAAATGCATCACCAATTACCTCCAAATCATCATCCAGGCCCATACTTCAAGCTGGGAAGCCCCATTGCAGCCGAGTCTCAGGTAACTGAGAAAATTACTACACAGTGCATCTACTCATAGCTGAGGCTTTAGATTTGGGCACAAGAGGGTCCTGCTTTTATACCCTTAGAAAACAACCAGCTTTGTGCCAGCTCTGTCATTGTTTACTTGTGTGGCCGTGCAGTTTCTGGTCATCTGATGGGCCAAAGGTGAAGGTCATAGAGCAGCTGCACCCTCCTGTTTTCCTGCTTCTTTCAGACAAACAATCATAATGAACATAATGAATATACTCTACTGAATACACTTTGACAAAAACATACTTTGTTATGTCTCTCAGTCATGAGACGGAATCAACCCTCAGCTATGTTCCCATCCATTACAATTTCTTTGTTTTATTTGGTTTGGTTTTGTTTGTTTGTTTGTTTTCCTGTGTCTCAAGCTATGAGTTGCTGAGGCACTGAGCTCCCACAGTAGCTGACACTACTGGGGTGTTACAAGTTTCTGCCTGCATTTGAAACCTCTCAGAGCTAGACTCTAAAGGGATGGATTCCCAGATACATAAATGGGTTTGTTTACAACTGGTGTTCATAAATTCCTGTTACAAAAGCATGCTGAACTGAAGGGAAAACATGCCCTCAGTCAGGACTTAATTACAAATGAGACTGGGGTTAAAGCATTATCTCTGCAAAACAAAGGAATGAGGGAAAGACAGTGTATGGAAATGGGGTGAAATTGTTGGGCCTGTTCAGCATGTACAACCGAAGACTCTCGGTAGACCTTTGAGCAGCTTCCAGTGCCTAAAGGGGCTACAAGAAAGCTGGAGAGGGGATTTGGACAAGGGCCTGTAGGGACAGGACAAAGGGGAATGGCTTTAACCTGACGGAGGAAAGACTGAGATGTGACCTTAGGCAGAAGATTTTCCTTGTGAAGGTGCTGAGGCCCTGGCACAGGTTGCCCAGAGCAGCTGTGGCTGCCCCATCTCTGGCAGTGCTCAAGGCCAGGTTGGATGGGGCTTGGAGCAATGTGGTCTAGTGGAAGGTGTCCCTGCCTGTGAAAGGGGTTTGGAACTGAATGAGCGTTAAGGCTTTTCCAACCTAAACCATTATGTGATTTTATGATTTGAAACTGTACGTGCAATGCCAAAGAGAAGCTAATGCACACACCTTGTAGAAAATGTAACTAACTGACATACTGTACACCTGAGGTTATTTAAGAAAGTGGGGCAGAAATGCTGAAATGCAGGCCTGGGAAGTACCATCTGGATGCAGTCGTTCAAATACGGCTTATAACTGTGTTATCTTACCACTGTCTGGGAAAAAAGTTACATTTTCTCTCTCCTGTTTCTACTCATGTCTTAGACCCATACTCTTTGGGTAACAGGACACTTTCTTGAATTTTCCAGCTTAGATTTGATCATGCTCATCAGCAGTTGTATACTTTACTTAAATAGCTAGTCTTTGCTTGCATGAATTGTAAACAGACAACCCTGTATACAGCTGGATTTTAATTGTTTTTTGTTTCATTGCTAGTTTTCTTCTTATTTTATTTAAGAACAACTTTTGCCCCCCTCCCTCCCTCTGATGTGGCATGTCTTGCATGCCACATCTCTTAGATCATACAATGAGTTTTAATGCATGCATTATACCTTATGCAGATTACTTGAGTTGAATGCATAGAGTTGTGTCCCCTTATGGGTAGTATCTAGATAGGAGGATATGTAGTCAACACTTGCTTGGCCAGGAAAACATTCAAATGAGATTAGGTACCTGTTGGAAGAGAAACAGTTAATAACAAAATAGTTTATTTTGTAAAAGCAAAATAAAGACAAGCCAGAAAGCTCAATCTTCAATCTTGAAAGTTGTGGTCTGTTGTTTTTGACTTCTGACATGCCATATGGGAGTGGCATTTTTGTAAGTGCTGGAATTTCTTCTGGCTTGTGGAAGTAATGTTTTGGGAAACGATTGGGAATGCATTAGCAACAATGAGTTCATTTTGGATAATGTAATTCTTCTAAAGTTATGTGTTATAAGAAGCACTCCCATGAACAGAAACTAAAGGACTTTGGGTTTGTTCAGCTTTGCTCAGGAGCAGCTTCATTCAGGAGCAGATCTATTTGAAGGGACTGTAGCAGAATCCTGTTTGGAATTGTTCCTGGGCTGGCCATTGTTGGATGTCTTCCAGTGTCTGCCATATCTAAACCTTGATCTGCTTTTTCATACAGTTGCTTGATACCCCAAATATTTGAGGATCTCATTGTCATGGCCATGATTTCTTCTGCATGGGTGAACAGTTTTTCACAGATATATTCCAGACAGGTTTTGTAATATTTGGGAATATTTTAACACAAAAAGCTGGCTGTCCTATGTTTTCTTTCTGCTTTGTAAGACAGTAGTAGTATGCCACATTTCAACTTGCAGTGTGTGCCATCACAGTTTCATACAAACTTGAAAACTGTAAGTGTCTAAAGTTTTTTGGAAGCACTCTCATTTCTCTCCAGGGAAGTGGAGGATTCCCCATCACTGCATACTTTCTAAGATTTGACTGGACAGGGTGCTGGGATATCTAGTCTAGGTCATGGCTGTCTAGTAAGGTTGGACCAGAGGATCCTTGAGACCCCTTCAACTTGGGATTTTAGGATTCTATCATTCTGTGATTCCAATTCCAAACCTGATGCTATTTCTTCTGTGTCCTTCCTGATGAAATAGATGCAAATCTTACAGCTTTTCTGTTGTTTGGTCCTTCATAGATACTGTGAATTAAATTATACCATGAATTCTGAGCATCAGAGATGCACCTGTTATTTAAATGCCCAGTCACAATTCTCTGTATGGTCAGCACCTGTGTTAAAGGTAAGGATTTTTGCATTTACTGGGCAATAGTTATTTATAATTAAATTTATACCCCTGGAGCAAATGAATTGAAAACAGCAAACTCAACCTGTTCTCTCTCCAGACCTACTGATTAAACAGATATAATGACTAGTTTTAAATCACGTTTAGTATGTCAAGCTCATGTTAAATCCTCTTTAAAATGTGTATATATGTAATGCATTTTGAAATTGTTTATTCATAAACAAATTCATCATATATACATTCAAAATGAGTGGTTCATAAAAAAATTAGCAGGGAGGTAATGCACTCCTGTACATTTAAAATTATATTTAAAAATTCACATTCTCTCAGTAATCAGGTTAACTGAATATTTGATAAGGACTCCCCAAACTCATATGGCAGATTCTTGTTCCTCTCCAGCTCCTCTCAAAGACAATGCAGGCTGGAAGTCTAGCTTCTGAGAGCAAGTGAATTAATTTTTAATACATTACAGTTTTATATACATGAAAGTAGAGACTTGGAAGGGTTGTAAATGGATACCCTGAAATGCCTGATATAATTCAATGCTTGAGAAGGAAAAGAATCCTGAAGGAGATGGGACTGGGAACAGTTTTTCTCCCTCCTTATAAAAGTGAGTATAAGTAATCTTGAATGGATTCGAAGTTCAGCTCTTCTGAGTACCATCTGACACATCTCACTTACTGTACCTTGGTATTTTGCTTCTGGAATAATCAGTTGCCAGGTTTAATGTTTTGTTATTTTTATGTCTTTCATATGAAATGTTCTTAGGTGTTCGGTGAATTACTGCATTCCTGGAAATGTTTGAAAAATTAGCAGATCTACTGTATGTTTCCTGCCCTTTTTTTACATCACAGACGTTATGTATGGCTTTCATCAATAGAAAGAGATGAATGTAAAAGTAAATGCAGATGTTTTGGACAGTACATTAAAGAACTGGTCTGGACTAGGTACACTGTGATATAAATGTGAGAATGTATTTGGTTGTCTTGTCTTTTTAGTCTTTTCTAGACATGACATTTTGGCTTGGTCAGGTGTGAGTATCACTTGTGCTTTAATGTTAGTGATTACAATCTAATTAGCAACTTATGTTGCACCATCGCAATCAGAGTCTGCCTACCCAGGGTAACAGTCCATGCTTGTGACTTTCCTAGTTCCTTGGGGCACACTGAAGCTGAAGTTGAGTGTTAGTAACAGTCCTCTGATGTGCTGTGGGAAGGAGCATGGGTGTGATAAGATAAAGGTGAAGAATGATCTTAACCATGACAGGACATCAGTTCCTGGAGTTCTTGAGTCATTATTATGTTCAACCCTCAAAGCACTTTATCAAAACACTTCAATTTGAGAATCATAGAATCATATGCTGTAAAAGTAATGATTCCTTGCATCATTTGCCCATAAATCATTGGGAATATAGTATGATAGTATAATATTCTATTAGTATGGTGGTCAAAAAAGTGTATAATTTCTATTAGAATATTATGCATTAACATTCAAGTGTTCTCATTTTTAAAAGGTGAAATTGATTAAAACAAGGAGCTATACTTAACAACTTTACAAAATAATTGTGCTGCCTCTCATGACCGTGATCTCACTGTTACAAATGCTTGTAGAGTGCAATGTAATGCTTAACAAAACAGGAAAAAACACATAGGCTTGTGTTTCTACAGGCCTTGTATCTCTAGACACAGTTGTGTTTTGTTTGTATGTCTTGCACATGTTCAATTCTATGTACCTTTTGACTGAAGTGACCCTGTTGCTAGCTCTGTACATTTTGCACAGCTGACACAAGCACCTTTAGATGTTGAGTCTGATTTAGATCTCACAGTTGATGGATCCAAATGCAAACACCTCTCAACAATCTCCTTTGGTGCCCGTATCTCTCTGGCTCTTTGATGCATTCTCCTGGCTTGAATAAAAGCTTTCCATGATAGTTTATCTGTATCTGTCCTTAAAATATGGGAATGAATGGTTGATTCTCATGCTGCTTTGTAATTTCATAGAATTGGACCACAGAATCCCAGGCTGGTTTGGGTTGGAAGGGACTTTAAATCTCCTCCAGTCCCAGCCACCTGCCATAGGCAGGGACACCTTCCACTAGACCAGGTTGCTCCAAACCCTGTCTGACCTGGGCTTAAACCCTGCCAGGAATGGGGCAGCCACAACTTTGGATAATAATGCAAATATTAGAGTGTGTAATTACAACAATAATAACAACAACAATAAAAATCAGCTGGCCAAGGCAGGCAGGAGTAACTTCCTAAATCCATTAGTACACCCACAAAGTATGATTTTTTAAAATTTAAGGTTTTTTGTTCAGAATTTCCCAGTACTATTTTAGGCTTGTTATCTGATGAGAAGTTTACAGAAAGCAAAGTTAATAGACCATTTAACAGGTGCAAAGAGAAGGGGATACTAAGAAATAACCTTTCTGAAGCATAGAAATTAACATGACTAAAGGGGTTGTTTCATCACCCAGCATGAAAAACCTCTTTCAAAGGTGTTCTATTCAGCAACAAACTGGTGGTTTTCTATTCAGCAAGAAACTTGTGTTTCAGGAAATGGCACCTTTCCAAATGCCACTTGGGGGTAAGAACGTAATTAGCTGAGAGGCAGGAGAGCAGCAGTTACAGACAGCAATTGCAGTCCTGAGAACAGGAGAACCGGCAGGGCACATTATGGATTTTAAAAGTATCCATGAGCTTCTGAGGACCACAGAAATAAGATGTTTCAGCGTTTAGTATGTTGGGTTTAGAACTACTAGAAATTTGCAGCTATGAGATGGATAATTCCTCAATATATCTGTGTGTATCCTTGTCACCACAGGAGACAGTTGAGAATGTGGTATTGTTCTCTGATTTTACTGCATTAGGCAAAATGTCACACTAATTTCTGATGTTATTTGGTTAGAATGTATGATTTTTACACCAGGATAAATTATTAAAATGATAAATTACCACAATTATCTTAGGGCAAGATGCTAAGTATTTGTGGGAGTATGTTCTTAAGTCACAATTATTGCAAAATAAATATATTATTTTTGTTAAAGCTAACTTGGTACTTCCAGCTGCTATTGTTCCCTCACATACAGTATTACCTATTGTTATCTCAAAAGCTTTGTAAAGTTACAGTAGAACGAAGTGATCATTAATTTGCTATCTATATTAAATATTTCATATGGCTAGGTAGGACTGAGCTTTTTCTAGCAGTTTTGGTTTTTAAAGGAAGTAGTTTCTCTTTCCATTTCTGTTGGTTACTGTTTGCTGTAATTGATGAAAAAAGTTTCAGCATCTGAGATCCTGCATGCGCTTGGGCTACAACAATCTGCAATGCTCCAGGCTTGGGAAAGAGTGCCTGGAAAGCTGCTCGTGGAAAAGGACCTCAGGGTGCTAACTGACAGAGCTGAACATGAGCCAGCTTGTGCCCAGGCAGCCAGGAAGGTCAATGGCATCCTGGACTGTATCAGCACCCAGTGTGGCAGCAAAACCATGGCTGTGATGGTCCCCCTGTAGTGGCCACTGGTGGGGCTGCACCTTGAATCCTGTGTTCACTTCTGGGCTTGTCACTACATAAAGGGACATTGAGGTGCTGGAGTAGGTCCAGAGAAGGACAGCGGAGCTGGTGAAGGGCCTGGAGCACAAGTGGGATAAAGAATGGCTGAGAGAACTGCGGGTGGGAGGGTGAGGGGGTAGGGTGTATTGAGTCTGGGGATTAAAAGCAGCCCTGAGTGACGGACTTGGGGTGTTGGTTGATGAGAACATGAACATGGGCTTCAGTGTGCACTCGCAGCCCAGAAAGCCAACCGTATCCGGGGCTGCATCAAAAGGAGCGTGACCAGCAGGTCGAAGGAGGTGATCCTGCCTCTCTACTCAGCTCTCGTGAGACCTCACCTGGAGTATTGTGTGCAGTTCTGGTGTCCTCAACATAAAAAGGACATGGAGCTGTTGGAACAAGTCCAGAGAAGGGCCACGAGGATGATCAGGGGACTGGAGCACCTCCTGTGTGAAGACAGGCTGAGCAAGTTNAGTCCAGAGGAGGGCCACGAGGATGATCAGGGGACTGGAGCACCTCCTGTGTGAAGACAGGCTGAGCAAGTTTGGGCTGTTCAGCCTGGAGAAGAGAAGGCTTCATGGAGACCTCCTAGCAGCTTTCCAGTATCTGAAGGGGGCCTGTAAGGATGCTGGAGAGGGACTCTTCCTTAAGGACTGTAGTGGCAGGACAAGGTGTAACGGGTTCAAACTTAAAGAGGGGAGGTTTAGATTGGATATAAGGAAGAAATTCTTTCCTGTGAGGGTGGTGAGACACTGGAATGGGTTGGCCAGGGAGGTTGTGAGTGCTCCATTCCTGGCAGTTTTCAAGGCCAGGCTGGACAAAGCCTTTGTTGGGTGACATGATTTAGTGTGCGGTTTCCCTGCCCATGGCAGGGAGATTGGAACTATATGATCTTAAGGTCCTTTCCAACCCTAATTATTCTATGATTCTATGAGAAAGCCCAGGAGAGACACTGTCAACTCTCTACAACTACCTCAAAGGAGAATGGAGCCAGGAGGTAGGATTGGTATCTTTTTGAAGTAACAAGAAACAGGACAAGAAGAAAAGGCCTTAGGTTGTACCAGGGGAGGTTTAGATGTGATATTAGGAAAAACTTCTACACCAGCGGGGTTGTTAGCTACTGGAACAGACTGGCCAGGGCAGTGGTGAAGTCACCATTCCTGGAGGTATTTAAATGACATGTAGATGTGGCACTGTGGCACACAGTTTATTGGTGGATTGGCAGTGATGGGTTGTGGATAGGCTGTGTAACAGTGGACATTTTGTGAGCAATCCAGAGGCCTTGGTGTAAGGCAGCCTGCCTGAGAACAGAAACGGAGTCAAGATAAACTGAAGGCCATGGATTAGGGAGTAAAAGAAACACCAGCTGTAAGAACTCAGAGGTAGGCAGAGGAGAGGGGGAGCTGGGAAGTTCTGGAGGTTCCCAGGATGGTGTTATCCAATCCGAGCATTGTTAAGGGTTAAGGTGCCCAATCAACAACTGCCAAATCACTGTAGCTGTGCTAAGAATCTCTATATAAGGTTGACACTTTGTCTAATAAATTGGCATTCGCTTGATCACATTGATTGTCTCAGCGTTGTCCGTGACTCCCGCGCCAAAAATGGTTTAGCAGTTGGACTTAATGAACTGAAAGGTCTTCTCCAACCAAAGTGATTGTATGATTCTATATTTTGTTTGGTTNTAATAAATTGGCATTTGCTTGATCACATTGATTGTCTCAGCGTTGTCCGTGACTCCCGCGCCAAAAATGGTTTAGCAGTTGGACTCAATGAACTGAAAGGTCTTCTCCAACCAAAGTGATTGTATGATTCTATATTTTGTTTGGTTAGTCCAAGCACATAAATCTGGTGTTTCTAGTTAATTTGCTTATTAAATCTATGGTTTGAAGTTCCTTTTGAAATGAGAATTGACAGCTTCAGGTTCCACAAACATAGAAATCATTTAAGTCAGAATCTCTGGTAGCTCAGGTGAGTAACTTTACCTGAGAAGATGGTGGAGGGACAAAGGCTTGCTCCTACCCCTCCAACTAAAGGGAGGCAAGTGCATCGACTTGTAGAGATTTCTGGAGCCTTAGGTTGCAGATCATGAGAGGTGCTTTTATGCACCACAGAATGAGGTGCTTAAATTTGTAGGAAGGAGTAAGTTAATTGCTGTGCCTTGCTAGCATCGACTAAGAAACAGAGTCCCACTTAGCCTTCATTTTATGTGAAATCTCAGCCAGAGGTTTCTCCTTATGTTGTGGAGGTGAGACATTAAGTAATTTGTAGTTGTGTGTTCCACAGACTGCTACTGAAAAATAGGTATTGCTGTACTGATTCAAAATTGATTTTGTTTTCTTTTTTTATGATTACCTTCATGCAGATTTGCTTGCCTGTTCATTCAAGTACTTCTTTCCAATAGTCCTTTGTATCTTACCAGTGATTGTGGCTTCTATTTATGTTCACGTCCTGGCTTGTGAGAGTGTTTTTGAGTGACAGAAAATACATACTGGAAGGCATTCAGTTAGTGGGTCTAAGGTCCTAAAATCAGCAGAAGCTGCTCACATGCAGTCTGCTTCTGATTGGGCTTTGGGAATAAATAATTACAGCAAGAGAAATCTGTGAGCCTTTTTGGAGCAGAGACTTGCTGTACTGTGAGCTGTGGATTGGAGGTGACTCTCCACCTGTTCTTTCTGTACACTGGAGGCTCCAATCCAGCCATTGTCTGTGGCCCTGGTGTATCTAAATCTGGCTGTAATCATTTTAGCTGCAGAGTGATTTTGCATGCTTCTTGCCTTACTGCATCCTTACCTCAAAACAGCCCATATACTGGAGCAGGGCTGAATGTTATGTGCATTGCTTGAAGCACAGCAGTTTGCATTGAGTATTGGAGACAGTTGAGATAGCATTGGTAGGCTCTGTGCAGTGTTCCACAATTGAGAGGTAGGAAACATACTTTAGTTTAAATATCACTTGTAGTAAGTTCATTGTTACAGAATCACAGGATCATTAGGGTTGGAAGGGACCTCTGGATCATCCAGTCCAACCCCCTGCCAAAGCAGGACCACCCAGAGCAGGTTACACAGGAACGTGTCCAGGTAGGTTTTGAATGTCTCTGGAGAGGGAGACTCCGCAACCCACCCTTGGCAGCCTGTTCCAGTGTTCTGCCACCCTCAATGTAAAGAAGTTTGTCCTCAGTCGAGGTGAAACTTCTTGTGTTTTAGTTTATGGCCATTGCTCTTCATCCTGTTGCTGGGCACCACGGAAAGAAGTCTGGCACCATCCTCCTGGAACCCACCTTTGATAAATTGATCTGCATTAATGAGATTCCCGTCTCAGTGCGCTCTTCTTTAGACTAAACAGGCCCAGGGTTGAGTAGAAGGGGAGGATCCCCTCCCTCTACCTGCTGCCACAGTCCTCCCAGTGCACCCCAGGGTACTCTTGTGCCTCCTGGCCACAAGCGCACACTTGCCGGCTCATGGCCAGCTTATCATCCATCAACAGTCCCAGGTCCTTCTCAGCTGAACTGTTCTCTAATAGGTTAGGCCCCGACTTGTGCTGGTACTTGGGGTTCTTCCTCCCCAGATGCAGAACCCTGTACTTGTCCTTGCTGAACCTCGTTAGATTTCTCTCCACCCAGTTCACCCTGTCAAAGTCCCACTCAGTGGCAGCACAGCTTCAGGTGCATCAGCCACTGCCCCCAGCTCCTTATCATCAGCAGACTTGCTGAGGGTGCACTCCAGCCCTTCATCCAGGTCACTGATAAACAAATTGAATAAGACTGGACCCAGTACTGATCCTTGGTGAACACCACTGACTACAGGCCTCCAGCTGTATTTTACTCCACTGGTTCTGATACTGGATTCTACTCTGTTAGATAATGAACTTCCAGAACAGCTAGTATGTTATGCTGCAGAAGCTGTGTTTTAATTACTGTAATGTTGCTTTTGGTGTAATAGGAAGCATTTACAAGATTTTTAGTTTTATCTTACTGTTGTTCACAGAATATTAGCACTAGCTGAAGCTAACGGTTTTTACAGGTCCCATAGGAATTAAGACATTTTGTAGATGAGCTAGAGTGTGTAAATGTATCAAAGTTCTTATTTTCAGAAACTGTAGTCTTTCATTAAGGGTAAAGCCCCATTGCTCAAAAGGAAAGCAATATGGAGTGAATGTTATCACTTTTCTGAATATTTGTGTAATAATGTAAGGGGAAGTATTTGGAGAAGATTTGAAGGTGTATTACCTGCAAGTTTTTCAGTAGGCATACAGGCACTTATGTTGCAAGGAAACTTACATTCATTATGGAACTGCATTCTGCTGCATCGTTTGGAAGAGATTTTTACTTTTGCTAAATTATTGCTAACATAATGTAGGGAGGGCATCCAATGTAATGCATCACTGATACACATTTGTCTCCATACCACCGATGTATGTGTCTTCCTGATGGCAGGAGCATTGGTTGCAGGGTGCACGCACTCAGCAACAGAAGCACTGTGTATGTGAGGAGCAAACTGTTTTTCTAGTGGGCCAATGAGGCAGCAGTTTTGCCTGAGATTGTTTAAAGAGTTCTTTTAAGGAAAGCTAGCAGGTTGTGATTAGACATGCAGAACCAGATTCTGAGGAGTCCAATTTAAGGGAGATCAGGGACTCAGTTAATATAAATTTTAGGTATAGCCAAGAATCTGTTCTGTGTCTTGAAAACTGCAGGGGATGTTCCTGCAGTGCTTAGTTCTCTCACTCTATAGTCAGTGTAAGGACCTAATAACTACTGGATGAAAGTCTTGGTCTAGCCTAGGATGTAGGGGAAAAAGAAAGAATTATCACAATCTCCTTTTCAGGGGCTGGTTGACATTTTACTTAACACAGAAGTTAAGAGAATTTTCACATTCCATAAAAGAAACTTTTGGAAATTACTGAGAAGTAATAAGGAGCTCAGGGTTTTCCTAAGAAAAATAAAGTTTGCTCAGAATATGGAAAATACAACAATCTGTATTTCTCATGAAAGCAGGCTTTTTTGCTGACTTGGGTGGTTTAAAGTAACTTTTAACAAATAATTTAATTTTCACTGTCTGAAATTAGTAAATTCTGTACTACCAAGTTTTATTATTCATCTCACCTTCAGCAGAGATCAAATTGTTATCAAAATACCTCAGCTGTAATTGAAAAACCCAAACAAACCAACTAAAAAGCAAAGTGCAAAGAGAGGGCAATGACAATATTCCTAAATAAAGCTTACATTATTTGAGGTTTGCTTCAGCTTACTTGGTTGCTTTGTGGGATATGCCTGTTTGGTATATATTTTTCTATTCTTTATTTTTTTTTTTTTTTTTTTTTTTTTTTTTTTTCGTTTCTTTTTTGGTTTTTTTTCTC
>NDXB01002841.1:141200-153144 GCA_002631895.1 Agapornis roseicollis
TTTTTTTTTTTTTTTGCCAAAATAAATGATTCTTTGCTCCCCTGCCCCTGTAAAATTTCTGTCAAAGTACTAGGCATTTTATTTGATCTCACAGTAACAAGTTTCTGGGTTTTATGTTGAAATCTTTCATCTCTTTTTGAAAACATTAAAAGCACTAATTCTGTATTAAAGTTTCAAAGGTTCCATATGCTTGCATATACAACCCTGTAATCTCTCTGCAGCTATTTAAGCATCAAATTTGTCACTGACTACATACTCAAACCAGTTTACATCAGACACAACTCTTTTTGTTTATAGAATATGTTCAGTTACCACCCAAACCCATTTAAGACCCACATTTATGTTCCACATTAGTTTTATTCACTTGAATATTCTCCTTGATCTTAGACACAGAAAATAGCAGCAGACATTTCACACCCTACCATCCCATCCCCCTCCCCGCCCCCAGCAGTCCCCCCTTTTGTCTACAATTGGTAAATTTCCCATTTAACTTTTCTATTTAACATAAAAGGATAGGTATATACTGTGGCTTGATACTGCAGACATCACCTCAGATGAATGAATAATTTCACTTAAACAAGTACTCTTTGTGGCACTAGAATATGCAACATTGTGCTTTAAACCACCATAAACCAGAAGCGCTAGCAGAAGTGCTACACAGCCCTCCCTCTGAGCAGTTTCGGAGACAATTGAAATCTTTTGGAAGATTAAAAAAACCCAAAAAACCAAAACAACCCAGGAATCACAAAAGTAACTAATGCACTGTCTGAAATGCTACAGATTTGACTAGATGATGGGTGTAACAACTGAATGTATTTATGCTACAAACAGCAAGCTGTGAAATATTGCATTTACAACTATACTTGAATTTATAATAACTAAAGTATTAATTTAAACCATAATTTATTACTCACAATCAAAATTATGCAGAAGAAAGCAGAACACAGAAATACTGAAAAAAACCAAAACCAGTCTACTTCTAAGGAAACTGGAAGTTTAATATTACCACACAGGAGAATAATGCAGGAAAGGCTTTGTCAATTAAAATAATTCAGAGTTATAAGTGGACATTTAGTATTTTGTCTAGAAGAACAGAAATAAAGGGTTAAATGGAGGATATTCAGTAAGCAACCAACTTTGGAGACTATTGGGTCTTTTTAATAAAGTAGACTGTACAGCCCAAACCTACTGGAATCATACCATAAACAACTAACATGGATCCATGTGATGGTATTGGAACATGATTATCTAAACCATACAGATTTGCACAGTTGCCTTTATGGGTTTTCTGCACCTCTTCATTGGCTTGCAACATTCCCTACCCGTAGCAAAGCATCTTCTATTAGCTTGGTGGTTTACAAGATAAAATGGAACACAGTTGAAATGCAAACATTTTCCTCAAGTTGTAAACAATGCAATGTCTTTTATTTTAAAAAAGTAAGCCTATGAATTGGTAGTAAGAACTTTTATAATTCATGCCCATGCGGATACTGGTAAGAGAATGACATTTAATTGTCTATATTTGTAATAATACTTAATAGTTCAGGATAGCCAAGAACATTAAAAAGTTACTTATTGTATAATAGAAATATATGTTTTAAAAAATGAATCAAGAAAGTTAGCTGAAGCCGTTAGGCTAGGAAATATGAGTAGCAGGTAAATGAGTACTGCTACATAGTCCTGTTGAGTTTATAGGTCGCCAATGAAGCTTTCATGGTATCTTAAAATTAGTCTCTCAAGGGCCAAAATAAATTGTGTCTTTAATTTGATCCCTGGCAGTGTCCAAGGCCAAGTTGGACAGGGCTTGGAGCAACCTAGTCTAGTGGAAGGTGATCCTGTCTGTGGCAGGAGGTTGGAACTGAATAAGTGAGCTTTATGGTCCCTTCCAACCCAAACCAGTCTGAGATTCTGTGGTGATTCTATGATTATGATTTGTTTTTTCCTAATAACATCGTTGTTCACATCAGCTATGAAGCAAATTGTATTTAGAGTAGAATAAAGCAGAAACAAGTAGAACAAGTGAGATGCACAAGTCAGATGCGCTCATCGTGAAGTACGAAACTGGAGAGAGCATCGCTATGTAGGATTTATTCATAGCTCCCTGGCAAATAATACTTAACAGTAATCCCTTTTCTAGAACAGGGCATATATCCAGAATAAATAATACCCTACTTTTGAAAGAATGAAATGGTTAAACAATGAGAAGGAGCAATGAGAAAGCATCTGTCTATAGTTGTTCCATAACCTGTTCCTCTCTTTTCCTCAAACATTGTTCTAATACATTGAGGCCAGTGACCCTTTCTCTTCCAACGAGTTGCAGCTCTTCCATCATTTTCCAGATTACACTAGGAGATGAAACAATGTTGATTCACATACTTATGAAAAAGCTATTTTTCTGTTATGACTATGTTATACTTCTGAGACAGATATTTTGGTCTGGGGGTGGAAGGCTGGTAATGAAGCATGTATTATGCTGTTTCACCAGGTCTACTTCACCACTTCACCTGCTTTTTTTTTTTACCTCACTCCTGACAGCTCAGGACTGCTTTTAGGGAGGAACATATTGAAGGCATCTATGGAAATACAATAGGAAAGAAAGATTGTAAAAAAATAGCAGACTTGACTGAGGTCAGTGAATAAGAATGACTCCTTTTTATTTTCTCCTGTTCTTAATGGGTCAGTCTTGAAAATCTTAGTGAGGCTTTTAGTTTAATCAGAACTGGATGACACAAGGAGCATATCGTTAAGATGAGGGAATTGAAGGAGTTCATAAGAAAAGTTCATAAGGAAGCTGAGGTAAATGGCAATTGTGTACTTCTATTTAAAAGGAGAAGAACCAGCTGAGAAGGTAGCACTATAGTTCTTATACGTGAAATGCTGTTTTGTATAATTGCATGTGTCTGTTTTCTTGTGGGAAATTAAGCCAGCAAAATTCAGCAAGAAAACTTCTGGAAGTCTTGGAGAGTAGGAAAGTGCAAAAAAGTGATGAGGAGTTTGGATAATGTGCCAGGAGATAATTGGTGAAAAGCTTGGCAAGGAGAGGAGTAAAAGTGATTGTGGCCACTGCAGAGGTTAATGTATTTCATGTCCCTTTGAGACCTTGGTAAATAAGACATCTAAAGGAGCTTAGCTTTTCTTAGGACCAGCTCAAAAACTTTTTCTGTGAGCACTTCCTGAACTACCAGCTGAGGAACTGAGAAGCTGATGCTTGCTCTGGGGAATGGGAACAGTTACAGATGTCCTCTAACTGAGCACTTCTTGTTATGCTTTCTGCCTGTGTTTGGGAGAAGTTTTTATTCATTATTTAGATTTCCTCGGTTGGTGATCGTCTGAAGGAAGCTTTAGTAGACCTTTCAGTTGGGTGAATGTTCCTGAATGTGCCTCCTGTGTACTGCAGTTCATTGCATTTTTTCTGTTTTGCGTCACATTAGTGGAAGAATGAGTATGTTCAAACACAGAAAGTTATT
Source organism: Agapornis roseicollis (assembly GCA_002631895.1). Taxonomy (NCBI): domain Eukaryota; kingdom Metazoa; phylum Chordata; class Aves; order Psittaciformes; family Psittacidae; genus Agapornis; species Agapornis roseicollis. Next base: position 144,668 of record NDXB01002841.1, read on the forward strand.
GTTTTGAGTTAATAGGAGGAAGCTGATGATTAGAAGAGGGACTTTTCTAAACAAATATGTTATCCTAAGGCACATGAGATTACTTATTTATAGAATACTTAGGATGCATATAATTAATTAGTGATGATTATTTCATAAATGTGATGGTGCTGTGATTCTCCCCTGTCCACAGTATTGCACTTGCTGGTTTTATATTCTCTTACTAGGTAGTGAGTATATGTTAAGTTTGAATAAATATTCAACATAATAAGTTTTGGAGAGAGTGAGAGAATGAGGGGGAAATCGATTAGGTTTCCTTACACATCACTTTCTGTTTGAAAGGTAACTTATACTTCCTGAAGTGTAGACTTCTTAATTAAAAGAAAAAAAAAGAGGAAGGTAAAGCATCTATCAAACATACATAAGATGAAGGATGTAGCTGAATCCATATAGGTAATGCAGGAACTTCCAATGTGATCTTTCTGAAGAGGCAGATAACACTCTACTCTCAAAAATTAGTTCAAGACAAAATAAAATGTTTAAAGTTTCTCCTAAGAAGAACAGCGCATGAAATCCATCTTCACAGGCTCATCTTCTCTGGCTGGGGGAGGGTAAAATTTCCTGTCTGTTTGAAACTGCAACTAATCTATTATCTCTGTGTATCTGGAGGTGTTCAGTTAAAAAAGAAGTTCAGTTCTGGGCTGTCAGTTACATTTCCAAATGCATTCACATATCCAGCTTTGCAGCATTGCTTCCATTTTCTGCCCTCCTATTTCCCTACAGGGGAACAACTTTTCTTTTGGCCACCTTCTTGCAGTTCATTGTGCCCTGGTGAGTCGTGAAGCAAGCATTTCATTCCCAAAGACTCTGTATAGATGTGCTGAAGTTTGGATCCAAGCGCTCCAGAAATGTCACCATCACAATTTAAATATTTATGAAAGAAAGAAAAATTTAAGTTTCATTTTAGTATATAATCCTGAAGATAGCAGTGCTGAAAAGAAGATAGATTAATTTAGTGAAGTTATAAGCCAGATAATGAAAAAATTAATTGTTCTTTTATTGTGGTGTTGTTAGTATTCTTCACCAACTCAAACTTGTTTCTATATGATTCAGTTTTTATTCAAACTTGTCCTGTTTTTCTGAGTACAAACTGTGACAGATTATCAGTTTTATAAATGAATCCCCAATGAATATAAAATTGTACCTACTCTACACTGTGAATTTCATGGATTAGCAGTAGAATTTACAAGGTAAACTTATTTCTCAAGAAATAATACAGGTTTCTATACAGAATAAATAAGCTATGTTTTTGGATAAGTGACTATAAGAGATTTTTCTGACAGTCTTGCTTTAAATAGTGCTTTCTGCCTTTTATATTTAATTAATTATCTATTACAGTCCAATATTTTTCTTAATAGAAAAATAAAGCAGGAAAATGCCTTTTCAGAAACTTATTAAAAATTGTTTTAATTCTCATAACATATTAATGTGACTTTTATATGTTTAAGGGTTGATGTGGTAATTGCTGAAGCTGGCTGGAAGAGTATGGGCAATGCAGTGAGGGAAGAAATAAATGTTGCAGAAAATTGCTCACTGTCATTTTCCATTAGTACTTCAAATTAAGGCTAAAATGAAATAACCCATTTTTGAAGTTTCTCTAGCTACCTTTACCTTTCCATAGGCAGAGAGCTGTCTGTCCTGCAGTGTTGTCTCAGTCAAATGTTGCACCAGGGTAAAACCATTATTTTAAGAACCATACACTTTCTTTTTTGGTTTTAAATGGAGCTGTAGTCTCAGAACAGTTAAACTGAGCTGTGAAGTTAGTCTACATAAAAATGCAATAACAATATCACATGCTGAAATTAGTGATGACATTATTTGAATTATGAATATTCTGTGTGTCGGTTCATGTTCGTGACTGATGCAGACTCCCACAATGGTTTTTAATCTCACCAATTAATTTTTTGTAAAATGAACTTATTGTGCCTAATTCAAATTTTAGGGTCAGTATTACTTGTAGTTCCAAGATTAAGAGCTAGAGAATGTATACTGCTGTTGCAAGCAGCAGTGCATTTGGTTCAGTGATCTGATTTATTGGGTTTTTTTTGAGTTGTGCCTCCTGTAATATCGAGGGCTATTGAATGTCATTCTCACAAGGAATTTATATTTTTAGTGGCAGCTAATTAAGAGATATGAAGAGCTGAGCCTTGATGCTTCAGTGAGTAATTACCTCCCCTTGATACTTACCTTATTTTAAATTTGTCTTATGAAAAGAGTAATTTGTGGCTTTCAGCATAAGCGTGGCTCTCCCTGGAGATGACTGCTGCTCAGCCGTAGGGAGCTGCATGCCACTGCATTATCTGCTGCTGGTGGTGGCACTGTGGGCACCATGGAACTTGCACATGTGTTTCTGGAATGGCTTTTGTGAGGTGCACAGCTGATCTCCAGCTCTTTGGTGGAGCTTGGGTTCCCATTGCTGCCTTCACCATGGTGTCAACACCAATTTTGTTGGCGTTCTGCCACCCAAGGATTCATGCCTGCAAAGGATTCCTCCCCTGGTGGGGTGGAAGGGTTTCCAGTTGCTTTGCACTGCTGAAGCATTGCAGAACTATTAGGTCAGAGCTAGACAACAAAGACAAAAGGATTTTCCAGTGTAAGATGTAAAGACTTTACTGGAAAGTTACTGTTGGACTGTGACCTTGCTCTTCACTGTACGAAGCAAGAAACAGAGCTAAAGAAGCTGTTTCTGCCTTCCACAAAGTTCCCATTCTGGCCACCTGTTGAAGCACTCTGCATCAGTTGTCCTGTTTGTAAAGTCTGGACAAATTCTGAGATAATTTACAGTTTAATATAATTTTAATAATTGTACATTTAAAGGTGTTTCTGTAATTTAGTGAGTATATGCATGAAAGAAAGTAATTACAAAGAAATTCATTACTTTATAGTTTTTGTGTAGCACTTCCATAGAATCATAAAATGATGTCCCCATCATTCCGCCAGGGATGAGACAGCCACAGCTTCTCCGGACAACGTTTGCCAGCACCTCACAATGCTCACAGAGAAGTTGAAAACTAGTGCATGTCAGAGAAAATTGTTAGATGAGTTTTGATTTGGTGAGGGATGTTCAAATGTTGAAATCTTTCAGTATTTGCTGTTTCTGATTCCTCTCAATGTTCACCTTCTAATCACCATCTTTCAGCTTGAAGCCATTACCTCTTGTAGTCATTCTTTCCTCTGTCAGGTTAAAGCCATTCCCCCTTGTACTGTTCCTACAGGCCCTTGTCCAAAGCCCCTCTCCAGCCTTCTTGTAGCCCCTTCAGGTACTGAAAATGTTCTAAGGTCTCCCCTTAAGGAGCCTTCTCTTCTCCAGGCTGAACCAGCCCAGCTCTCTCAGCCTGGCTCCAGAGCAAAACTGCTCCGGCCCTTGCAGCATCTCTGTGGCATCCTCTAGACTCACTCCAACAACTCCATGTCCTTCTTGTGTTGTTGCCCCAGACCTGGACACAGGATTGTAGGAGGGTCTTCCCAGAGTGTAGCAGAGGGGCAGAATCTCCTCCCTCAACCTGCTGCTCATGCTCTGGGGATGCAGTCCAGCACACGGCAGGGTTCTGGGCTCAAGCTCACACTGAAGTCAGGTCGTGGGGAGCTTCTCATCAACCAATACCTCCAAGTCCTTCTCCTCAAGGCTGCTTCAAGTCCAGTCTCCCCCAGCCTGTGTTTGTGCGTGAGATTGCCCCAACTCAGGTTTTGGACCTTGCACTTGACCTTGTTGAACTCATGAGTTTTGCATAGACCTGTAAGGGCCCTCTGGATAATACAGCCATTTAGTGATTTGTGGTGTGCTTTTGCTTTATATTTAATAGGAGGCCACAGGCACTAAAGCAGCATTTGAGGTTTTTGCTGTGGCAAGGGAAAATTATCCCCTTTTGCCTCTCAGAACCAAAACTTCCTGTGTGGAGGGTGAAGGACTGCGTGAAGTAGATGGTGCCTCTTGCCAGAGGACTGTGTCAAAGTGCGTGCAGCTGGTCATTTTGGCAGCAGAGCTGAACAGGCAGTAGTTTGGAAGTTGTTATTGGCTTAAATGTTGATGTTTGTGTCAGTGAATGCATTTGCTTTGGCTGCGGTAGAGTTAATTCTCCCCATACTAGCTGGTATGAGGCTTTGTTTTTCAGGTTTGTGCTGGAAACGGTGTTGGTAATAACAGAGATGTTTTAGATGCTGCTGAGCAGTGCTCACACAGAATCAAGGCTTTTTCTGCTCCTCAAACCCTATTGTATTCTTTTTTGGACTTGATGTGTAGGCAGTTTTCCTTGTAAAAAAACACAGTAACTGAGATCATATGATACCTTAGGCCATCTGTGTTGCATGTTTTGACATTATTTGTTAAACTTGCACTATACTTAAGCTGCAAATAATATTTGAGCATTCATGGTGTCCTGGCCAATAGCTCAATGCTTAGTCTTTGCTGGAACATCTTAGATCAGGACCTTGACTCTGAAGCTGGTTCTCAAGAAGTGGAGGAAGTACAGTGTAGGTACAATGTGTGGGTGAAGCAATGCAGTGATTGTGAATTCTGACGATCTCTCCTCATGGTTTTTCATAGACACTTAAAATAGATGCATTAAATGCAGTGTGGGTAGAAAGAGAAGCATTGTAATGATTTTTTTAATAGTTTCTTCACAAGAAGATTTTCTCCTATTTAGCAAATTTGAAGAGTATTCTCTCTAGCAGGTACTGACAGGCATGTATGAGTTAGCATTTGCTATCTGTAACAAGAAACCTTCATAATTTATTTCACTCAGATTTTAATTGTTATTTCTTATAAGTATATATGAAAGAAAATTGCAAATATTAATGGAATTTATGGAAAACTACTGTAAACAGAACTCTTTTTTGTTCCTGGATCAATTTGAATGCAAGGTCCTGCTTGGTCATTTAGCCCACAGTTTACTCCTCTGAAATAATGGTCTGATTAAAGACAAGTTCTGATTAACTTACTTTTTATAATTTAGGATTATTTTCAGACTTTTATATCATAGAGGAAAAAGATTATTTAAATCAATTATGAAAATTGGTGTCATGTAATATATTTCTTCTTTTTACCTGCTGGTTGGATTAAAGAATGACCTGAAAAAGAATGCTCTTTCTTCAGTCTCATTTTTCCAAACTTAAAAAGGGTTTTTGTCAACAGCAATAAAGCAGGCAAAGAGCATGGAGAATGGAGGAGCTGCAGATTAGCAATATTGAGACTGCTACTGTTCATCTTCATTTTTACTTACAGCTAGAAAATTGACTGGAAGACTGTCGGCCAAGATCTGAGGTACTTAACAATGGTCTGAACTAAGCACAGTGAAGTTGGTGCTCCAAAAGCTTACAGAGGCTTAAGAGGTGATATTATAGAGCTGGGAGTGTGAAAGAGATATGAGTGGTTTAACATGAGTAACTAATGAGATAAAAGGGAATTAACATTGACAGGGAAAAGAAGTTGACAAAGCACAGAAATACATTATGTTTGATTCTACCATTTGGGTGTAGAATTGGAACATATTGGGAGGAAGTTCCTGAAAAATCTCTTGTTTCAGGCATCATTTAGTGGAAGAGATGAACATACCCACTTCAATAATAAAGCAGTTGATTTGTTGGTCTCCGAGGTCAAGCAATGTATGGTACCACTCAATGAGTACAGTGTCAGGTGAATTATGTGGATATGTATAGATGCAGTTATGAATATATGCACATATGAATATATGTGTAAGTTAAATTCACATTTTGATTTGTATCAGAAGACATTTATAAGACTGCTGTCATGAATTTTTTTGTGTAAGTTGATGGTTTTATTTGCACATTCTTACTTGTTTTAATACAATGATCTTATGAAATCTTTAGCAGCATTTATATACTTTTGGCATTCAGCTTTTTCTCTGAGAAAGCTGCACATGAAAAAAGGACCCCTAAATAACAACTTAGAAAGTTACTGGTTGATGTGCATCCTTTCTTATGCTCCAGACTTCAAAATATGTATGAGCATTGTTTGAATGAGAAAACATCCTGGTGATTTAGAAGTTATATGGCAATAGCATTTTAGTGATTCACTTTTACTTTAGGAATGAGATTTGGAGGCCTAATAGAAGGCAGTCCTCCTCTGATACATCTTGGTTTTTTCTTTTTTTTTCACTCCAGATGTCTGTTTTCAGGGAAATTTCTCTGCATTTCCCAATACAAAGGGCTAGATTTTCCAAACTGTGTAGCACATCTTGTTGTTTATGGTGTCATAAAAGTTTAGATAGTTGTAGAATAATGTGTATTCTTGTCAGACATCTGAGGCTCTTGGATAGCACTTGAAAATAGTCATCATAGTGATAGCTTTGGTAATGACTTTTATTCCCCCAGAGGAAGTCAGTGCATTGTAATAAATCAAGATTTCACTAATGCATAATAGCGGTGAGGGATCTTCACTTCTAATTGCTGAGATGCCTATTGCTTCTTAGCACTCTGTAGAACAAAAGCAGTGATGAGTCTTTCTGGGCTATGATCTCTCATTTCCTGAGATTTAGTCAGGTAGACCCTTCTCTCCATACACAGGCTTCAGCATCTGTTTATGTGTAACTTTCTTCAGAGTTGGGTGTTTGCTTAAAGGGGGTGGCGAGTATCTGCAGTGGACTGAGATGATTGTATCCACATAAACTCAACATTTGATGAAACACATTAATCCCTATTCATGTGTTAGCTGCTTTCAACCATACAAAATGGAGCTGTTGAGTAACTGAGTGTGCTTTATTTCCCTACTGTGTGTACTCTTTCCATCTGTGAGGCAAACTGTTGAATGCATGTTAAGCTTCTGTTACTGTAAATCTAGGGACAGTGATTAATTATCCAAATAATCTTTTTCTCTGCTTAGAAATCTCAGATTTTTAATCCAAGTGAAATAAGAATTTACAGGTAGTATTAAGACAAGTGTTAAATTTAGGCCCAAAGTTTGTGTTGTTCAGAATGTATGTAATGACAGGAAGACAGGAGAAATATATCAGTTTTGTTGAAAATGTGTCACAATACATGTAAATATGTATGCGCACATAAATTTGTTTGAAATGAGAAAACTTGAGAAAGTATTACGTGTAAAAGTGCATGGTATCTGTAATTTTACAAAGAAATACTTGGTGGTTTTTGTTTTTCTGTGCATGATACTATTGTAGTATTCAAATTTGAAGATCAGTTCCAAATTCAATTCTTGGCTGATAGACTAGATAAACTTTTGGTTGATATCAGTGTTAAGTGAGTCTAGGTACTAGAAGCATGGTACAAGATAGAGCTAAAAGGTTTAGCTTTAAAACCTTCCAGTATCTGCAATACTTTGTTCAGTTCTGGGGCCACCAATATAAGAAGGACATGGAGCTGGTGGAGCGAGTCCAGAGGAGGCCACAGAGATGCTGCAAGGGCTGGAGCAGCTCTGCTCTAGAGGCAGGCTGAGAGAGCTGGGATTGTTCTGTCTGGAGAAGAGGAGGCTCTGGGAGACTTTAGAACATCTCCAGTACCTAAAGGGATTACAAGAAAGCTTTGGGCAAGGGCCTGTAGGGACAGGGGGAATGGCTTTAATCTGATAGAGGGAAGATTGAGATGAGACCTTAGGTAGAAGTTCTTCCCTGTGAGGGTGGTGAGGCCCTGGCACAGGGTGCCCAGAGAAGCTGTGGCTGCCCTATCCCTGGCAGTGTTTAGGGCCAGGTTGGATGGGGCTTGGAGCAACCTGGTCTAGTGAAAGGTGTCCCTGCCTGTGGCAGGCGGTTGGAACCAGATGAGCTTTAAGGTCTTCCAACACAAACGAGTCCGTGGTCCTACGATTCTAGGAAAAGAAGAAACATAGCATTTGGGAAACCAGTATATGTCTTGTCTAATACAGCTGTAATCAAAGGCTGATGTTTAGTGTAACAGATTCCTGTGAATCTTACAGATTTTGGCAGTACCTTTCTTGCCTTGTCTTTGCTGTATATAGATGGCCTTATTACAGACTACTCAGGTTGCTTCTGGGATGCTTGTTTGCTTTTAAGAACTGTTTAAGTCAAGGAGTGATGCAAACCAACTGAGTGATAGTCACTGGGAATGAATATGTCACTTAAACTGTGCTTATTACTTATACATGAGTATTATATATGCTGTCTTTGTCTGTTGAGTCACATAGGATGTAAATGTCTTATCACTTCAATGAAAAGTACAGCAGTTTATAAACTTTTAGAACACATATTAGAAGTTTTAATGTGTGGTAAAAGGTTTCAGTTTGCTAGCATGAAATAGGACTCATTTCTAGATGTCCAGATTAAAAAAACAATATAAAGTTTATAGCCATTCTGCATTTAAGCTGTAATTTTGAATGTGTGCATAGGTATTTTACAAATATGTAAAGTATGTGAACATTTTTGCCAAACAGGGTTGTAATGGATGTTCTGGATTGCATTAATTTGTTTTTTGTTTTTTTTTTTTTTTTTTTTTTTCTTTAACCCATTTTT
>NDXB01002841.1:153239-173628 GCA_002631895.1 Agapornis roseicollis
TTTTTTTTTTTTTTTTTTTTTTTGTTCCTTTAACCCAGTATTATGCTATAAAATGTAAGACTGATGGATGATGGTCTGAAAGGATAGAAGTAGAGCAGTAATTAGTGAAAGAAGGTAGAAGGTATGACAGAAGGAAATTAGAAGAGCTGAGGCTGAGGAGTTGGGCACAAGGTAGGACAACTAAGTGTGTTTGAAAGCTTTCCTTGGTAAAGGTTGATTACTCTGAAAGTTACTCACCCCAGAAGAAGTAAGGAATGATGGATTTTCAGTGTAGCAACTTATTTCCTTCAGATAGAGGACTTACTGAAAGAGAATATGTCATGGGTAAATGACAACAGATTTTTGCAGCATGCAGGGTGTTTTTTTATCAATATTGCTTCATTTGCTAGAAGACATGCACTTGCTTGCAGAACCAGGTTTTTGGGTGTTGGTTTGGTCTCTCTACTGTGTCTTGGCTATCATTCACCTATCTGTTAGTTCTTGAAGTGCCAGAAAATGAAGAATTGTGTTAGGCATTTCATAAAGGAGCAGTGCCCATCTTCTTATTTGTGTTCTGTGAAAACTTTGAAATTATACACAGTGGCTTTGGGATTACAGGTTTCTGGATGTTCTATTCAGTCTGTGGTTAAGTGATTGACAGTGCCCTTTTGCTATTTACTCCTCCTGGAAACTTACTAGATGGAGCTCATCAGTTCTGTGTTTCTGATGAGACCTTGGGAAAAGTTAAAACTTAGAGCAGTTCTCATTCCCTTGCCTTGGAGAGGGAGAAAGCAGTACCTCCAGCAAGACTGTAATCAGGCTTCCTTCTTCCTTCTAAGGCAGTAAGTATGAGTCAGCACAGTTTGATTTTCACGGCATGATTGCCAAATATACAGGCTAAAGCTGATTTTGCATTTGACTACAGCAAAAACACTGATTTGGTATAGTATTTTTAAAATTTAAAAGTAAAGAGTCATTGAGGCTTGAGAAAGCAGTGGGCAGGGAGAGGAAAGAAATGTCCTTTATTTTCCTTTTTCTTTAATTTATCCTTTTTTTTCTCTTTTTTTTCCATCCCTATCTTACTGATGTGTTGCTGCTCCTGATCAGGTTTGTCTGCAGGACTTCAGCCATAGTAGAGGCTGCTGTGTGTCACTGAAATCAATGTAATTTACTTGGTCTCTCCTGCTCTGTAACATGGAGAGGAAGCCCTAGAACAGAAAACTTCATGTTTCATTCACAAGGCTGCTGGCCTGACTGCTGCTATAATTAGTACCGTGCAGCTTATTGTTTTATTCTGTACTGTAAAAATTGGATAGTCCATTGCTACATTTGTGGTTAATTCATAACTGATGGTGAAGATAGTGTCAAAACACCTCCTATGAGTTCAGACACTTCTCAATTAGTTAATTCTTTACTGGGAAAATTAATTGGTTGCATAAACAGATCAAAAGGTTTCCCAGTTAAGCGTTGCCTAATTGAACAGTGTCTGACTTTACAGGAGTTCACATAAACATAACAAAAAGACTGTGCCAAAGAGTGTTTGAAAACAGTTGTTTGCTTTTGTACTGTTACAAACAGGTGTCCTGTTGTAGAAGTTTGCCATCATATTGCTCGTACACAAGCTCTGAACTACTCAGGCTTGATTATTGTGGGGTCATTTTGGTCTCCCTTCCTACATGCTACAGGTTAAAATTATATGTTTCCCTTTTCTCTTCTTTGGCTTTTTCAGTTATTTCATCTTTTGTTCTCAAATGTATTCAAGGCAGTCACAAAATATATTCAACATAAATAAAAATCCTTTTCTTGCACAGATGCTGGACACAGAACTGTTTTATTCTGCAGAATATGACCCAATACATGAAGCTGGGCTTCTCTTATAAAGAGTTTGCATCTTGTAGGCAGTGGCATTGTAGGAAGGGTTTTTCTTAGACAGGACTCTATTCCTCACTGTCAGCCCAACTGCAGGTCTATGACAAACTGCCTTGTGAAGTGTAGAAAAGCAGAACTGTCAGGTTAGATTTTTTGGATTTAGTGCTCAACCTCTTAATCACTTCAATTTACCTATTGAAAGGTTGGAACAAGTCATTAAGATTAGCTATTGCCATTATCATCAATCCGTCAAGACATTGTCTTCTCTTTCCTGCAACTTCATAATAAGCTCAGCTTTCTCATCCAAGAAAATATTATTATTTGGAATTTGGAATATAGACAAATGGTTGTTGGAATAGGGACAAAATATCTCCTCCTCAGTTGTTCTTTTCACTTTCAGTAATGGCCATACTGAGATTCTGATAGCTGTGTATTATTTGGGGAGCATTTAGATAGCTGTTGAGTCTGTTCTGTGAAGTGCTGCTTATATTGCTCACAAGGTACACGCACATTGGATTTTAATCCATTGCTTGTGGTTGAAAGCTATAGAGCAGGTTGTAGACAACTCATTTTGTTTTTCTTAATTGATTGTCTTTGTAAGTGACTTTTCTTAGTTAAGGTGTCCTCTGACATGAGGCTTACATGACAACATACTGAGAGATGTGACAGCTTGTGTATTGAGCAGGGAGTGTTCAAACTGTGCCTTTCAGTAGTGATTTACTGTTGTGCAACCGCATTTCTGTTGTGATATTTTTTTCCCCAAGCAAATTTGTACTTGAAGAATTATGTGCAGAGGTGGAAAATCCTTTAACTCTATTTTGTCAGGTTTTTTTAATGGAACACTTCACAATTACTGTCACTGTGGTTTTTACTTAGATATAATCAATAGAAGTTCGAGACCTCTGGGTGTGCTCCTTTCTGTGTATCTCAGCAGTTACTTGCCACACTATGCCAGGTGTTTTTTGCATGACTGGATGAGCTGTAGTTAAAACAACAATTTGAGTACGACCTGTCAGGATCCTGCCTAAGATTGCCTTGCATTACTTCTCTTTCACCTTGTCTGCTGAAAATATTTCACATTTTCATATGAAAATGCTCACATTTCACATAATATCAGATATTTGGAGAAGTACATTCATGTTTTGTGTTCAGATATTTGAACTAACTCTTTACATAAGTGGCTTTTTTTGTGAATAAAAAGAGAACAGGGAAAATTAATTTGATTTTTAAAAGATAGAAAAATACTGGGAAATCAAATGTCTCCCTTCTATGCCCCTAGTAGTAGTTCTTTGGGTTTGGTTTAATTAACATTAGTGGAGCATTAACTGACTGTTACTGTGAGTTACAGTTTGTACAGAATATTGGTGGTTGCAGTATGTGTGTAAGACTTATTTACTGAAGAAATCTAGTAAAAACAATCATTCAGGAAACTGATTCCAATCCTTATTGAATTTTGTTTCTTAATGAAAGATACAGTGTGCATTAGTGGCTTTGGATGAGGAGGTTGTACTTTAAAATACTTCTAGCACTCCATGGTTTCTTACACAATTCTAGTTCTATTTTCTTGGTTAAAATTTGCTATTCTTTGACATCTTTCAACAGTGTCAGGTTTCATGTGGGAACAAGTGATTTCTGTGAGAATACCAAATACAGTTATGAAATACCCAATTCAGTCGCATTCTTGAATTACCTACCGTTGTTCACACCTGTGTTATTCACAATTCTCAGTCTTTTCCATTGTCCCAAATTAAATGGAATCAATCTCATTCTGCACAAATCAGGCCTAAAGTTAGGGAAGAAAACACTGCAAGACAGGAAGTATGATCCTGTTGCTCATTAACATTGGTGTGCTTCCAGTAGGCAATCCTGTCTTCCAGTCTCCTCTCCTAGTATGAAAATCTAGGCTAGAAGAGACAGTTAAAAATAGGGAGGAAGAGGGGGGTTATAGGTAGCACTGGGAGCAGGTACCCTCCAGAATAGATAGCAAATGAGGAGGATTTTGGAGGGTGCGTGAGGTTGCATTTTAGTCTGTGAAGTCTGAATTTGGCCAGCATGCTGAAGGAAATTCTTATGTGCAGTCGGAAACTTAAGTCTGATTTTGATCTAGTACTAACTGCTGATCTTAGCTGTTTGATCTGTTTCTTATGCAAAAATATTTGCAAGTGTTAATATAAGTTCACCATGTGGCCACGGTGCGGGCTCTTTGATATGTTCCAGGTCTTGCTTGATAAATTAATTGGCTAATTAGAGCATGAAGACACATAGAAGCTAGGCCTGAGGCAGGAATGTTTTCTTCCTAAATAAAATCTAAGTTTTGTTGAAGAGAAGGTGCAAATATATGCACTTACAAGCTCAGAAGACTTTTTGTAAATCATTAGTAATGTGATAAGCTTTGGACTTACTTAAGAAAAAGCCATCTGTACGTTTCTACATTTGTACAAAATTTGTGTCTTTCTGCCTATGAAGAACAAAAGAAATTGCAGTTCTATAATGCAGCCTGTCAAGATGATGCTTTTCCAAGTTGTCTGACTTCACTAGAGGAGATGAAGAGGGTTTGAGTGCTCTGTTTCTCTTCTGGGGAAGTCTGCAGCATGCCAGTGAATAAAATGTTCTGTGGTGTGCTGTGCAGTGAATGTGCTTTGAAAAATACTGAAGCAATTATTTGATGTAATGATATCTCTAACAGCCCGTCTTCAATATTTGTATTTACAAAGATGCTGTGAATCCAGCACAGGTTTGGAAGAAGCCTGGGGAAGTGTCAGAAATGCATTTTTATGTGAGTAGAAAAATGAACTACTCTTTAGGTTTTAAGACTGGGAAATAGCTATTGTAGGAAATCAAAGCTTTGCTCAGACTATCAACTATTGAACCCTCTTGGGTCTAGCCTTTCGCCAGAGCTCATGACAAATTCTGCTCTCTGATCATCTGGAAGAAATTACGATGGAAATGAAAAAAAGTCATACAGACAATCATAGAGAAATTCTTCAAAAATTAAAAGTACGTAAGCCGCTAAAATGAGAAAGTACCAATTGTCTTCTTTCAGAATGATTTAGCACAGAAAATATATTTTTATGCTGGATTAGGTTTGTAGTTTTCCATTTATGCTGCTTGCATAGTTAACTCCAAGAGGAGTTAACTAAAACTTGAAAGGTTATAGAAAGAAGATTAAACATTCTGATACTGCAGCTTTGTAACAACAATTAAACAGTACATATGGATATCAGAAGTCACTGATGCATTTAAAGGCTCCTGAGAATATTTAATCCGAATTCCAAAAGTGCCTGTCCTGATACCAGAAAGCACAGTCCTGAGTTGCACATCAAGGCTCCCTGTGTGCCTACAGCGAGGCACCTGGTACTAACCTGTTAGTTAGTACTAATATCTCATTATTAATATTTTCTTGCTGAAAAACTTAACATCTGGCACCTCCTTCAGCTGAAGAGCTGAGTGTCAGAGACGTGCCCTTGGAATTCACAGAGCAGCACTGCTTCTGGAAGTAGGCATCTCTGCTCTCTCTTTGAAAAAGAGGCAAAATACCACATCCAGAGGAAGTCTCATCTGCCTCCTTCCTTACTCCTACACCAAACAGTGCAGTTTGTTACAGCCTTCCTGGGTCAGAATTGCGCAGAGAACTACAGGCAAAGTTGCACTTTAATATAAATGCTAAAATCTGGTGCCAAATTGATTTGAAGGAAATATGTGTATAAATTTTTTATTACTTCTAGCAGCTTTTGTGTCCCTTTCTGTTTAGTGGCTGTGTCCCAGCTTTCATCCTCCTTATTGTGACTGTTATAAAAGGAAAGTCCTGAAGGTTACTAGGAACACTTTCATGGTGGTCATGTCTTTGATATATTGAAGAAGACTGCTTTATGGGAAAGGGCAACCCTTTTTAAAGTCAAGGTGATGCAAAGAGGCATCTTAGTTGAATGAGATATTTGTGCTCTCTGAGGTGCATAGTTAATCTGTTCTGGAAACACAGTTGTCTTAAGTTTATAAGCAGTGGACATGATGTACTCTAAAGGGCTATTTTAGTTCAGCACAGACCTCTTTTTTCTTTTTTTTTTTTTTTTTTTTTTTTTTTTTTTTTTTTTTTTTTTTTTTTTTTTTTTTTTTTTTTTTATATTTCCTTTTTCTTTTCTTGGAGATGCTGTAGGCACACTACCAGCTCTTTCTCCAGTATGTACTTGAGGAGCCAAAAGCATGAAATAAAGAAATAAAATTGGTTCATTATGTAACATGGCTGTCTGGCACTCAGAAATGTCCTCTTGCAACNTTTTTTTGTAGCAAAACTGTCCACTGTTGTGTCACTCTCTGGGTCTTCTTCCTTGTTAATTTAGGTTTCTGTTTTAACCAGACATCTGTCATAACAAACTGACATCTGTCCAATGTCACCTGCATTCAGTTAACATCTGAACTGTACCATTAGGACAGAATATTTGTTAAAAATAGGTATTTTTAACCAGTAGAAAAGAAAAAACTGTACAGACACAGAAACTGCCCATGGTGGCTATGGAAGTACACTGTACGTTTTCAGTGGCTAAAATAAGGAACCAGTCTCAGTTCTCAAGAGTCTGCTAAAACCAAGTTCATGTTGTAACCAGTTACATTGCACCAGGGCTACAAATCCAAACTTAGATAGTTTAGACAACTTTTTCTTAAATTCTGTTGGCATTTAGTAAGATGGTATCTGCCTTAGTACTTAAATGCTAAATACTCTTAGGATGTAAGTACCTAACTGTAAGTGAATAGTCTCTCATTTATAGGTATAACTACTTATTTTGAAATCCTTAATGTTTTTTTTCCAAGTAGGTAAGATGCAGTACACTGTAGAAGATTCTTTTCCATGACATGTTTAGTGGGTATTTTGTTAACCAAGCATTTGGCTATTACAGAATCACTAGGTTGGAAGGGACCTCTAAGATCATCAAGTCCAACCCATGCCCAAGAATCAGCAGAATTGCAAATTTGTACATGTGTGTTTTAAACATTTCTGCATCCCATGGTTCTCTACACAGATGTGAACCCTTCATGCATCATATACTGGAAGTTCTGCTAGGATTGAAAATGCATTTCAAAATTGTGGTTTTGAAAATTGTGAATCAGTGCTATGCAAGATTCTGTTTATAGACCTAGAAGTTTGACTACAATGTTCATCTTTCATTTGGGGAGATGCAGTAACATCAACAAATTCTGAATGAACATTGGGGTTTATTCCTTATGAGGAGTTCCTTTTCCGTAAGAATTCTAACAGCTCTTTACTGTGTGATTTTTGGGTAGCTTTTTTTTTCAGGTTTTCAAGGTAAAATTCTATGACTTGTGGTACCAAACGAAAACCTCTGGGTCTGACTGTCAAATCCCCTACAAAAATGTTAGGCAGCTCTTTAACAGAAAGCTGTAATTTCTATTCAGTAGGTGAACTAAGTATTAAGATCTGTAGTAGCTTTGCCTGTCATGCTGCTATCTTTTTCTCCTCAAGAGTTCTCATGATTTGAAAGATGTTAAGGTTGGCAAAAGAAACACACAGAAGAGATTTACCCAAAGGAAGTTACAAGAAACATATCCAGTGTATTGTGTTAGTAGTATTCTAAGCTGGAGGGGGCGGGAAGAAGAGAAAAAAAAAAACACATGTGAATTCTGCTGGAAATGCTGTGAAATCTTTCAGCTGATAAGAACTGCCTTATCCCACTTCTGTGAAATGTAAAAAGATTAACCCTGTTTGCATGGGACTGAGAGTGTGTTTGTGGGAGAATATAAATAATGTGAGTATTGTCCTCAGTTAGCTCGCACCACTTAAATGTCACTGTAGAGCTTCATAGGTCATTAAAAAGTAGCATAATAAAATAACATTTTAAAGGTCTCTGGGGCATTTATATGTGGGTTAGCATGGACTTGCTCATCTGTGTCCAGAGCTGAGCTCTGGATTTTGGAGCCAGGTTGCACATGCATGGTATTGCATTGTGTGTGGGCACCCCCAAGCAGATTGCCTGGTTTATACAACAAAGCTGTAGGCTAACCAAAATCACCTAAAGTTGTATTCAGTTGTCTCACAGATATGAATGAAAACTGATTCTGTAATGAAGCTCTAAAAGGAGTTTTGATATATGTAATCCAAAAGGCCTGGAGGAATATTTCCAGGAACTGATATAAATATTATAGTCACCTTCCATTATGCATGAGCCATGAAACTATAATTACTAATTGAGAATAAGTAAATATATTCTTAAAAAGAGATATAAGTAAGTAGAACTCCATTAGCTCTTAGCATTCCAGGCCAGGCTGGATGTGATTCTAGGCAACCTGGTCTAATTGAAGATGTCCCTGTTCATTGCAGGGGGATTGGACTAGAAGACCTTTGAAGGTCCCTTCTAACCCAAACTATTCTGTGATTCTATGATTGCCTTATTTGGACCATACTTCTGAATTCATTTTGTATTTGCATGATTCAGCAATGCTTTAGAGGAAGAAGTGCACTTTTTTTTTAATGAAAAGCATGATGTTTCAGTTGCTTTTGTTTTGGGTAACTTGGGACATCATGACTCTTTCTAGAGTGCATCTGTCTGTAATGTGTTTATTCTGGCATAATTTACATATTTTCTAGTAGAAGCAAAACTTCATTTTACTCTTCAGGACGAATGTGCTGTTGCGTTACCTGCTTCTCTCTTCCATAAACTGTATAACCTTGAAGTTAACAGAAGCCGTGAAAAGAGTAGATCTAGTAGGAAGGAGAGAAATTACATTTCCATCTGATTCCAAGAACAAATCTCCTGAGGAGACAGCTTTATCTATGGGCTATACTTAGTTGCTTCCCTTTCTGTAAGAAGTGGAAGCATGCAATTGCTTTTAGTTTGACTTTCTCATAGTATGGCAAAAGTCAAATGTCACTGCAGGATCTTGAGATGTTAGTATACTAATCTGATAGGGGAAATTTTGAAATCTAGAAGAATAATTGCTGAGGACTAAGACAAGTATATGGTGATTTCAACTTAAGTTCTTTTGTTATGTAAGTGTTCCACCAGTATTTAAATGTCATAGATGCTATCCTTTTGCAAAATAATAATAAAAAAAAACCAAACTCCCAAAAAAACCCAAACCAAAAAAACAAAATAATTTGACATGGAAGTTGGTGTTTCAAGTTGGCAAAACTTTCTAATTTATGAATTTACTTATGAGTTCCCTCCAAAATTTTGAAGCACAGTACTAAAAATTAATAGTGAAGTCTAAACCAGTCCTAGTCAAATAGTAGGTAAACCAGGAATAAAAATTATCACCTTTATTAAACAGCTTAGGTCAGCTTTTGCATTGAAACTGTTTATAACAGAATGTGATAGACTAACCTTACACTGTAGCAGGTTTAATTTTATCAGGGTACCAAATCAAGATTCTGCCCTTGTCCTTAAACTTACCTACCCTTTGATCATTTATACCTTTAGAGTGACCAAGCTGCTTCAGAAACATAAACGTAAGTAAAACAAAGCAAATATATAAGCCATTGTACATATTCACAGCTGAGGCTAATGGCTTCTATAGCACATGGTTTATGAACAAGCCTTTGAGCTCTGAATATGGGCAATGTGGTGAGTGGTGGAACAAGGTGTATGTTAGCAGTACTGGTGGGCATTCTTGTGCAAAGCAACCTGTTCAGCTGAAATGAGAAATTTCAGAATACTTTATGGAGCAAAAAGATTCATTACCCTCTCATTTTTATCAAAGCAGTCACTTAAAATATGGAATTTTCTAAATTATTTTATTTAAATAATCAAGTTAAATAAATTGTATTAAATAATCTAGTTTGTTACATTTTTCTACATACTGTTTATATTGTTGTGTTCATGTTTACAAAACAATCTGTATAGAGCTTAGAGAATGTGAAAACAAGTATTTGCGTAGCTTGTAAGAAAATAATAATTGATATTTTTTATTTTGTTTCTTAATATGGATTTTCACTGGACCTCCTATTGGATTTATTTTGTTTGTTTGCAGGTGTCATTATTTGTTTGTTTGGTTTTTCTTTTTTTAATTAAACTTCATTATAGGGTTCTTTAAGGTAATCTAGTATTGGTAATTATTTAACTGGCAAATGTAGGAAGACTTTGAGCATAAAGTGTCTTGAAAAATGAGATTCTAATGAGTGGTTCACCAAACAGTTCTTTTCTTTTTACATTGTCAGATAAAAAGTAAAGGTTTTCACAGAAGTACCAAGTGGCTGGGGTTGTCAGGGACCTCTGGAGATCATTTTGCCCAGCCTGCTCCTAGCAGGGTCACCTATCGCTGCAACTGTGTCCAACTGGGTTTTGAGTGTCTCCAAGGATGGAGACTTGTGGACAACCTCATCCAGTGTTTGACCAGCCTCACAGTAAAGAGCTTTATTCCTCATGTACAAATAGAGATTTCTGTATTCCAGTTTGTGGATATTGCCCCTTGTCCTGACTCCATCTTCCATACTCACCCTGCAGATAAGGTTCCCCAAGCCTTCTCTTCTCCAAGAGAAGTAGATACAGCTCTTTCGACCTCCCTTGTATGACATTCCTTGTAATCTTTTTATCACAGAATCACAGACTGTTTTGTGTTGGAAGGACCTTAAAGCTCATCTGGTTCCAGCCCACTGCCACAGGCAGGGACACCTTTCACTAGACCACATTGCTCCAAGCCCCATCCAACCTGGCCCTGAATACTGCCAGGGATGGGGCAGCCACAACTTCTCTGGGCACCCTGTGCCAGGGCCTCACCACCCTCACAGGGAAGAAATTCTGCCTAAGAGCTCATTTCAATCTCCCCTCTGTCAGGTTAAAGCCATTCCCCTTGTCCTGTCCCTACAGGCCCTTGTCCAAAGCCCCTCTCCAGTTTTCTTGTAGTCCCTTTAGGCACTGGAGCTGCTATAATGTCTCTCTTCTCCAGGCTGATCCAGGCCAGCTCTTTCAGCCTGTCTCTAGAGCACAGCTGCTCCAGCCCTTGCAGCGTCTCCAGGGATGCAGCCCAACACACAGGGGGTTCTGGGCTCAGGCTCACACTGAAATCAGATCATGGGGAGCTTCTTGTCACGCAACACACTGAAGTCCTTCTCCTCAGGGCTGCTCCCAATCCAGTCTCTGTGCTGCCTGTGTCTGTGCTCAGAATTGCTTTGCAGGACCCTGCAAGACCTTCAAGATAATTGTTTAAACAGCAAAGTCATCTAACTGAAATGCATACGTTGATACTGTAGAAAGTGCTTGTACTCTGTGTGCGCTTATTGGCATGTGAGCTTCAGCAGAAAATGCACATTTTAAGCACTCTATAGTGTCACAAGTCCATTCTGTTTAATTCTCATAGCAATGAGAGCTGTGAGACCTTTTGTACCTTGAAAGTAACTGATTTCTCACCTATTGTAATAGGGTTTCAAAAGCCAAATTTGCAAAACATTTGTTAGTGCAATACTATATAATCATGACCCTTCAGAAACTAAGAGGGACACATTGCATTTTCAGAAAAACAACAGAAAAAGAAGTCCAAAAATAGACTTTCTTCATGGGAGTTGCACACCATTGCATGTATATGTTGGTGGGATGCTCAGGATCATGCCTTTTCATCCAGGCATCCATGTGAGCACTCTGGATGGTATTTCTCAGTCCATCCCTCACTTCCTTTGCCCATTTGCTGGCATTCAAGAGACATTATCAGTGGCTCTGGGGGAAGCCCTCAGCATGAGGACCCAGGAGAGTGGCTGTTGGGACTGGCAGATGATGGAGAGTTTGGGGGCATCAGTCAAGAAGAGGATACCTTACCAACAGTGCACCTGATGGGAAATTCAGTGATCTCCGTCTCCCTGTTCTATCCAGAAGTCTAAGGGGCTCACTGGGCTGGATACCCATCAGCAGCATCCCTATTCCAGTGTGTTTTTGTGGTCTTGAGTAGCAAAGTGATTTTTTTCATCATACTGTCTTTAAAGCCACTTTTGCAGAGAGCTCTTCCCAGAGGGATTTTGGCACCTGTCTCTTAGTCTTTATTAGTTTGGAGCAAATGGGATTTACTATTTTGAAGGTAGACAGCAGTGATAGATTTAAAAAATCTATTCGCTTTAAGAAACATATGCTTTGCACTTCCTGTCTTCCATAGTGTTTTGGCCTCCATTGCTTGCTTTTCCTGTATGGAAAACACATGAGGTCTTTGGAAATTGCCATTAAACAAGAAAAAAATCATACATGCTTATTGTTCTCTAGAACTGTGGTCAGGGATGCACAAATGTTACTATTCCTTTTGTGGACTCTCTTGCAGGCACATCTGAGTGCTCGGCTCATCTGAAAAAGAAGGGAAAATTATAACACTGCATCCAGTGGTCAAAAATGAGGCATAGGGGGATTAAATGATATTGGCAATGGCAGATGCATGTATCTGAAGCCACAAAATCTACACAGATCCTTATCTTAATAACAAGCCACCACTCCCTATTGTTTTTTTAAATAAAACTTCATTGGTTTACTGAAAATGTATCTTGTAGGAGAAAAAAGGGATGCTTTAGTCCTTGTTAACCTGTTTTCTTTAGTTACTTCTGGGTGCTGGTAGAGAGGCCTGCAAAACGTAAGTTATCTTCACCTGTTGGCATGGAGATTTTGATGGTGTCATTTATATTCATTTCATATATTTGTCACATGTATGATCTTTCTTCATGCAATGGGAGTGGTAACTTTTTTTTTTTTACTGCACCCATTTCTGTTGTTTTCTACTGTTTCAGTGTGTTGCCTCACATCCAGGTCTGTCAGACCCTGTAGTCTCCTTTCTTAGGCAAGTGATTCTGATGTGTGCTCTGTTTTATTTAGGAGTGATTTTTACTTTTTGTCTTCAAATGAATGCCGAAAGCATATTTAACTCCATCATTTTGAAGTAATAAACTAAACTAGAATTGAGAAAAAGGTGGGACATTCTAACCAAGTCTAGTGTGCAAGTCGGCCACTGTGTAATAGATAACTAACTCCACCAACTCTTCTGCTCTGTAGCAAGGTGCTGTTGAGGGAAAAATCTGAAGTTCCTAATGGTATTTCATTACAGCCATTAATGATATGTATTCAATCAGTTACTTCGAGTTTAAAATACAACTTCCTGAGAAAAGTGTTTTTCATTCTTGACAGCAGTCTGCTGTGTGTTTTCTGACTATTGATAAAGATTCTTATCAATAAACTGCAGAATCACACCACTGGATTTAAACCTAAACTTGCATATTCCTCAGGAAATTGCAGCAACATGGGAGGGGTCCAAGCATCCAGAGTGTTCTTGTGGAATTGAGAGGCCTATGAAGAGAAACCCCTCATTTCCAAATGCTTCTCATTTCCTGCTGGCTGTGGAATGTGTACTGTAGAGAAAGTGAATCCCAGAAAACTGAAACCCCATAAATCAGAAGCAGTCTGATGCACACAGATATTAAAGGAACATAAATAAAAAAGTTAAAGTCAAAGAGATATACAGATTTTGAGGAAAACTGTTTCTCTTCCCATATTCAAGATTCAAGCTAAATTAAAAACTTTCTTCAGTGAATAGAAATGGAAGAAATAAATTGTCATATTGTATATAAGACTGTACAGGTTCATATGCCAAACAACTAACAAGGTGTATACAGTTGTGAAATACTTTTTCAGTTCTAACTGTATGCATATTGAAACTCAGTTGGATTGAATCTACATTTCTATCACTTCCTTATTATCTCAACTTCTATTTAGTATCTTTCTGTAATAGCCAAGAAGCATTTTTTCTAAAATTCTGTGAGATGAATATCAGGTGGTATTGAATACTGTTTTTAAATCTCAAAATATTTTCAGAATTAATGTATTAGGATAGAAAGTATGTGGTTTTTTTTTAATTAAATTCTTATATATGCTTTTATTACAACTAATTTGTAAGTTTAATGCTGCTCTGCTCAAGGTAATATTTGAAAAAAGTCAGTGTAGGGATGGTCTATGATTTAATGTGCAACAGTTAAACTTCAAAATTTCTTTCACACCAATATTTAATAAATAAACTTTAGAACTCTTTAGCTTACAGCATCTTCTGCAGTGGCTGTGGGGGAAGGAAGCAGCTTTCAATGTTTAAAGAAGTGGAGATAATTGAGTCATTTCCCCTGAATATGTGTTGAAACATATTCATGTACCAAGACTTCTCTTACTTTCATTGTGAGTAGCTGCAGTTCACAGCAGCAGTCAAATAATGCTTGCACAGAGCTCCTTCTACCAGTGGGAGGTGAACAGTACTGAGGAGCCGCCAGCTCAAGAGGCTAATCCAGATTTGCAGGTATCTTTGTGAAGCTAAAGATGTTTAAACTCACTCGGGTAATACTGTTTTAGATAGGTGAAAGCTGGAGGAACTTCTCAATTTGGACCTGTTAAGGTAGGAAATCAGGTTTTTTTTAATAAGGTCTAACATGCTCTGGCATGGTATTATATGCATCCTGCTTTAAAATGTGGGTAATTAAGAACTCTGTTTTGAATATAATTAAATGCTTGGTTTTGATGGAAACTGCATGCCCTAAGTGGATAATAGAGAATGAGGAAAAATGTTTCTTCAGTGTAGAGTATACAAAATCACATGGACAGAAGTATCAGGCACTGGCAGACTTATGTCTGCAGTAGCTGACAATACAGAAGATTTTCTGAAATCCTACTGTTGTAATTTGCTTTTTTCTAAATTCTCCAAATTAACAGAAGAATCTTAGTAATTTAGTTACTTATGGTTTTGGTGGTTTGAAAACTGCCACTCTTCCTTTTAAATTGCTCTTGGATACCTGCCTTCTGCTGAGTAGTTTGTGGAATCCTGTGGATCTTATGGCTGTAACACACTGTCATTGCTTAATAGCAACTAAACATGTCAAAATATTTAGGCAGCACATGGTTAAGTAAATCTGCCCTTGTCTGAAAAATCTGAGTCTTAACAAACCAGTGTTACTATTCTTTTGACATGTGAGTATCACAAGCAGTAAGGAAGTTCCTCTTTCAAGCAGTTTAGTGTTGTTTTACAGGTAATGACACTATTGCTGTATTTGCTTTGAAATGAATTCAAAATAATTCAAATACCATGTTTTGATAGTTATATTTCGTGGAATTTAAAATATAACTTTGTCATATAAATTAAATACTCCTGAATAACCTAGATTACATAAAGTACATGTATATTTATGTATATAATTGATTATGATTAATAATATGGAAAACTAATCTAGGAATATTTTAGTATGGTCTTCTATTGTGAAGATATGGACAGTGTATTTTTAAATACAGTGATTACAGATGATTCTTTTCTGAGGGAATGATGCATATTGCATATATGTTGGCTTAAGGTATTTGTCTCATTTTGAAATGGAGACAGCTAATTGTTCACATATCATATTGATATGGATGTGACACCTGTCTTTAGCTCCTACTTGAATAATCCTTCATGTTCCATGTTTGACACAACTTGCAGGGCAATTCTGCACTCTTCAGGCAAGAGAGAGGATTTTTGTGCGTGGCATTGCAAGTTTCTCTAGAGATGATAGAAACACCTAACTGTTAAAAACTAGGGTAGTGTTGCATCTGCCTGAGACTTAGTCTTTGAAAAAAATAGAGGAAGGAAAAGCAGACATGATTTTAATGATTCACAGTTTGATTGTTTTAGGAATTTAGGGTTTGATTTGAACAGGAAAAAAAGTGTGTTATTTTGTATTTTCAGTGTGATTTCATCTTCTTGCAGACTGCTTTTATTTCCTTATTTCCTTAGTGCATGAATCATGAGTGCAAGTGCTTGCATACCTGCAAAAATATGCTGAGACAGCCATGTAACTCCCAATAATTATCTTAAAATGAAAATGGCTCATTCTTTTTGCATTTGTTGGAAACTGAATAATTGTGCAGAGATGAAAGTCAGATCTAATTCATTCCATGAGTGTTTTCATTTATTCTACTTAAAAAAGCAATTTTTTTCCCCCAAATATTATACACCTGGGGTTTTTGAGAGCACGGATGAAGTATATTCTAAAGTGCACGCAGGAGGCAACTTCATCTTTATGCAGTCATGCACAATATGTCTTGTTGTACCTTTGAAAAGAATGCATTTCTTTCACAGAAGAATACTGGAATGTGAGAGGAAGGGTTTAAATTACAACATATGTGAACAGCATAAATGCCGGGATTGTTTTTAAAGTGTTCAGGTTTTATGTGTATCTTGGTATCTTGAACATACTCTTCTCTTAAGGGGTGAAGAGGGTGGTAGTTCTGAATGGCAATAACAGCACTGCCATCTCAGTCCAACCAGAGGTAGAAGGCAAAATGGCACTTTGAGGAAAGGTAGCTGAGGTCAGCCTATGATTTATTTATTGCAATATTTCAGAGTGGTAGAGAATCACAGAATGGCCAAGGTTTGCAGGGACCCCTAGAGACAGCCCAGTTGAACCTCTTGCCCAGAGCAGGGTCATCTAAATGTGTGCTGTGTCTGTATCTCTCTCGTACCAGGTGGCCTTGGCAGTGATTAATCAGTGCCTCATCAGTGCTTAGCAGAATGGGAAGAGGTGTAGAGTGATCCCTAAAACTGAAAATAAGCTGTTGAAAAAGGAGAAGGGGTCATGAAAATCTCCTTTAATTCGATTTTTTTTTTCTAGAGCTTTATCTTACACTCTAAATGTATTTTCAAATCTTACTCTGTAATTTATCAATGCTCTTTATACTTCTGGTAACTTAAGACTGAGGCCAGTAATAAGATTTACATTCCCATGGGATAAGATATTTTGTAAATAATTTTTTTCACAAGTAAGATGAATAATCTGGTAATAAAATTTGCTCTAGGAATATTTTGCATACTATTTGTTATTTACTAATAAATGAAAAGTGATATTCTCCTATCTAATGTTATCTCCAGAACTGGCAATAGACCTTTCTCTTTTGTGACTCTAGGTTTTCCTTATGAGCAAGTTTTGCTCAGTTTGCCTCTGAAATAAAAATGCATGAAGGGAGCAGGGTGGGGAATGAAATTAGGGAGAAGGATAGAGAGAAGGATACTGCAACAAATTTCAGCATATTTGGCATTTGACCAAATTGCCTTGAGTTTCAAAGTAATTACATTCTGTTTAACAATCCTTCTTGGAGGAATTAACCGAGGAGGCTATAAATGCCACCAGGTTGCACATATAGCTAGGGTAAATTAAGTGTATCAGTAATAGTGTAATGAAGGTATCTCTTCTGGAGCTTGTTTACATTTGGGACAGCTCTAATTATTTAGCAATGTCCATGGAATTTCTAGCAAGCCATCTGCTTGTGCAAGAAAATCAGTTCTTCTCCTTACTCTACTGTGTTTGGGCATGTGCCAGTCCACTTGGATGATAGAACTTCCTGGTCAGCAGCAATGAATGAGGCAGACCTGGAGGTACCACATCCAAAACTGATGCTTTAGGAGAATACTCCTGGGATAATCTGGTTCCTTCTCCAGTTGCTGCTTGAGCCAGAGCACTTCATTTCTTCAAGTCCCTGGCCTCATTTGTCCTTGAAAATTGGTAGGTAGCAGCCAGTTGATTTGCTTATTTCTTTATTTTCTATTCTATCTTGTGGAACTGGCATTGCATCTCCTGTCATGGGATTCAATGTGAGGCTAAGTGACAGAAATGTCAAATGTCCATTTCCTCTCTATGTAGTGGAATGTCAGTGCGCTTGTGCTGGGACAGCAGGTCCTCTGCCTGCAGCTCAGGCCTGGGATGAAAGACTTCCAACAGATGCTACTGGTCAAGAGCCCGGATTTATGGCAGGCTGTCCATTCAGTTTCTCCCAGACCCTTTACCAGATGTTGAGGCAGCTGTAAGATGGAGTCCTGTAATGTTCATAGGTTCTTCAAGGGAGGGTGAATTATTTCACAATATATATGTGCTTCACGAAGATGTGGAAAGTGTAGGTGATGTGAGCAACCAGTGCTGAAAGGAAGGCCATGTTGAGCTGTCACCAGTGCTGTCACTTCAGCATAACTGGCCCATTGGTGCCAGGTTAAGGCTTTGTCACAAGACTTGAATTGGTGGGAATGTTTATTCCAATGGTGCTGACTGTGCATGAATCTTCAGCTTCATTTTCTAGTATTGCCCACCCACATTTAGCTTCTCCAGTTGTAATGATGCTGGCTTTGTGGGTGCGCACAGATTATTTAGCTTCCAAAAATGTATCAATTGCTGTGCTGTTTCTCATAGTTTACTCAAAGATGCTAAAACAAATCAATCTTTTGAGAGTTGTGCATGATGATTTTTATGGTAGTGGCACTATTTCTTTTAAGAGAGAGATGAAATTTTTTTTTAATAGTATAAATTCATGAGAGAAGGTGATCAGTTGCCTCTTGAAAGATGACAGCTAATTTTGTTATCTCCATTCTAAGTAGGGTTCCTTCAAATGAGAGTTCATAAATATGATAATGGTTCATATATGCCTTATTATTACTGGTGTAAGTACTCTGGCCCTTGATTAGTTAGTTATGCTGGTAGGGGTTTATTCTGGAGTTGGATAGATGACTTCAAGAAATGAGTCTGTGGTCATTATTTTACATCTCATTCTTGTATCAAAGATTATGCAGTAAATGCATGAACAATATAATACCTGTAAGGCTGTGGGTCATTTTTAGGGGGGAAAAAAGTGCATAAACATATCAAAACTAATACCCATCACTTATATGTTTATATGATTTTCCTGTGAACTCCAAAAATTGCATGGTTAGCACCTGACCATCCTCCTCAGTGCAGGTTTGGGGTTTTTGTTCTGTCACATTCTTTTTTGCCATCATTTGTTCCATGACTTATTTTGGATTTGGTTTAACTATTTCTGGAAATACCAGTTTAACTGTTGTCAGTAGGAAGGTTTTCAGTGACCAGCTGCTATAAAGACTTGTAAAAGTCATGCAAGAAAATACCTTTAAAGCCACAAGAGCAGCCCTGCGGAGAAGGACTTGGGGGTAGTGGCCAATGAGAAACTTAACATGAGCCAACAGTGTGCTTTTGCAACCCAGAAAGCCAACCATATCCTGGGCTGCATCAAAAGGAGCACGGCCAGCAGGTTGAAGGAGGTGATCCTGCCCCGCTACACTGCTCTTCTGAGACCTCACCTAGAGTATTGTGTGCAGTTCTGGTGTCCTCAACATAAAAAAGACATGGAGGTGTTGGAACAAGTCCAGAGGAGGGCCATGAGGATGGTCAGGGGACTGGAGCATCTCCTGTATGAAGATAGGCTGAGAGAGCTGGGGCTATTCAGCCTGGGGAAGAGAAGGCTGCATGGAGACGTCCTAGCAGCCTTCTAGTATCTGGAGGGGGCCTATAATGATGCTGTGGATGGACTCTTCATTAGGGACTGTAGTGACAGGATAAGGGGTAATGGGTTCAAACTTAAACAGGTGAGTTTTAGATTGGATATAAGGAAGAAATTCTTTCCTGTTACGGTGGTGAGGTGCTGGAATGGGTTGCCCAGGGAGGTTGTGTGTACTCCATCCTTGGCAGTGTTTGAGGCCGGTTGGGTGAAGCCTTGTGTTGCATGATTTAGTGTGAGGTGTCCCTGCTTATGGCAGGCGGATTGGAACTAGATGATCTTAAGGTCCTTTCTAACCATAACTATTCTATGATTCTGAGATTCTACATCTTGCTTCTGAAAAGCAAGTTATTTCTGGATTTCTGAATACTGGAAAATAAAATTTTGTATTACAAAATCATAAAATAGAATTGTAGAATAGTTAGGGTTGGAAAGGACCTTAAGATCATCTAGTTCTAACCCCCTGCCATGGGCAGGGACATCTCCCACTAAACCGTGTCACCCAAGGCTCTGTCCAACTTGGCTTTGAACACCACCAGGGATGGAGCATTCACAACTTCTCTGGGCATTCCATTCCAGGGCCTTACCACCCTTATGCCTTAGTAGAGATAACCCAGGTAAATATACATGGTAATAAATTGTTTTCCTGTTAACTCAGCTTTCAGGCTTGCATAAATAAGGATCTAGTTTTTATAGGCTGTAAATGCGAGGCAATTTAGATAACTGATTTAGAGAAGAAGCTTCCTTTAATACTGGATGTTGCAAGCATGTTGTGCTTGAATGTTTTCACTTTGTTTGCTTTCTGAAATGGTAGTTCACAATATAAATTTTTGCACAAATAAAAGCATAAGAAATTCTCAGTGCTGTGGAGTGATACAGGGTTAGTAGTCCCCTTTGTTTGGTTGTATCAAAAATGTGTGCATGTTTACATGTCTGTAGGATTAAGGCTACTTTTGATGGATGATTTGTTTAGTTTGCTGCTTATCAGAAGAAAGTGTGGGTTAGAAATGATAGAATCATAGAATAGTTTGTGTTGGAAGTGAGCTTTAAAGATTATCTAGTCCAACCCTTGCAATGACCATGGACATATGCAACTACATCAGGTTGCCCAGAACTACAGCCAACCTGGCCTTGAATGTCTCCAAGGATGGTGCATCCAGCATCTCCCTGGGCAACCTGTTCCAGAAATGTGGGTATCTTTTGTAGAAAATAGCTTTGTTTTCTTTCTTTTTTTTTTTTTTTTTTTTTTTTAAAAAAAAAAAAAAAAAAAACAAAAAAAAAAAAAA
>NDXB01002841.1:173718-186878 GCA_002631895.1 Agapornis roseicollis
TTTTTTTTTAAAAAAAAAAACCAACCAACCAACCAACCAAAAAAACACAAACGAGGTAGAACATTTCTTTTTACTGTGTCGCAAAGAATATTTTTGGAGGTAGGGAGTAGGAATATCCTAATCGTTGTGCACATACGCAGTTTTAATTAGGCATGTCAAATCAGAAGTGCTTTGATTTGTCTAGCATGCCTACTTGATCTCCTCTGTGATGTTATTGAGAAGGGGGTTATATACAACCCATCCCTGCATTCATCTTCATCAACCAGCTCCTCCTGAAAAGGCACCTGTTGTGATCAGGGAAGTTTTTATCTTCCTGCTAAGGACTGTACAGCCACTGGTGAGGACACAGGGATCTATCAACAGTAGGCTCCACCATGAAAGCTGTTGGAGAAGGACCTCCTCTAGACATGCTGCGTCTTGGGTTAATGAAGAGGCATTGTCAGAAAAAAAAAAAAAGGTGCTAAAAAGGCTGTTCCAGAGCAAACCAAGAAGTTGTGACAAATCACTTATTTCAGAGAGTAAGATATAAGTGCCAAACCTGATGAATTCTTGGCAAAAATGTGTTTAGATAAAAGCAGAATCTATAGTGGAATGCTGGGCAACAATAGGTAATTTCTAATAAAATGGACTCATATTTTGGTACTTATGATCTTCAACAAACTGTAGTTACAACTCAAGACTCACAATACCAAATATAGTAGTTTTCAACATATGTCTTCTAAAAAAAAATACCAATAGTAGATTAAAAAGCTTTTGATTTGTCAAAGCTGTGCAATACAAGGGTAAACAAAGTGGTAAAAAATATTTTGGCTTTCAAAAAACCTGTGACACAACCCATTAAAGGAGATGGAGGCAATGTCCTTTAAAGGAGAAATGAGATGGAGAATGCAGCAAAGAATTAGCAGCCCTTACATGTATATGAAAACAAAGGCTTTCTTCAGGCCTTGAAAAACTTACAGTCTAAAGTGCTGTGCTTACAATGTAGGCGAGCTGTTCTATCTGTAAGAAACACTGGTAATGCTGGAAGGATGTGGCATGATTACAGCAGTAGCTTTTCACAGATGACAGCTTTTAATTTGTGATACAACAAATTAGGATAAGAACATGGGGGGAGGATGAGAAGGCCAAGATGGAGCATGACAAAACTGGGAAGGAAGTTGTGGTTGCTTTATTCAAGAATAAACTTATAATCATGGTGGAGAGGGCATTTTCTGTTTTCTTTACTATCATAGTCTGTAAGTGATGCTGCAGAAGTAAAATTTTATAGTATATTTGAATGAGTAAGTGGCTGCAAACCTAGTGCTGTCACCATTGTGTGATAAGGAGCACATATGTAAAATATGAATTTGTGGTTCATTAGTACATATTATCCTCTTCAAAAGCTTCACAACAGCAGTTGTGGCTTTTCAGATTCCTTATAAATTATCATGTCGTGTCTATGGGAAATATCTGTTGTCTGACGAGCTTTAACAAATTAGCCAATCCCATCCAAAGCACATACATGTTTAATCAAAAAGCATATTATTAGTTCATATAATACACTGCTGATAATTTCTGCACATTCCCATAATATTTAAAATCCCAGAATGTTCTTTTAAATTGCTGTTGAAATGGATTCTCATTATACACCTACCCTTTTATTTAGGGAATAGGAAAAATAGAATGAGACGAAGGGAGCTGTATAACTGGTTTTACTCAGAAGTTCCTGAATTCTTCCTGATTTACCATCAATCATAGTACATAGAACACTAGCATACAAAGTGTTGTGTAGGACATGATCAGCAAACACTTTCAGCAAAATTGAAACTTGTTTGTAACTTGACTGTATTGTCGTAACTTTGAAGCACAGTCAGTCCCATTAGTTGCACTAACAAGGAGTTGACAGCCATATAGATGTTCAGAATTTCTGAATTTCTTGCAGGCAGGTGTTTTCAAAGCATGAAGCTTTGACCAGTGTAAATGAACTGAAGAAATCAGTTTGAGCCAGGCAATAACTGGTGTGGAAAATTCTGCTTATGCAATATTGAAGATACAGATCAAAAAATTTAGAATACTTAAAAAAAAAATTCAGTTACTTCAAAAATTTAGGTTTTTTGTTTTGTTTTTTTTTCTGACACACGCTATGAACTGTTGATGTTCTGTTACTTCCTTCTTGCAGGACACTTTGATTTGATTTTGTGTGTTCTATGCAACTACAAAAAGAATGCTGATTATTTCACCATCCAGTTTCCTTACAGTGACCCCAACACACAGACAGTTGATACGGTCACATCTCTAGCTTTCCTTGTCACTCCTTTTATATGACTTCTGTCACATTTGTGTTTTCCTTTATCTACCAAAGGAAGTGTTGATGCTGATGCCTTTGTGTTTTTGCTGGAAAAAATAAATGCTTTTTTTCTTGTCTTAATCTGTATCTTCTGGCGTAATATTGAAATGGAAAGCAACAGAGCCATAACCTGTTGCTTAAATGATTCATATGAGAGTAGTACTTCAATCTACTTCATAGACATTTCCAAAATATATTTTTAAGCACAGGAAAATATATTTTTAAGCACAGGAAAATATTAGGTTTGTAGCATTTTTTAGCTGTACCACAAAACTTACAGACTTTTTTTCCTTTTTGGAACAGGGAGTGTGTTACAGGTCTAGATTTTTTTCTTAAAATGATGACTAGATTTCTGCATCAGTATAAAATTTTAAGATCTCTTCCACTGAAGTGGTATTAGTTATCTGCAGCAGAGATTTCCTTAAATCCCTTGACTTCCTGGCACAAAATCATGGTAGTGTGTGCTATATAATCTATAAGAGGGTAGCAAAGCCCTTGATTTTCTGGGTTGGTTTAACTGATTAATTGTTACAAATATTAAGAGCTTTGAGGTAGCTTTCATGGTAGTGTAAAAGATAGATGGTTACTGATCGTAATCTTTAGGGTCTCATTCTGGGAGAAGTTAATGAGTTAGACTGAAACTTTGTAATGTGTTTTGTAAGAAGATAGCACAAATGATGTTACTGAGTCTCATCTTCCAGCTGTAAATTGCTAGCATGACTTAAACAGATTTACCCCTGACTTTGGTTAACACCTAGTTACCAGAATCAGGTTCACTGTCTTTTTGTTTTGTACTATATTTTAGCAAACTCTGTAAAATGATATAATAAGGAAATAGTAGTGATTTTAGGCACTCTGTAAGTTTAAAAGTGCTGTCATTTTGTTTGCACACTGGGGTGAAACTAAGTTCTGGCCCTTCATATGATAGAAGTGTTGGATGTACAAAAGCTAGGATAGCTTTTTCCTTTATTACTGGTGTGCAGGTACTCACTGTGGTGGGTTGACCCTGCCTGGATGCGTGATGCCCACAAAGCTAAACTGTCTCTGCTTTCCTCAGCTGTACAGGGGAGAGAAGACAGAGTTACAGAATCACAGAGTCCTAAGGGTTGGAAGGGGCCTCGAAAGATCTTCTAGTCCAACCCCTCCTGCGAGAGCATGAAAGTCTTGAGCATTGAGATAAGAACAGGGAGAGATTATGCACCAATTATCATCATGAGCAAACCAGACTTGACTTGGGAAAATTAGTTTTAATTTGTTAGTGATTAATCAGAGTAGGATACTGAGAAATAAACCCCAAATATAGAATCATAGAATGGTTTGAGTTGGAAGGGACCATAAAGATCATCCAGTTCCAAACCCCTGCCATGGGCAGGAACACCTTCCACTAGAGCAGGTTGCTCCAAGCCCTTTCCAACCTGACCCTGAACACTGCTAGGAATGGGGCAGCCACAGCTGCTTTGGGCAACCTGTGCCAGGGCCTCAGCACCCTCACAGGGAAGTTAAAAACTAGTGCACTTCAGAGAAAATGTTTAGATGAGCTTTCATTTGGTGATGTTCTTGAAATCTCCTAACATTCACCTTCTAATTTTGTCATTGTGGCATGCCTGAAACTATCATGACTCCTTGCAAGAGTCTTGCAGAAGACACCCATCACCTTCTTTTAAACGACTAATGCCTCACTCACCACATCTTCTATTTACATTTTCTTTTTTCAATGCACTGACTGCAGAAGGATGCAAGATTGACAATAGTGAATTTCCACCTCACCTCTGCAATGCTTAGTATCTAGTCCAGCCAGAAACAGGGAAGATGTTGCATACTGGCTGGATCCTCAGCCTCATCCTCAGTCCCAGTATTCATCAGGGTATTGTGAAAGATGAAACTTGTGTTCCAAAATAAATAATAAACAACAAAATTTCCTTTGCCTTTCTACAAGAGCTTGCGGACACAAAAAAAACATGATGTCTCCCAAAATTTATAACCTCCTCTCTGATTCTTGCTCATGGCATCCCCTCTCCCTTACCCCCTGAGGTACAAAACAAGCTCCACATTAAAATTCTTTGGTTTTACTGGTGGGTGTCCCTGCCCATTGGCAGGGAGGTTGTAGCTAAATGAGCTTTAAGGTCTTTTCCAGTCTATGATTCTAGAAATTTTATTGCTGTAGAAGGGCTGAACATGTCACTATATAGTTTGGCCAGCATAGTATGTGTTGCAACAAAGATTAATATGCTGAGGCTCCGAGTGGTAACTCTGGAATAACGAGAATCAGCCATATGTTAAAATGTCTTTATTTTGTGCTTCCTTCATGTGTTTGATTTATTATTACCTTAAAAAGCAAAGAGGCATAGTAGGAAGAGAAACAATAGTTTCTTCTTGAATTGATATAGCTGTTAGTACACATGTGGTCTCTGAAATGTTTCTGTCATGCTTCTTTTCTTGTAGAGGACCCACAATCAGATAATAAAATATTAATAACACTGGTCATAAAAGATTTAGCTCTTAGAATGAGAATGTGTAACTGTGGTGCTCAGTGTGTATAATAGCTCCTGTATGCACTGTGAATGTGTAATTGATATAGTTGTTCTAGTCTTAAATTTAAATGTGATGTTCCGAGCATGCTCTGTAATTAGTGGCTACTTACAGAGAGATGTGTTAAAAAATATTTTGCAAAAGTTTATACATACTAAGAAATATGATTTCTCTCTTTTGTCATTTGGGATAGAAATGTGGTTGCTATTTATGCAGGCCAAGGAGTTCCTTGCATTCTGGGATGCAGTCATACTTCCTTAAAAAAAAATAAAGAAATTATGATACAGCTTATATAAATGACTACTCTAAGAATCTTGTCTTTGTCCTGGCATACAGGCAAACTAAAAATGAAGACCTACAGCCTCATTTAATATCTTTAATGATTCTCCCCACCCTCCCTGGTTTCCCCCATAGCTGGAAAAAACTCTCATATCTTGCAAAGTACTGCATTAGCTGACAAAATTCTTAACTCTTATACCTTTATTCAGTGCTGAGATTAAGACTGTTTAATAAATACAGGGTTTGAGGGTACTGGTGGTGACCAGTCCAATTAGTACTACAAGGTCCAGCTCTGTTTTATCTTAGTTATCCTACTCTAGTGGGCCTGGAGAGTATGTGAATATAATTAAAGTGGAGGTTGCCATAATAAATACAGGTATCAAAGCACTATTTTTCAACCACCTTTTTAAAATAATAAATTTAACCATTGAAATGTCAACCAGTTTGTTTGTTCTTTTGGGATATTCCTTTTAAGAAAAAAGAATACTGAGGAGTTGTGATACTGATGACAGGAGCAGGTGTTTTGATGTTGTATTAGCTCTGAGGTGGGGGAATGGGATACCATTCACCATTCTCAGTTCAACGGGATTGTGATACCAATGAAAAATACACCTTACATGAAACTTTAGTAACATTACCTATTGCATTTTTATTTTTTCTCCTCCAGAGAACAAATCTGGTTGGAACGAGTAATGCAGATTTTCCCTCAGGGGATCCCGGAATGTACCAGTTGGACGTTACTCTAAGAAGAGGCCAGAATCTAGCAGCACGGGACCGTGGAGGTAAGTATGCTGGTAAATGCTTCCTTAATGTTTGGGAAGTCACCTGTCCATTGGGCAAATTTATATGAGGGTATTAAAGTTACAATTAAGATTGTAAGTATTTTCATTAAGCTCTGCTCAAAGCTGTGTAGTTTAAATGACAGTGGGCAAGAATGTTAGCTTATATGAACGTGTTTCAGAAGGATTATAAGTTTTATCTAAGTCAAAAATACACTTAATGATTTTTAAGAACAACTAGGGATGTGCAGGTCTGGAAGAACTAGTTTTTGAATGCTCAGCTTCCTTATCACAGAGATAGTAAGGATAAGATGCTGAAAATATATATAGGAACTTGTCATGCTTGTTACTCTGGACTTCATGTAAAATTAAGTAGATAAGTGGACCAGCAATCACAGTGTGTAAAAAACATTCACAGGATGTTTGTTTTATAGGTATTTTAAACATATTTATTATTTTTATTTAAAGGTATTTGCTTGTTAGGTAGGCAGCACTTTTTGTCTGTTGTGAGTAAATATGCCTAAGATTGAAAAGAGACTACTGGAGTTTTAGTTTTATTTTCTGCACTGGATTTCATTCTAATTGTCAGCAGCTACAGATCAGAGTTGCCCCATGTAAGAATTGGGCTGGAGAAAATACTTTTAATTTTCCTTTCTATTCTTTAGTATTGCTGCCACTCTCTTGCTCTCTGCAGCAGTGCAGTGGTTTCTCTTCCTGTTGTACATTTTCTGCTCACCAAAAGGCAGGCAGATCTTACTCAGGGTCCTGGCTGCTCTGACTCATCCCTGATGGTGATGGGGAATAGCTTCCTTTTGCCATGTAGAAAAGCATGGAGGAATGAGCAGAGAGGAGTAGTGGGAAATGGAGTTGCACATTTAGCCTAAAGTGCATCTAATAATGTAGTATCTAATGTGCTACAACAGCTTTGTTCATCCAAGCAAGGCCCTGTGTGCCCAAGTACACTGCACAATGGGCTCAATCTGTTTGTTTTGTTCCTTCTGCTCTCTGCTTGAGCTGGTGTTTCTCCCTGTGGGGTCCTTACAAGCCTGGGCTGCGTTGTCCAACGAAAGAGCTTATATCAGGTCTACACGGAGCAATTTTCTTCTCATGTGGCTTTTTGTCATTCCAGGCATTCTTACAGTCCTCACATGGTGGCATTACCTGACTGTTCCCTTGAGAACTTCAGAGGGAAAAGCTTTCTCCCATTTGCATAGGAAGCTGAAGGAAAGTCAGTCCATCATTTGCATCCTGCTGATCATAGAATCAGAATGGCGTGGGTTGAAAGGGACCTTAAAGCTCATCCAGTTCCAATCCCCTGCCATGGGCAGAGACACCTTCCACTAGACCAGATTGTTCCAAGCCCTTTCTAAACTGGCCTTGAGCACTGCCAGGGATGAAGAAGACTCAGCTTCTCTGGGTAACCTGTTCCAGGGTGTCATTATCCTCACAGCAAAGAACTTCTTCCCATGATCTCATCTGAATCTCCCCTCTGTCAGCTTAAAGCCCTTATCCTGTCCCTACAGGCCCTACAGTGTTTAGGTAACCAAACAGGGCATCTTGATTTCTAATGATACTTGTCTTCTGTATTGATTTGTAGTTGGCTTATTATAGTCATATTCATGGTAGCTCTCACTATAATAAGAAATTAGAGTCTTGCCAAAAAGACACGTTAATGGTTCTATTGTACATAGAATCACAGAATCACAGAATGGCTTGGGTTGGCAAGGACCTTAAGATCATCTAGTTCCAATCCCCTGCCACAGGCAGGGACACCTCACACTAGACCATGTTGCCTACATCTCTGTCCAACCTGGCCTTGAGTACTTCCAGGGATGGAGCATTTATCACTTCTTTGGGCAACCTGTTCCAGTGCCTCACCACAATCATAGGGAAGAATTTCTTTCTTTTATCTGACCTTTTTATCTAAACTTTCCCTGTTGAAATTTAAATCCTTTAGTTACCCCTTTTCCTATCACTACAGTCCCTAATGAAGCGTTGCTCTCCAGCATCTATTTAGGCCCCCTTCAGATACTGGAAGGCTGCTCTGAGGTCACCCCACAGCCTTCTCTTCTCTAGTCCAAGTGGGGTCTCACAAGAGCAGAGGGGCGGGATCACCTCTGTCAACCTGCTGGTCACTTTGCTGAGGATGCAGCCCAGCACATGGGGGTTTTCTGTGCTGTGAGCTCACACTGAAGCTGGGTCATGTTCAGTTTGTTATTGCCCAGCACCCCTAAGTCCTCTGCAGGGCTGCTCTGAATCACTTCTCTGCTCAGAAATATTCCTTTTCTGATTTCTGTCTGTCATTGATACTCTTATCATACAGAGTTTGATGAAGAAATTTTGCTGTTTAAATTAAGCTATAAAGCAAAAAAAAAAGGCAAAATGATGGAAAATGAACCTTCTGTCTAAGAGCAGTACAAGTCTGTCATTAGGAGTGGTGTGTCATCTTTGGTGAAGTCTGGTGACTAAAAATTCAGAGCTGATTATCTTCTGTCTAAAAAAGATTTCAGCACTGACTGCGTTCAGAAATTGACTTCAACCCAGGAAAACCAAGCCATTGTATTTCTCTATAATGGCCCTTACTGGACTGTACAAAAGCTCAGATTTATGCAAAGGACTTGCTGTGTTTTTCCTGAAAAGATACAAAGCTTCTGGTAAGCTTATATTTTTATTTATTTGTTGCCATATCCCAAACAGGAAATTGAATCATGAGCACAATTCAGCCCCCGGTGATCTTGATCTAAACATGCAGACATGTGCAAATGATAGATATTGGCTGATGAGGAAGTGTGAAGAGCTTCATTTTATCTGCAGAAGAGCCCCACTTTTCATAGGAGTAGCACAGTGTGAAGGCTTTGGTGTGAGTTACATGGCATGAAGTTTAGAAGCAAGTAAGAGGTGGGTTTATATGAGGGCAATCCTTTATAGATGAGAACAAATTCCTGTTGGAGGTCAATATTTTCCTACTAGTCCAGTAGGCATGGCAGGAGATACTTCCAGGGTGCAAGGTGGAGTTTCCCGTTGTGTTATTATTCCAGTCCCTTAGGGCTTTTTGAAGTGGGAATCACACTAATTGTCTGCTGATTAACCCATGCACTTCATCCAAAGCACACATGGCTTGGCTTTGTAACTTGCTCAGGTTCTTTCTTGTAAATTCTCATAGTCTAGAGGTATAATTTGGAACTTTATTCTCCCAAACTATGAAACTGTAGTTATGATTCCATTTTTATTAGTTCCAAAAAGTATAAAAGTAATAAAAATTGTTTGAAGACTCTAGAAATAACATTAGGGATGAGGAATTTTTTTTTTTTTCTGTACCTTTTAATCTTTGGGGTTTTATTTTTTTACCATGACTTAGAGGTGGCTATTTCTGACGTAGGAACAATAAAGAAAATAAAGCATGTTTCTTCTTTTTCTCTTCTGTGATAAATGCACCATGGTGTTGGTTATTCAGTGCATACAGTCATGTGATAACGAATCTGAAATGGTTTGCCTTTCTTTTAGTTTAATTTGTGTGATACTTCTTCTTTAAGCATCATAGAAATGTGTTTATCACTCACTTTAATTTCACAGGTGAGTGTATTGTGTAGGCACATGGATTTTTCCTTTGCTAGACATGTGGAAGAAATTGCTAACATTGCAGATTACAGAATGTGCTTATTTACCACTGTTATTTGTGGGGACTAAGCTTTCATTCCTTTTTAATAGCTTTTGTTCTCAAAGAAGATATAAATATTCATAAAAGGTGAAAAAGCATGTCTGTTCCTGGATACATCTCTGGACTGTTGTATGACTGTAGGTGATCACTGGGTCTTCCCAAGCTGTAAACATCTTACTGAATCTTTGAATTGCCATCTTCCTCTAGCTATGAAGTGATGGAGATAAAGCAAGAGAGTAAAAACCTGTTGGTGGTGTAGAAGGACACCAATTTCACTCTTAAGAGAGAAGTAGCAGTTTATTTGTTTATGTAAAATAGCAATTTGATAGAGTTTGATAGTAAATGTGACAGTGGTTTAACAGGGTTCAATGGTGAGCTGCGCTTGAATATTTACTGCATTTACAAAACTGTCAGAGTCTCTCCTGTTGAGTCACAAGGTTCAGAAAGTACCTGCTTGTGTTCTAAACATCTCAGAGTGGAGTGTAGGTACAGCTAGATCCACACCTTGTCCCAGACATGGTCCATGGTTTATGTCTAAAGGGTTATACGTGCACTGTCAATCCTTTCGGTCACTTAGCTAAGACTTCAGAGTTTAGCATGCTGTTAATCACTTACTAGGGGTCTCTTGCAGCAAGGAATCTCTCAGCCTCAAGGAGTCGCATTGAGAGGTGTCACTACTCAAGGGGAGATCCTGAACTGCAGCTTACTGTCATGCAGGATTGCTCCATGGGCTCTGGGCTGTCTACCAGCTGTGGAGTCAAATAATTGGCTCATAGTCGTGTTTGCATACTGACTACAGAAACTTGGCTTGAGTTGAACCTTAACCAGCACTACGGTTGGGGTGTGCATGTTGGTCAGATTAGGTATTATCTGTCTCCCCTGATTCCACTTTGAGCTGTATACAGCCGTCATGGCCAGACACATCCATTATCACCACCATTGATGACTGTCACTTGAGCAGAGTTATGGGAAATAAATGCCAGGTTGGCAGGGGGAGCACACCACCACAGTTGGCCAGTGGTCTCTGCTACTCCAGTATCTGAGATCCCTGTGAAGCCATTTATTGTTAATGCAGGTAAATTGACAGAGCATTGGTAGCAGCAGCTTGGCTTGGGACTTTCAGACCATCATCCTGGAGAAACCTGGTTTGTAAATTCAAATTAGAAGGCATAAAATACCTCTTGCCCGATCACTAAAAGAGAATAGAAAGTCCAGTGTAAACAATTTCAGGAAAATGATCATTTAAATCATAAGGTTTTAAGGACAAAACAAACAATGTTTCCTTTGATTAAGGGATGCAGTTCTGTTTATGTCAAAGTATATTAATGAGAATAATAAGTTGCGCTACCAGGAAAACATTTCTATATCATGCTTAAATCCTGTTTAAATGAACCTGACTTTACCCATGCCAAAAATGAAATACAAATGTTTTCTTGAAATTAGGCTGATCATTGCACATTTGCTTTTTTTGCTTATTCTGTCCTATGCTAGTATGTTTGGTTGGTTTGTTTTTTTTTTGTAGTTGTTTTGTTTTGTTTTGCTTGTTTTTTTTTGGTTGGGTTTTTTTTTGGTTTGGCTTGGTTTTTGAGATTTTTTTTGTTAGTGTTTTGGGTTTTTTGTGTTTTTTTTATTTCACAAGCAAAATTAGTATTTGCTTAAATGAGTATTTAATGAACTAAGTAAAGATAATTACAATGGGCTACGTTGAACTGTAGTATGGCAGCTGTCTTTTTTGTGGCAGTAATTACTCTTGAAAAGAAAGCTAAAAAGCTGTGATTATTATAAACAATATTTCTTTAATGGGCACTGAATAATTAAAAGTTTGTGTTCCCTGTTCAGTTTTGAGTAGAACTCTGCAGCCTTTAACATCTGTGTGACCGCTGTGAATTCGTAATTGGCAGGTTGATTCTTAGGATATTAGCTTTCCAGAAAAGGTTTGTATAGTTTAAGCTAATTAGTGCATTCTTTTAAGTGAATTGGGTGGATAATTCTTTGCTAGGTGGACAGAAGGACAGAAAGTATGATTGTCTGTGGAAAAGCCTTAGGCTTTAGTGGTGTAGTTGGGGCGTTTAGGGGGTTGCTGAAGACCCATGAAGAAGATAGGCTTGGCAGCTCTTAAACAAGAGCATTACTATTTCTATTTGTTAAATTACTATAAAATAATTCATTCTAAGTAATTCCTTACTTTTCAGAATAAAAGACTATACAGAGCAGACATATTCTTCTATGTTCTTTATTATGAGATGTTTTATAATGCAGTTTGAAAATGTAAAATACACAAAATGCTAAAAAC
Organism: Agapornis roseicollis; assembly: GCA_002631895.1. Classification (NCBI taxonomy): domain Eukaryota; kingdom Metazoa; phylum Chordata; class Aves; order Psittaciformes; family Psittacidae; genus Agapornis; species Agapornis roseicollis. Next base: position 185,583 of record NDXB01002841.1, read on the forward strand.
TGAGACAATGGATACGTATTACACTTGACATACTCTACTGAAACAACTGAGAACTTTCCCCCCAGTTAATTAGTGTAACATTCTAAAACTTGCCTTGAGAATTTTGATGTCCAGTTACTGTATGCTTCTGGACTTGGGCGGCATCTTTAGGTATCTGTTGAATCTGAATGAAGTATCCTAGGAAAACAGAGGCTGCCACCCTGTGCCAAGAATCCTCATTGCCTTTACACAAGTAATGGTGGTGCTTCAGCAAGAGAGCAGCCTCTCACAGAGGTTGTTTTTGAGAGAAGCTGTTAAGTTTGTGATGATGCAAGGTCCTGCACCTGGGTTGAGGCAATCCCAAGCATAAACACAGGCTGGGCAGAGACTGGGTTGGGAGCAGCCCTGAGAAGGACTGGGGGCATCGGGTGACAAGACCCCATGATCCAACTTCAATGTGAGCTTGAGCCCAGAACCGCTCATTGTGCTGGACTGCATCCCCCGAGCATGAGTAGGAGGCCAAGGGAGGGGATTCTGCTCCTCTGCTGCACTCTGGGGAGACCCCCCTGCAGTCCTGTGTCCAGCTCTGGGGCAACAACACAAGAAGGACATGGAGCTGTTGCAGCGAGTCCAGAGGAGGCCATAGAGATGCTATGAGGGCTGGAGCAGCTCTGCTCTGGAGCCAGGCTGAGAGAGCTGGGCTGGTTCAGCCTGGAGAAGAGAAGACTTCTTAAGGGGAGACCTTAGAGCAGCTCCAGTGCCTATGGAAACTACAAGGGGCTACAAGAAAGCTGGAGAGGGGCTTTGAACTAGAGTCTGTAGGGACAGGACAAGGGGGAATTGCTTAACCGGACAGAGGGGAGACTGATATGAGATCTTAGGCAGAAGTTCTTCCCTGTGAGAGTGGTTGAGGCCCTGGCACAAGTTGTCCAGAGGAGCTGTAGCTGCCCCATCCCTGGTAGTGTTCAGGGCCAGGTTGGATGGGGCTTGGAGCAATGTGGTCTAGTAGAAGGTTTCCCTGCCCAGGGCAGGGGTTGGAACGGGGTGATCTTGCCTTTATGCATATACTTTTAAAATTTTATGGTCTCTCTTCAAGGAATGTAAGATGTCTGTGAAAGGAATGCAGCTTTTGATTCAGTGGGCCTAATGAATTCTCAACTTTAAAATAGAGATGTGTTGAAGCTAGCTTCTTAGTGGTTATCGACATTTACAGCACAGAGATAAAAACCCTGAGGTTTTCCAATGTGGTAAGTAGAACCAGCAGCTGAGCCACCCTACTACTAAATTTACACCAAAAAAAAAAAAAAAAAAAAAAAA
>NDXB01002841.1:186986-200013 GCA_002631895.1 Agapornis roseicollis
ACCAAAAAAAAAAAAAAAAAAAATAGTAAATTATCTGCCATCTGGATTCAGAAGTATTCACTGGGTGTGCATTCGCAACATTATTTTATATTGATTTCAAATTTCACCAGGGTTTTTGAGATTTGTGAAGTTTACACAATAAAGGATCATGTTTAAAGTGCATCAAGGGAACCATGAGAAGCCATGAGAAAATCACTGCTTATGGGAAGTTATGGTTTGTATTAGTGTCATTGGTTTGTTAGTGTCCATGTTCAAAGTATTCTTCATATTTTATTGAATTAATTCAAATGTCTGGTCCTTGCCTTGAAAAGCAGTACTGGAATACCCATGAAGCAAGTTAATTATGCCAGAATAAGTATTTTTACGCAGTTGATATTCTGCTCAAGTCGTTTCCAGAGTGAATGACCTTAACCTTGTCACATGCGAGATCATTGCTTTACACCATTACCGTTTTTCGAAGAGATTTAAGGTAAAGAGTACTGACATCTTGTGGCTGCATGAAATAGTGTAAGAAGCTCTGGTCAGAGCATGTTCTGTTTAGAAGAGCATGTTGCAATTTCAGCAAAAGCTAACGACTGCATTTCCCAGTGGATGTAAGCACACACCTCTACAATATGCTTGTCTTGTGAGAAACATTAAAAGTAAAAAAACAAACAAACAACAAACAACCCCCCCTGCCCCAAAGTCTGTCTTATAATTCTGCTGCTGCCCTTGAAGATGGAGCTTTACATGCTAGAATTATTGTTTGTTTTAAGATACTCTTGGATTGAATAGACTCAAATATTATTAAGGCTCAGAAATAGCGAAGAGAGAAATAGAAAATCACATCCAGTATATTTTATTGAAAAGCCATTCACTTACGTAAGAATGAAATCATGCCAACTGGCATTTTAGGGAAGGGATTAGTTTGAATTTTCTGTCCAGCTTTTTTATTTTGTTTAAAGACAGCTACATTTTTTTGCAATCAAAATGTGCAGGAAAAGATGTGAAGTCTTTCTTCAACTCACTGTGGAAGTAGTGGTTTCATGAGGACTGTCTCGAGCACAACTATACATGTCTTACAGCTCTACTTGAGGCCCATCTAGCTGCAAAATGCTTGCCGTTCTCAGCTGGACCAGTTCCCAAATCCATTTGGTGGCCATTTCCTGAGCTGTTGGTGCCAGCACAGCAGGGCAGCAGCAAGCACCACAGTTGCTCCTTCCAGCAGCAGCAATGACTCTGGCATCAACACTTGTTAAGGGCAGCCTTGTGCTGCTCGCTGCTGGTCCCCATGGTAAGGCTGCTGGGCACAAGTGAAAGCAGCATTTGTGCGATTCTGCCTGCATCCTTCCTGCAGGTTCACCCTCTTTCCAAACATCAGCTATAGTCAGTGCACTGGGAGTTGAGGTTGAACTGTGTGAAACAGAATCGCGGCATGGTAATAGCAACATAGTAAACCTCAATGTGAAATCTTGTGGCAGGGGAAAGTGATTTTAACTGATTTTGGTAATTTGCTTTCACACCTGCATACCCACATTCACAAGCACAGGTGTGTTCTCTGCGTTGTGCATGACAGGAAGGGCAAGGATGCCAGCTGACAGGTCTTCTTTACCTCTCCGGTACTTCTGCTAGTCACTTGACTATGTCCATGATGATTTTGGATGTGCTATTTTGTACCTCCTTGGAGCTGGCTGTGATCTATCTATCAGCCTTTTCACATCTCTGTGTGTGCCATTGGGGTTTTGCTCACTGTCCTTTGCCCACATGGGTGCCTTGAGAAGAGGGCACACATGTGCTCCTGTATGACTGCTCTTCTCTGTGCCCCCACCGTGTGTCATCACAAGAGCTCTCCTTCCACCAGTTGTTCCTTCTAACATTTCCACATCCATGTCCTCTCCATTCTCCATTCATGCCATATTTGACATTTTTCTTTCAATTCCCTTCAGGGTTGTTTTTCTGGCCCTAGTTGACTGTTATTCAGTGGCATCAGGGGGCTTGGACCTTGTGCTATCATGTGGGCAAGTACTGCAGGAATCTTTGTGGGCTGATTTTATAGTTGATCTGCTCATTGTGAGTATTGTAGGAAGTGTGTTTTCATCAAAAAGGGAAGCAGGGAAACAGCAAAGTCAATGATGAAGCTACTCTAGTGGTGTCAGTAGAGCCTGTGCCTTTTCAAAGGCAGAAGATAATTAGATTAATATTTTTCAGAAATAATTTTAACTTTATAATCTAATTTTTGTGATTGCATTAAGAGATAAGCCTAGTCCTAATAAGGACATAATTCTGTTAACTGAAAACTACACTGCAAGAGCCAGTATTCTATGTATGACTTTGAGTATGGATTGCAGACAACAAAGTGATGCAAACACCCGTTTGATTTTAACACAGTGAATTGCAGAGTAATGAAAATAATAAATTGTGACAATAAAAAATTCTTTCCTCAGCTGCTGTTTTCAAACTGATTGTTGGCAGAAATTGCATTTACTTCTGCTTCAGTTAATTTAATTTCAATTCACTTAATGTATTAAAATGATATTAATAGTATATACATGTCTTTAACAGGAACCAGTGACCCATACGTCAAGTTCAAACTTGGAGGCAAAGAAGTATTTAGAAGTAAAACAGTACACAAGAACCTTAATCCTGTGTGGGACGAAAAAACATGCATTCTTATAGATAACCTAAGAGAACAGTTGTATATAAAGGTGAGACACTGTCTTACTTATGTCTGTCAAATTATAACAGAAGAGTTATAGCTAGGATTTAGATCTTGTAATTTTTGTGTGCTGAAAATTTATTGTGCAATAGTGGGTTACTGAAGACTTTAGAGGTGAAAATTACTTAAATTACATCTGTAAATAACAATATCAAGATTTTCAAAAGTAAAAGGTAAATACAAGTGTTTTTGTTTCTTTCAGGCCATATTTTTTTTTCTTTTATACTTCTTTAGTGACATCTTAAGAGAAGGACAGAGAAAGCAAACTGTATATTGTGATGATGGCATCCCTTTTTTTACAGAAATATCATTGTATCTTTCTGAGATGAAGCATAATCTGTCCCATTAAAATAAATTCTTTGGTGAGATTAATTTGCCCAGTTGTTCTATGTTTTCTTACTTTTTTTCTGTTTGTACTGAACACAGTGGGTTTGTTTATATGTTTTGTAATGCTTTATGCTCTTTTCTATTTTCACGTTGTATCTCTTTTTAGTATATGACAAAGGAAGATGACTTTTTCGTAATAAAGATATAACTTAATCCAAAAGAACAGATAGCTTGAGTTTATATCAAGGAGAGTCCAGCAAAGCCCAGAGTAATTAGCGGCAGTACCACTAACTAATCCATGTTAGAATGGACACCAGAAAAGCTGTGACCATTGTTTTACAGGCATAGAAATAAAAGGCACTTTTCTGGCCCCAATAATTTACGGTCATCTATATCCAAAAGTGATTCTTAATTGTATAAGAGAGTAGATAAATAACAAGTTAGAAAATTATGTCAGAGTAACTATAATCTTAGGCTTCTAATTAGAACATAGAATCATAGAATAATTAGGGTTGGAAATGACCTTAGGATCATCAAGTTCCAACCGCACTGAAATAGGCAGGGACACCACACAATAAATCATGTCACCCAAGGCTCCATCCAACCTGGCCTGGAACACTGCCAGGGATGGAGCACTTATCACTTCTTTGGGCAACCCCTTCCAGTGCCTCACCACCCTGGCAGGGAAGAATTTCTTTCTTTTATCTGACTTTTTATCTAAACTTTCCCTGTTGAAATTTAAATCCTTTAGTTACCCCTTGTCCTATCACTACAGTCCCTAATGAAGAGTTGCTCTCCAGCATCTTTGTAGGCTCCCTTCAGATACTGGAAGGCTGCTCTGAGGTCACCCCACAGCCTTCTCTTCTCCAGGCTGAACAGCCTCAACTTTCTCTGCCTGTCTTCATACAGGAGGTGCTCCAGTCCCCTGATCATCCTTGTGGCATCCTCTGAATTTGCTCCAACAGTTCCATGTCCTTCTTATGTTGAGGACACCAGAACTGCACACAATACTCCAAGTGGGGCCTCATGAGAGCAGAGTAGAGGGGCAGGATCACCTCCTTTGACCTGCTGGCCACACTCCTTTTGATGCAGCCTGGGGTACGGTTGGCTTTCTGGGCTCCAAGTGCACACTGAAGCTGGGTCATGTTCATTTTCTCACTGTCCAACGCCCCCAAGTCCTTCTTCTCAGACTGCTAGGAGTCTCTTTCAGTAGCTGCGCCTGGGATTGACCTGACCTGAGTGTAGGACCTTGCACTTGGCTTGATTGAACTTCATGAGGTTGGCGTTGGCCGACCTCTCAAGCATTTCAAGGTCCTCCTGGATCTCATCCCTTCCTTCCAGTGTAACAACTGAACTGCATATGTAGTTCAAAACCACTTAGAGAACTTATGGAAACTTAAGTCTTACCTGTGTAATCTTTTCAATTTGTCTGTAATAATATAATACTTTAGATCAGCATCTCAAATCTCAAATACATGACAAAAATTTTAACTGAAATATCAAATTGTACATTTTTTTTTTAGTAGATGAATGCCACTTAAACGGCCTCTGAGTATTGATCTGTACTGTTTCATGTATTCTGCTCAGATAAAGTGCATTGTTACTAGAAATGTGTAAAGTTAATTATAATTGTCAGTTGACATTTTCCTACCCTTATTAAGTTTAGTAACTCACAAAGAATAAATGCATGCCCAGAACTATGAAAAACAGAAGCAGATTTGAAGGACACTTAAAACACAGCTGCCTATTTTGATTTATTTATGCCAAATACCAACCCTGCAGTAGGCTCATGAGGGAATAGGTGTGTGTATTTCTATTTCTTTCCTCCTAGGAGTGTGCCAAGTGGCAAATATAATCCATGTTTGTGCTCTGAGCACAGTATGCGAAATACTTCATTTTTATAGCTTGTCCAGACACTGTAGGCAGTGCTATATAGTCTTTGGGCCATGGCATTCGTTACTATTGTCTTACCCAGTCCATATTAAGGTATTTGTAGAGAATGAACAGCTTTAACTGCATCCTGGAAAAGAGTTTCTGTAATACAACCATCAAAGTATTTACATCAAAACTGAAGACCTTGAACCTAGACATGTCACATCTCAAATATTGCCATTGCTGTTCACAAGTCTCACTCTTACTTAGAGCTGAAAATATATTTTGGTCCTTACAAATTCTGTTGACAATATTTGCCAGGAAAATTTAACTAAGCTAGAAAGTCAATTTTGACAACTGACATTTTCCCCTTTTTTTTGTAGTAATTTTGTGTCACTTTTCTTTTTTGCCATGCACCTTTTTTGCTTATTGTCCTCCAAAAACTGTCCCAAATTTATTTGTTATGTGGGAAGGCACAATGTATCTCAGATCATTGATACCATCCCATGTACTGGCAAAATAATTCTCTCTGGATGTCAGTAAATATGTCCATATGCTTTCTCTTTTAGGTAGCAAGGTTTTTTCTTACAGAAATATATTAAGATTTCATCTTAGATTTTAATATTCCCAAAACCTAGAAATTTACACAGCCTTCAAAATATACACTTTTATACCTAATACCAATGCAAGTGCAGTAAATTCCCAGTTTTCACATTTTAGTGCCCTCCTGCTTGTACTCTGCAGAACTGATAAAGGTATCAATGTATAGCATATCAGCAATTCTGCTTGACTTCAGCTGTGCTTTGTCTTCTTTCTTTTAATGCCTAAGTTTATAAAAATGCTTGTTCTGTTTTTATAAAATTGGTGTTCACATATGCAGTCTGGTAGCAGTATAGCCCCATGTCTGTAGATGATGCATTTTGACTTCTATGTAAGCAGTTGCAAACTTGATTTTGTGGCCAGAAAGTTTCAGGTTACTTTCAGAGAGTCCTGGTTTAACAAGCAATGCAAAATAGTAACATATAAAAAAAGATTTCTAATATTGGAAAATGCTTTTATCTCCTGTGCATCTTAGGTCTTTGACTATGACTTTGGACTTCAAGATGACTTTATTGGTTCAGCGTTTTTGGATCTCACATCACTGGAATTAAATAGGTATGACACAAAAAAAAAGCCTACAGAGTAATTCTCCCTTGTTACCTCCTAATATTATATTTGTGGAATTGCAAATAGAACAGTGTGCTTGAAAATAATTATATAAATCTACATCATATAAAACCATCTGAGGAAAACCACTTATGTTTAGGCAATTACTGTAATATAAAAGTTAATATATTAATTGATCATGAACAATATTTTTACAGTGTCTACAGAGACATTAGCTTTATAACCACTTTAACCTTGTATTTATGTTCCTTGAATTCACAGCATTGCCACCTACTGCTGAAGTTTTTTTTTTCAATCTGTTAATGTTCAGATTTAATTACTGCAGTATGTGTAACTCCTTAACACAGGGTAACAGTTGTTACTATTTATGAGTGTTCAGAATGCAATACTTGGAAGTAGAAGTAGGGTAAATTTGTGACATCTTCAAGTGTTTCATATAAATGTTGATGCCCTTAATTCCCATGATTCAGAAATTTCATTATCTGAAAGCTTGTAATCAAAAGAAATGCATATATTTTTATTTCCTAGGCAAACAGATATTACCTTGAGTCTGAAGGATCCTCATTACCCTGACCATGACCTGGGAAACATATTATTATCAGTTCTGTTGGCTCCTAGAGAAGAACAGCGGGAAGTGGTAATTTTAAATGTTTTAATATATGTTACCTCTCTTGTTCAGTAACCGCAGAACTTAAAGCATGATAATAAACCAGTTAAATACAATAGTAAACAAGTTAAATTCTGGGATTAACTTGATTTTTCCAATTCTTAAAATAACGTTGAAGAATGTTTCTGGTGTAGTACCACATACTTCATCTGATTTGAATCTTTCCTGAGATAGAACTGCAGGATCCATATTGAATGTAAATGTTCAGCACTTTCAGTTAAAGTCAGTTGCAGGTGTATGGTGCTGATTAATATAGATAAATATCAGTAAACCACTGGTGAAGGATTTTGGACCTAGTGTTGCCACCTCTAGATAAGTGCATTTGAATCCTATTCCACACTGTAAACAAAGAAACTTGAAGAAAGGTAGTATTTCTGCTTTTTGGCATCTAATGATGGAGTATCATTTTATGTTTCTCAATTTCATGACCTGATTTCAATTATAAAATTATGTGGGTTTTTAGGTTTATTGTAATTTCTTCATCAATCTTAGTTTTTGATCTGCTTAGTTATAAGTGAAAGTTGTTCCCAATTTTATAGATCCTGTTACGTCTGACAAATTCTGTCTCTAGTTTAATGTATTTTACTAGTTTTTTTGTCAGTCGACTTTTGACTTGAGCAGTACTGGTACAAATATGGCAGAAATACAAGAGATGACTTCTGTCTCAGAGCTTGTAAAATAATGTGACTTCTTCTGGCTTCAGGGAGGCCAAGAATAAAATACTGATATGATGAAATTTTCCATGGATATGGTCCATTATATGGTTTTTGTAAGAGGACATATGTTTCTATATGCTGCAGTGTGACAAATCATCCTGTTGTATAACTGAGGAATATTGACAGGTTCTAATATGCTTTGTTTTCCACTTTTCTCCTAGCTGCTATTAAATAACCTAGTAAGTCAGTTATTGGAACTAGGTGTCTGGTATTTGGTGTGACAGAGATGTGGAGTTTTGAAAACTGGGTTTTCATCTCTTCATGACATTCGACTAGAACTTAATAAAAAGAATAGAATGTGGAAGCAATGGCAGTTTAATTAGACAGTGCGGTTTTCTTTCTTTAAGCAATACCTTTGTCCAGACAATTCAGAGTACTGTCTTGGCAAATTTATACCACTAAAGTGTTTATCACCTAAATTGAAAATTGTATTTAATTTCAGGGACTTTTTTTGTGTATTTGGGTTTGACCAGCATTTCTGAGTAAGCTGGTAATAGCCCTGTTTTCCAAGTGGCTTTGGCAGTGTCCTGCCATCATCCTAAATCAACACAGCATGGAAATACTGTATGTTTTATGTGGAAACCAAACACCTGAACAGCATGTTAGTTTCCTTTTTTCATCATACAGCTAGGATAGCTACCGTGATGCTCAGTGTTACCAGCTATATCAAAAACACTCAAGAAAGTCACTGGTGAAAAAGTGCAAATAAACCACTATAGCGTAACATGTCTTTCACATGTGTATTTACTTGGTGAATTTGCCACAGAACATCAGAATTAATGGGAACACCATAGACTTGCTGGGTAGCAACTTTTTTCATACTCAGCTGACTGCTTGTAATAGGAGGAAGAATTGGGCTTGTGCTATTATGCTTTTTTTTTGTAGCTCTCTCTAATAGTTGGATTCAATGATCTAATGGTTGGACTTAATGATCTTAAAGGTCTTTTCCAACCTAAATGATTCTGTGATTCTGTTTAGTAAGCAAATACTCTTAGTTTAGCTCAAGTAACTAATTTTTCTTCCCATTTGAAATGTTATTACAGGACTTCATTCTGGAAATGCCCAAAATTCAGAGTAGGCTTCAGGTTCTTAATCTGAAACTTTATATTTAGTATTAGAAACCAGAGTCTCTAAGGTATGGATTTCAGAGCGGTTCTGACAAAGTTGAAATAAAATTAGAGAATTTGTGTCAGAAGGGAGATGACCTACAAAATCAACACTGAATTGCTGTATATAAGTGTGCTAGAAATTTAATAATTCAAGGCACTTTTATCTTTTACTTAGTTGCTGCATTACTGCATATACATATTATTTATTAATTAGATTTTATTTACTCTCTAAGGAGTAGGTATATTACAAAATGTGTTTACTCAATTAAATTGTCATCCTTAAGATCCTTTTAAAAGGTCTTGTAATGAGGATAATTTTTGTTGAATTTTTACTGAGATCAGTATTTTTTCAAATGTTATGTTAAAGGATTGAGGCTAGTTCTTGTCCATGCTGGAAATGTGCAATGTACAAAATACTGATTAAAGAAACTCCCGACCTGTGTAGTATGCTGTTTGCATTATTGCTGCTTCCCTTGTACTTGGATATCTCTATGCTGGTAATAATTCAAACAGTATACTTGAAATATATAAATAAAAACATGTAAGCACCTCTAAATATGCTTTAATGACTGCTGCATAGGACACGCAGAAACACTGCGTCTTCACATCATGCACTTTTTTTTTCTTAAATCATTACAAATTTATTTAAATCTTGTTGATTTGATATCTCTATGTAGCCTCCATTTTAAAAATATGTTTTATTCTGAATAAATTTTAATTTGCTCAGGTGATAATTCTAGATTTGCTTGCACATATTGTCACATGTAAATGGTGTAAAATAGTTTCATCTTCAAGCTGAAAAACTGAGAAATTAACCCCTACTGCTTAAATTTTAGGTACTTCAATTCCATATATATTTAAAATGAGAGTGTTTATTAAGACCATTGGGAAAATTAAAACAGGAGTAGCATTCTTGTGTAGCCATAGAAGCAGTGTTGTGTCTGATCCTGTATTTTGGGCAGCAAAGCATTTTGTTAGAATACCAAGGTAATGCACAGGTGTATTATAGGAAGATGCATCCTCTCACACTGCGTAAGAAATACTGACACTGCTGGAGGATAAGATACTGCAGCTGGAATTTTGAAGTTAAATGGTATAAAATATGTGGTTTTGTATATTGCTATCTGTCTGTGATAGAGGTACTACAAATCATTTAAAAAAAGCAGTCAGACAGAGGAATACTTCGTTTGGTTTGGGTGAAACTATCTCTTGTGAAGCCATGAGGTGGGTGAAGAGATGAGAGATTAGGTATACATAGGAGCATTCTTTTCCTCATCTTTCTGAAATAAATTGTGAGGAAATGCAGATTTTCTGTGTGTTGTCTGATGACATGTTCTTTAGAATTTATAGATAGAAGATTGGTTTTGCTAGGATCAAACCTGATTACATCTTTGGACTCAGATATTAAGCAGGAATATTAACATATGCATATGATTGTGTAAATAGATGTGAAACTGTATTATAGATTAAGAGAAGGGAGAGTTTGTGTTTGAGACATAGAGGATTTACTTTGGAGTGAAAACCAGTGCTCAAGTAGTTTACTATTTGTGTTTTGCCAGTAAAAAAATGTTAGACATGGTTTCAGGTAAAGGAGATTTGGTGTACTCGCTCCATAAAGAAGAACACACTATTCAATTTTTTGTGGTTTGTTTTATTGGAAGACAATACAGAAGTAGCCTGCAGTTATCACTGAATATTAATTTAAGAGTATGGACAGGTGACTAAACTTTCTAGCAAATGTTCTATGCCATTAACTTTGCCTTTTGTGACCTAATGCTTTTTGTAAAGGCATAAAAATGCAAACTTTTAAAGTAATAATCTTATAATATCTCATCTGTATACATGAATTAAAGTCCTATTCTTTTGAATTTTGATGAATGAAGGCAATCTGATTTGTTCCTATTTTCAATCAGAACTTGTGAATCAAAATTAATGAATGTTACTACAATTATTCTTAAAAATAAGAATGTCTTTATTATTGTCAAAAAGTAATCTATTTCCATCCTGATATAATTAATTGCAGTAGCACTGGTTCCAGTAATTCATATGCATTTGCTCTGTGCTGTCAACAATACTTGTCTTTTACATTAATTATTTAGCATTTTTAATTGTTTTGCTCTGAGAGAAAAGATAGTTTAGATAACTAGTGTAAACTAAGAAGACATGAAATAAGTAGATATGGGGAAAAGTATGTATTTAGAAAAACTTGTGAGGTCTACAAAAAAATGTATTAACTCTTCTTTTAAGAAATAATGTGTTTATGATGTACTTTTGTGGGTTTTTTTTCATTAATTTCTCCTTTTGATGCCCAGTTTGAAAGAAGTCAAAGCTAGCAATGATTTAATTTTTTTTGCTTAGACCTGCTCCAATGAAGCCCGCTTTATTTCTTTAATTCCAGAAGTATCCATTAATACTTCCCTTCGGATGTGTGTAGTGCTGTGCATGCCACTGTGCTGTTTGTAGCTGTGTGCATGCCAGTCACACTGTGCATGTGAAGTCTGCAGGTGCTGTATTTGGTGGTGTTGTCACGGGTGCCACAGTGCATGTCAGTCTCTTTCTCTGGCAAAGCTCAGCATTCAGATTTCATCACTGCAGCATGACCATGTGCTCATCACTGTTGCATGTCTCCTGCATCTTCTCAGTTGTTTCCAACTTTGGTCTTGCAGGCAACTCTTGGCTACAGGGAATGATAACAACCATTGTCTTGGGGCCAGCAGAGGTTGGGGACTAGCATTCCACCACTGCCAACGGCCTGAGTAGTGTAGAAAGCAGGAAAAAGGAAACATGAGTGCTACTTGGATGTTGCTATTCGATAAGAATAAAGTTCGCAGCATTTTTTTCCTTAAATAATTTATCTCAAGTGATGTTTAGTATTTTTTTGCTTCAAATAAAGATATTAGAAGCATTTAACATGCTGTCAGTTTGCTTGCTGTCTCAGATCTTACAGTGATTCTTTTTTCTGGGTTTTTTTGTTTGTTTGGTTTGGTTTTTTAATTTGCCAGAGGGATACTATCATCATATATATATATATATATATATATATATAAGAATAGAAGGAGATTGACTGAGGCCACATAATATTTTCAGATTAAAAAGTTTTGTGTGGATTATCCATCCTGGTCTGCCGTATGATGCGTACTTGTTTTACTGACTTCTAAGGATGGTTATGATGGCTTCAGTTTATCCTGCTGCAGCTGGTGATGGCGCTAATTCACTCAACAAGTTTGGCCATACGTTCCATCGGTACGACTCAAACTGAACTCCTCAGAGTTGAAATAATACTTGATACGCAGTTAAATCGTCTGTCAGGCCATATTCACCTCCTTGCTCACAGCCTGGTCCAAAGCCTAGTTGAGTTTCTGCTCTGAATTACAGCTGTGCAGGATTCACAGGATCCAGAACTCAGAGGTTTTCTCTTACTGCCTGCTGTGAGCTTCAAGCTGCTTAATTCTTCTTACATGAATGGCTTTCTCCTGCCTTATAAAACATTTAGTATCTATGGATATATTTCAAAGCCACAGTGCTACAATTATCATTAACTTATGGCAAAGTCTTTAGGTTTTAACTCTCTACAGCAACTTAAACTTTCCTCAACAGCCCTTTGATTTTCTTCTCCCCCAAAACTGCCAATTGGAGGAATTTCTGGATATTTCAAAACTAAGAAATATATTTATTTTCTCCCATTTTCAAATTTTACCCATGTAATACTTTCATTTCTTAGCAAGAAAAATATATGCATTTCAGGATTTCTTTCCATTATCTGAAATAGAATGTGGCTTTGCAGTAATTAATAAAAAAGAAAATTACATTTGTTTTTTATGGCAAACTTTCAATAGAAATAAGTGATCTTTGATGTGTCAACAACAGGCTGCTGAATATTATTTAATTGTATAAGTTAATTTGCTTGTATTTTCACAGAACTGCTTTAACCAACAGTTATGTTCACAGATAAATTGTCCACCTCAATCTTTACCAGTATTTCTCTTTTTTTTAAGAATGTGTGTCTGTGGACACTTTGCCTCCTGGCATGTCAGAACATTGTATCTAGCAGTCCCAAGGTTTCAGAGAGTATTTGGGTAATGGTATAGAGCTACTGTGTTTTGGGTTTTCTTGGAGTCAAAGTGTGAGATTTTTTCTGTCCCATGTGCATAACTATCACACCAAAGATCTATTTTTACTGCTGTGAAACTAATTAGCAGTGGCAACCGTAAGGACTTTTTTATAGATACATGCTGTCCAAAGAGCCTTACGCAGGATTTCTCTTAGGTGGCTACACCTGTGAGATAAAAAGTAGTGCTCAAAAAAACCTGGAGTACATTAATACTAAAAAACTTACCATTCAAGTATCAGTCAAAGTTGAAGTCACTGCCAGTAATGGCACATTCATCTTTTTCATTTGCTAACCTAATTGTTTTTTCTTTTCTTTTTTTTTTTTTTTTTTTTTTTAAAGGATTTCACCTTTTTTGTTTTCTCA
>NDXB01002841.1:200102-216230 GCA_002631895.1 Agapornis roseicollis
TTTTTTTTTTTTTTTTTTAATTTAAAGGATTTCACCTTATGTGTTGTCTCAGAAAAAGTGCCGACTCTGAACTGTGTTGCCCAGATTTATTTCAGTCTTGTGTAGTTGTTGCTGGAGTGTACATGTGGCTGCTTCAGTTGTAGTTGTGGTTAAATGTGGATTGTCCCATAAGAAATAGTTGGCCTCCTTTTCTGTATTGCAGAGAAAAGGTAATTAAATTGCTCTATTTTGTTTTCAGACAATGCTAATGAGGAAGAGTTGGAAAAGATCAAGTAAGGTAACTTTTAGCATGTGGCTTTGTGTTTTTTAGAAGAACTATAATGTTTTACCAAACATGTCATATAGGGCCTGAAACTTGTGGCACAGGGTTTATTCTCCTTCAAATTGTGTTTTGTGTTTCATCAAACCAAAATCATGAAACAGTTGAGCTTTTACTGTAATCATTAAACCTCTCAACTTTGTTAAAGCTTTTTAGCCTATTTTAAAGACATCTAGGAACTTCATGTAAGTGGCAAACATGTCCTGCTGCTTTGTCTAAAACCTTTAATTTCTCTTGTATAATCAATTTTCTCAAAACTTACTTGTTGGTGCAGAAGGAATTCATGCCAAAGGGTATCATTTATTTCCCTATTACTTTTTCTTCCTACTAATCAGAGTTCTTACGTGTGGAAGTTTTCAGTGATGCTTCTCAAAGACTTATTTCCCTGACTGACAGATGACAATCATAGCTGGGCTTCGACAGAGCAGAAGGTTTAAAGAATCCTTTTCAGCCTCCACTTTGTATTGCTCTTTAGATGCCCCTTCAGGGAAGTTCAGAATCTGGCTTTTCTCCTATTAGGAGTCATGGAAGTGATGAAAAAGGAGCAGTGTGTGCTTCTTGTCACCAGGGAAAGGCCAGGAGTTTGACTCCCAGTGGAATACAATCCATTCTTAACCTTTTTCCTTTTTCCAGTATTTGTATCCAAAAAAAATTAAGAAAATGTGTATAGTCATAGTAATATTGTAGTACTATATAATAATAATGCTGAGATGCTGCTTTCAAGTTTTAAGCCTTCTTCTCGCATAATTAAAAACAGAATTAAATGTTTTCCATCTTGAGCCGGTGTGGTAGATCTGGGTTTTTTTGAGATATTACCCTGTAAACGTTAAAAAGGTTAAGGGTTTCTCGTGTTAAAACAGGAAAAATGAAATAGCTATGGTGGGTGTTTTCACTTATTTTGCAAAGTGTTTTACTTCATTAGCATATAGATGCACATATTTAAATGGAAGGTTACTAAATAAACAGTGTTGTGTATAGTGCTCAGTGACAAATATTTTTACAGTATTTTTATCTTTTAAGAAAAAGAGAGCAGGATTCATAATCCTTGGATTATGGATGTTTTTTTCACACAATCTGCTTCTGCAGTGCAGGACAGTACTCAGTCCCTGTTTCCTTTTTGAAATCATGAAGCAAAGGTACTTGGCGAAGTGATGATGTGCAATGTTTTGTTTCTCATATGGCTCATGTAACTTTTCCTGAAATAGCTGAGATGCTTGGATTTCTGAAAAGTTAATGAAGAGCTGTGAGGATGGTGGAGGGCAGAGCTGTTTTGCATCACAAAAGTTATACATTAACTCCTGATGTGCTGAATGTGCTGGTGACAGTTTGTAAAACCAGTTTATTCAGAACTGTCCCATGCTTCAAATTACCAACTGAGAAAACTATGAGTTTCAATAATAATGAATGGATGGCACAACATGAGAGCAGGGAGTTCTTCAGAGACGCTCAATTTAATTATTTATCTGTGTTCTCTCTTCTTACATTCATTTGATAACATTTCACTCAGTAGTTGCCATTTTTGCAAAAGGAGGTATCAAAAGATCTGGCAAATAGCAAATGCATGAATTTAAATATTTCATTCTTTTCTATTTATCCCACCTGAAGTAATTAGACATGTAATGCACACACAACATCTTACATGCACTAAAAGTATCTTAAAGGTCTTTTGCAACCTAAATGTAGTATCTCAGTTAAAGCACAGGATCTCATTTGCCTTGTGGGGCTATTTCAGAGTTCCAAATCTTTGGTCTGCTCTCAGGAAAACAAACTAAAAAAATATTTCGTTTACAAAGGATACTGTTGTAGTTTGAACCCAGCCAGGCAGCACGTTCACTCACTCACACCCCCCCCCCCCCCCCCCTTCTGGCCCTCCCCTCTTACCGCCCCGGCTCCTGGAGGAGTGGGAGGGAAGATGAGCCGAAGAACTCCCACTGGTCAGATAACAACAGTCCAGTAACCAAGGTACAACACAAATCACTATCGCTATCACCAACAACAATAACAACGACAAGGAAAACAAGGGAAGAGGGTACGCTACCACCCGTCGAAAACGAGCCCGACCGGGAAGTTCCCCCTCCTTCCGGGTAACTCCCAGTTACCCCCTGGGCATGACGTGCTATGGTATGGAATACCTCTTTGGTCAGTTTGGGTTCTGTCCCTCCTTTCTCCCGGCCCCACCTTCTCCCCGGCAGAGCATGAGGCTCACAGAGTCCTCGGTCAGGGCAAACACCGCTCAGCAACAACCAAAAACATCGGCCTTATCAGCCTTGTTCCCGGGCTAAGTCAAAACACAGCTACTAAAGAGAAGAAAAACTGACTGCAACTGCTGAACCCAGGACAGATACCTAAAANTGCTGGCCAATTGGTTAAGTACATATAAGACTACTGTGATATGTTACCACCTAGAGTGTACTGGTGAGGGGGCTATTGCTATGCAGTGTAGGAGAAAAAGAACAACTTCATTGGTACACTAAATGTACCAGGGAATACAAGCTGATAAAAAAAAAAAAAAACCAAACAAGAAAAAGTTGCTGCTCTTTGTGGTGCAGGATGATCAATATTAAATAAAGCATCATTTGTAGAGTTAAAAAAAGTCTAGAAATATATCTTTGATGCTATTAGATAATTGCAAAAGTGCCCTGTTTGAGACTCATCTTCTTCATAAGAGTTTGTTTGCACTCATGAGAGTTTAGAAAAAACAGAATATTAAAATTTTTTGAACATATGATTATAAATTTCCTAAACCTACTTTTTAGCATTCCAGAGTCTTTACAATGGCACTTCTAATAAATTAATTTGATTTTACAGATTATGGCACCGTATTTTGCTTTTAAAAGTCTATATTCTTGAAACTTCTTGTTCTGTAACAAGTGTAGACTGAAGTTAAGATGCAGCAAGGACAGGGGACTGCAGCATTGTGTGTGTTCATGAACTGTGCTCCTTGCACATAGTTCCTTGGGTGTGTAGTAAGATGCAAAAATAATGGTAACTGATCTTTTCTAAAGGTGTGCATGTACTTGCAAACAATTACTTTGGCCAAATGGAATCTCTACTTTAAATATCACCCCTCCTATGCACTTTAAAATGCAGTTAAGATCTCATTAAATACCCAAGCCAAAGCACCTGTGAATTTTACCTACTTTGCATGTAAACCAGTGTTTTCAAAAACATTAGGGCTGTAAATATTTCTTAGTGGCATTGCAAAAATGCAGTATCACTTCTCCTTTTGTTAGGGTTTTTATTCTGATGTTACTGTTTATTTTTTGGGGGGAGGGATGGAGGAATCTTAGTTTTGTTTTGTTTTGGTATTTTTTTTGTTTCTGTTCTTTTCAAGGGCCTTGTAATCACTGTTTGGTTGGGTTTTGGTTTTGATTTTTTCCTTTTGAGTTTGCATTTTATCATATATACTCTCCATCCAAATAAATGGGAGCCATATCACTCCCCATATTGTCTGGGTCAGAGGGAATACTCACCTTTCACTGACTCTAGTAAATATTAAATTCAAACAATTTTGAAGTCAGAGAATTTATGTCCTCATTCTGTGAAAAGTCTTCCTATCTTCAGCAACAGAAGACTCCTGGTGGGCTATTGAAAAAAACACCAAACCAAAAAAAAAACCTAAGCTGTTTATATACAAAACCCCAAAACTTCATTTGGGAAGATACAATTTGCATTCAGTTTCAAATTGATTGGTTTATTTCATCCACCACAAGCTTGGTGTTGCAGCAAAGAGAACTGGTGGCTGGTGGTTATGACTTAGCGGGCTGTTTGCTGCATGGTCTGGGAAAGGAGGCAGCTCCGTTTTTACCACTATGTCTGTACAATGATCCATTACATCTCAGGAAAAAGGGGAAGTGTATTATTCAATGTTTTGTGCACTTTTTTATGACCCAGGTGTTTCCTCAATAATCTTAACAAGCCCGTGCCTCAGTTCCTGTGGTTTAGGGTCCATTTTGTTAGATATTTTGAGGGTTAGCAGACAAGTAGTACAGCAAAAAGACAGTGCTTGTAGGATCCAAATAGTCAGTCATTCATTTAAACCAAACAGGACTTTGTAACTTCATTTTTCTTTTTCAAAAAGCTCTTCGAAAAATTTTAACCTGTGTAAAATGTCTTTTCTCTCCATGTATGGATCTGACTTGTTCAGTGTCTGTGATTTTCCACATCCACCACCAATTTCCCGTGGGGTAGATTTTCTTTTTTGTATTAGTTCCTCTGCTGAAGGTTCAGACTTCCCTTGGTTCTTATTCTTTGGGTTGAGGGATAATATCTTCCTGCTTCTCTCTTGCTTTCTAAATTGTCTGCATACCAGATGCAGTTTAGTAAACAGTTGCTGCAGTTTAGATATGAAACAGCACAGAAAAGCCCAAGCTTCCAGGAGAGGTAATTTATTACTAATAGTCAACATCACCTCTGACAGTGAGATGAATGGTGCTAATTGCTGGAGTGATTTCCATTACATGATCCTTGAGGTGCAAGTTATCCTCTCCCACCTCAAGGTGATGAGAAATAAAGAATCACCATTTCCATTATGAGCCAGTGTGGACTAATTGGGAAGAGTTGTTTTCGCCTATTTCTCTGGCTATGAAAACAAGAAAATAAATCAATTCTGACTTCTTATTTAGTAATTCTCTGCAGCACAGAGGCTTAATCAATAGCTGAGGAAAGGGTATGGGAACAGAACCTATTAAAGTGTTGGCAGCATGCAACTGAGTTAGAAATGCACATATTACTCTTTCTCCTTGTAATTATTGCAATGTTCAGTGCAATGCTGTCACAAATAATAGCAAAAAAAAAAAAACTTAAAATTTTCTTTACTGTTTTTAAGCCTAGAGCTGGTAACAGAGGAAAAAAGAGACTGTTTAAAAGCCCTATTTTTTTCTCATGTAATTTTTTTTTTTTCCTTTAAGTACTTCCTCCTCATTCTTCTCTTAGCTTCTAATGGTGAAGTGTCATTACTTTTCCTATGCCTTTACTGCCAACATTCTAAAAGAGAAAAAACTCACTGCTTCTAGCAATTTTAATGTGCAGTGCTGTTTAACTTTAAAATCAAAAGCATAAATCCTAAATTTGGGCTCAGTGAAGCTGCAGTTATAACTCAGCACTGACAGATGTATTTTCCAACCCAAATCAAAATTTTCTCTTGATTAGAACTTGAAATTAGGAAGGGGAAGAGCCTACATACTTTTTAAAACAAACAAACAAACACACCAAAACACAGCTTGCAATTTTATTTAGAGTTGTCAGGTAATTTTACCTACATTTGACATTGTTTGCATTAACTTAAGCAGGAGCTTTTCTTCGCATGCTCTCTCTCAAAGAACATTTCATTTTATATAGAGAAGGCAGACTCCTCTTTGAGCAACCTGAAAATACTAAATATTTTATGAAAAATCACCTGTTCCAGCTGCTGTTGTACAATATGCTGTATGATTGCGGGAGGTTAACTGAGAAAAGAGTAAGGAATAGTGGCTTCAGGTGGTGCTATTTACTTACTGATAAGGTAATGCATCCAAGAACTTGCTTTTACAGTTTTCTCTCTGCTGTGCCAAGTGGGAGGAATGGAAGAAAAAATCAGACAAGGGTCTTTGGAGGGTAAGAGGAATATCTCTGGAAGATAAGGCCAATGACAAGGCAGGTAGTGCTGGTAGACAGACCGACCTTCACTTGCCACAGTTTTAAGTGTCTGGGATATTTAAAAATCTACCTGAATGCAGGGTAGGTATGATAAAGAATGTAAGATTAACACCCTGAAAAGTTGTATTTCTACCCTAAAATGGGAACAATGGCAGCTAAACTCTTTTGACAGGTGTTTAATCTGTCCTTAAAAATCTACAATGATGGATATTCTACAACTTCTGGCTGTGGCTGTTTCCAGTGCTTAACTGTCATCTCCATTAAAGCTTGTTTTTTCTCTAGTGTTTGACAGTATTTCCCATGGTGCAAATTAAACTCATCTCTTCCCACAACAGAGATGGGTATATTTTATCACATTGGTTTGGGCACAGTTTATATACTCATTTTAGATTGTCTTTAAAAAATGATCCTTTGAAACATATATGTGTGTGCATACACACTTAATTCAGCTGAAAGTTTAGGATGCTCAAATAATGAGCATTCTGCATGTAAGCAGAAACGAAACAATGGTGTTTGGAATTAAGTTTTACTGCAAGCAGAAAATGGGTCAGGATGAACAGTGAGAAGGTTAGAGAAGTTAAGTCTGGTGCTTCGAGCACTGCCAGTGTGAAGCCTTGATGCTGTGTGCACACTGATCAGCAATAGCCAACACATTGCTGTGTTGTCCACACTGGTTTATCCACAAATGCAAAGCACAGCATCCATCCCAGCCAGACCCAGAGCAAGGCAAGGTGGAGTGATGCGATCAGACTGGTTTGCTGACAACCATGTCTCATGCTCACTCATTCGTCCTTGTAGAGCGCGGAGGAAACCTCTTTTCAAGGAAAGGGGTTGCACGAACAATTACAGACATTTATATATGTCTCCTCACTTCTGCTGTAACAACAAGGGACTTGACACATTGTGAATTTACTGGCTATTTCCAGAGAAAAGAAATGTTACAAATAAATATGTTTTGTTTTCATCTGAGAACCTTCATATGTGACTGTAGGATAACAAAGTATACTGTCAAAGATGAAAGAACCAGGGTCTGAAAAGTTCTGGTTGTTTCTATAGGGCACAGATTGTGCTATTCAACTAAACAAAATTCTGAGTAGGAAACCCTTGGAAATTTGGAAGATTGGTTTGACTAGTTGTCAATGAGAGTGATCAGGATCTGTCTCAACATTTCAGTTTGATCTTCCAAACTGAAGATGAGAAGATGTCAGTGTAATTTTTACCAAGTAAACAAGTTGTCCTCTCTGATTGTGAACTTGGACAGTGACCCTGGCACAGGGTAGCTCCTGTGTTTTCTAGACAGCATACAGATGACTTAGTGAACCTACAGATACCCATAGAGAAGATGGTAACCAAAAGCCATAATACTGGCTGACCATGCTGTTTTGTATTCCTTTTTTTATAACAAGTTCTGATGAATTTGGTGTGTTCCAACATAGGGGTCTGATTCTCTCTGAACAGCATATTCTGATGTTTATTGTGAGAATTTTTGCCAGCTTAGCTAGAGGATGAGTGTTGTGCTATCCTATGTGAATATTTCATTTTGACAAATCCTACACTCCAAGAACAAATTAATACACTCACTGTGTCTTTTCACAAACTGTATACAAAGAAGTAAGAGTAGTTCATGCTTTCCTATGTATCTACTAGTATTAAGCAGTGCTATTTCAATTAAGACAGTACCTTTTAGCCAAAGCATACTGGGACACCTCTGTCAGAAATGTTGTTTATTTCACTGAAAATTATTTTTATCAAAATAAGAGACTACTCTGCCCTTTTCACATCTTTAGGAGAATTGACATTAAATTGGGTTCAGATGTGATCACACCCTATGTTAAACCTGCTACATTAATGATACATTAAGAAAACTTAAGGAAAATCTTTTGATTGCCTTGAATTCAAAGATAATCAGAGGAATGATTGGTTTGGCATCTTCACCCAAACATAGTAGGTTAAAAGACCTGCTCTGTCTTATCAGGTCATTGCATTCCAGTAAAATCTGGAGCAAAAGATGTCATCTCTTCTGAGAAAATACTGGCTTTTGTAAGCCATGAGCTTCTAAATGGCAGTTCATCAGCTGCAAACTGTGCTTGGTGGAAAGCTAGTAAATAATGGAATAGAAGTGAAAAAATGTCAAAATAGATTCACCTGTCTGTTAGACATCTGGTTATAAAAATTATTCAAATATTTGGTGAGGATTATGTTTGCGTTATTTGTATGTGAGTGATAACAGCTGATACAGTTAACAACCAAAACAGTGGAGTAAGAATTTCACGGTGGGGATTTCTGGGTATGTGCTGCAGATGAGGAATGGCTTTAAGCTGACAGAGGGGAGATTCAGATGAGATCATGGGAAGTTCTTCCCTGTGATAGTGGTGAGGCCCTGGCACAGGTTGCCCAAAGAAGCTGTGGCTGCCCCATCCCTGGCAGTGTTTAAGGCCAGGTTGGACAGGGCTTAGAACAACCTGGTCTAGTGGAAGGTGTCCCTCCCCATGGCAGGGGGTAGGAACTGGATGAGCTTTACTATCCCTTCCAAGCCAAACTAGTCTGTGGTTCTATGATTCTATGAATTCTGAGAGCACAGTGAGTTTTCATCAAGTCTTGGTGACACTGGTCATCCTGGTCAGTAGCAGGGTCATCAGGACACCCTTTGACTAACTTACTGCAACTACAGTTTCAAAGAGGAGTTGTTGGGAGGAAGACAAGGGAAAACAATACTGACACAACCTTTCTGACAGCTCATGCTGGACACCATTGTCTTGTGTGTGTATTCCACCCTTTTCTGGAAAATGCAAGTCATAGTGGGTGCTTAAGAGAGTCACAACTTTCATCATATTACACCTGAGCTGGCTTCAGCAAGTGTCCTTAAGCAGAATACATAAGCAAACAACAGAAATAAGTGAAATGCTCAGAAGTATCACCTCTTACTACCAATACTGTAGTACTCCCAAGATTGCCACTAAACACAGTATCAAGTTAGAGCAAACATCCTAAACCAGATTCAACATGGCAGTCACATTAAAACATGGAGTATAGGGTATATTTCTCAACTACAGAAATGAGACTAGCTTCACCTAGAATTAAAATATCCTGAAATGTAAAATATAGTTGATAGAAAGTAAAGCTAAATGTTCTTTCATATTGCATTAATTATTAGTAGTAGTTAATTTGCAAAACTTGCTTAGTCACAACAAGTGAACATTAAAAAGGAATCACTGGGGTCCCATGAAGGCATTTTGTAGCCTTCAGGTTGATGAATTCTGCAAGGTGTCATATTTCACGTAATTTCTGATAGAGGAAAAGCATTGTGAATACATATGACTGTCCCTTGATTTATTTTCATTATATGCACAGGCTAACAGCTGCATCTATTGGCATTCTCAATCCTTATTTTAAATATTTGTCCAAGCCATGCAAGCATCTCAGAAACTGGGTCTATTATTCAACTGTTCTAGAGCAATAACTTTTGTGCACAAGGATGCAGAGGAGGAGAAGTGTGTCCTAGTGGTGTGTGTAACAAGGAGGAGACTTTGTAAAAGCAAGGCCTGTTCACATGGGCATAACCACTGAGAGAGGTGGTGCTTTGCAGGGCTTGAAGACTGCTCAATGAAGAGGTGAAGTGTCCTGGGTTCAGCAGTAGCAGCCATTTTTCTCCTTCTTAGTAGCCGGTGCAGTGTTGTGTTTTTGACTTTCAGCATGGGAACAGCACTGATAACATCGATGTTTTCAGTTGGTGCTGCAGAAAAAGTTGGACTCAGTCAGAGATCAATGTGATCAGATAAAAGCCATTTATTACAAAGCATCTACCCCTTTTATACCGTTGTCTGCACCTGCTTACAATAGCCTGCTGTATTATAATTGGATACATATACAATAGTTAGCTGTATTAAATCAACAGTTTGCTGTATTATAATTGGATACTTAGAGTATTATAGTTGGATACATGTACACTAGCTTGTTGTATTAGTGGATACATAATCAATGCCTTGCAGTATTAAGATTTGATACATATACAATGAAGCACACAGCAACTAGTTACAATTTGTTAAATTAAGTGTATGAGAATACAGCATTTAAAGCTTGCTAACAGTTCACTATTGTGTCTTAGCATATTCCAGTTTCTTCTCATCTTGCTTGCACTGTTATTTTGCCTCTTTACCCATGGCCTCCATCCTCGATTCATGTTGAGCTCCAAGTAGGTACTTGCTGACTTGGGAACATGGCCGTTCTTTGCTAGAAATCCATCCACAAGTTGGTGCCCAGTAATGTTTACTTTGGCCAAAAACTTTCTGATTCTCATGCTCTGCCAGGGAGGAGGAGAAGCTGGGAGGAAGCAGAGACAGGACACTTGACTCAAACTAACCATACCACAGCACGTCACACCCAGTATATATCTATCTATATATCATATATATATCATATTCTCTTCCCTTGTTATTTCTCTTATCATTGTTATTATTGGTGGTAGTGGCAGTGGTTTGTGTTATACCTTAGTTACTGGACTGTTCTTATCTCAACCCATGGGAGTTACATTCTTTCTCCTCATGGGAGTTACATTCTCCTCCTCATCCCTCCAGGAGCAGGGGGAGAAAGAAGTGAGGGAAGTGAGCAAGTGGCTGCATTGTTCTGGGTTATCAGCTGGGCTTAAACTACGACAGTTCTTTGTGGCACCCAAAGCAGGGCTTGAAGGGTTTAGACAAGGTTGAGGTCAGGCTGTGGGTTTCTCCAACTTATTAGGAGTGGGAGTTCCAAAGGTCAGTTAGATAAAAACATAAAAATGTGTGAGATTTTCAAAAGTACTTACTAAAGGATCTCTTCTTTTGAAAAGAGCAACAGTTAAGTTGTGGCTCCCTTCAGATACTGGAAGGCTGCTATGAGGTTTCCACACAGCCTTCTCTTCTCCAGGCTGAACAGTCCCAACTTTCTCAGCCTGTCTTTGTATGGGAGATGCTTCAGTCCCTTGATCATCTCCTTGGCCTAACCTGTAGCTGTGCCTGGGATTGCTCCCACCCAGGTGTAGGACCTTGCACTTGGCGTGGTTAAACTTCATGAGGTTGGCATCAGCCCACCTCACAAGCGTGTCAAGGTCCCTCTGGATGCCATTCCTTCCCTCCAGCGTATCCACTGAACCACACAGCTTGGTGTCATTGGCAAACTTGCTGAGGGCACACTCAATCCCAGACGTCAACTGCTCTACCCCGTCCATCAGTTCTGTAGCCCCATTGTAGAAGGCCACCAAATTGGTGACGGTTGTAGCCTGAGATCTTGACTTTGCTTCTTTCCAAACTGTGGCATTGTATAGACAGTATGGCCAGTTTCAGGTGGAAATCCTACAAAATATATTACTTCCCACCTATGCNGACGGTTGTAGCCTGAGATCTTGACTTTGCTTCTTTCCAAACTGTGGCATTGTATAGACAGTATGGCCAGTTTCAGGTGGAAATCCTACAAAATATATTACTTCCCACCTATGCCCAGAGAAATGAAAGGCTATATAGTGTCATTGTGTTTTTTCTTTGTGGCAGAAGAGTGAAGCCAAGATGTAGTATACATGTCCTGCTTTCTGAGAGAAAAAGTTATCCAAGAATTGGTCTTGAGAAATGCTCTTTTATAGGAGAAGTTTGAAAAAATCTGTGGTCATTTCTTCATTTTACCTTCATGTATTCCCCTCTGACTCTGTAACTCATCACTGTGGGCTAGATTACAGAAGGTTGATCAGATACCTAAAAAAGCATCTACGAGTGACATACCTCTCTCACACTATGGAATTAAGTTCGTAAGGGAAGAAAAGTAAAATGTGAAATCAGTCTTCCATTTTTAAAATCTGTTAGCTCTTTTTCAAATTTGACTTGAAACCTAAACATTCATATTTATTTATTTTACTTCTTACAGGAAACTATATGAAATTAGAGATGATGTCAGTATCTGTAATTTCTGAGGATAAGGATGACTTCCACTGTAAGGAAAGCATGTTTCAGATATGCTCAGTCTCACTTAGAAACAAGAAAAATGCCAGCTGGAAACTTTTCTTCCTAGAGAAGGCCATGTGTCCCATGTCTTTCATGCCCAGACAATCTCAATAGCTTTAGCTTCAGCCAGCTATACTGTTCAGTATGTTTCCCTGTTGCTGTTCGATGTATCTGGGTGTTACCAATAAAGATATAGAGAAAGAAGCACTGCTGTGGTCCAAATCCCTAACCTTGGGGAAGAAACCAGACCACGCTACTTTACTTTTAGCATCCAGCTGCTGTTCTTTCATCAGATTAAGATGTAGGCTCTTCACAGTCACTCAGTGTGCCACTGGGCTCTGTGAGCCATGCTGCTTGTTGTTGATCTGGCTGTGACCCAGAAAGATTTTCTCCAGCAACACATGAACCACTGCATGCAGGGTTTCTGCCTGACTCTTGTAAACTCCTGTCTGACCCAGCTGTCATATTACGCTTTACGTAAGTTTATTCAGTTCTTGCCTTGGCACCTCATATGTAAATTACCCTCATTGGTGAAACTCCCTACTGGTCGTAAAAAATCAGCACATTTTATATGGAGGCAGCTGCTCTAAGCCAGCAAATAATTTTAAGAGCCATTGAAAAAACAGAATTTAGATCAAGTATACTCTCTAGATGATTCACTGCCTCCTTTGTGATTCGTGAAGTAGAGCACTAAGTAGTTGTGCTTTAGCTTTGCTTTACAAGAATTGTAAATGCAAACTCATACTCATTTCCATGATAGTATCCTGAAAATCATTTGGATCCCCACTCAACTGTAAAAAAATTCAAACCAACAACTGTGCATTCTTTGCCAGAATCAGTCCCAACTAACCACGGCTTCTATCTGCATGTGAAATGCCCAAAAGTAACTTATCTCCTCTTTATATCATAAAATCCTAGAATGGTTTGGTTGGAAGGGACCTTAGAGCTCATCCAGTTCTAATTCCCTGCCATGACACCTTCCACTAGACCAGGTTGCCTAAAGCCCCATCCAATCTGGCCTTGAACACTTCTGTATCATCGTCTTATTTTCAGGGCAGAGTCAATTTCAGTCAATCATTTTTTGGTTATTCAGTGTTTCTTTTACTCAAACCTAATAAAAAACTGGAACCAGAATAACAAAAATAATCCAGTGCTTCTTCACAAGTCTCTTGCAATGTTGACTGTGTATCCCTAATGAAGGGGTATTTGTGCTGAGAAGTTTAATAAAGTTCCTGTGTCGTAAATTCAATCTCTTCTGGTAACTGAATTTCTCAGTTGTGCCCTAATTTTTGTAGAGTTTGTGCTTTCTGGTGTCCTTTTGCTTATTCATGTCACAGGTTAGGTTAAAGATTATTCCACAGTTCCTTGTTTGCCTTTGAAGAAACAGTAAGTTTGGGAAAAGTTTCTCTGCAGTGAAATCTTTCACTTCAGGAAGCAAAGTTTTTAATAAATATAGTGAATTATTTCAGGAGTAAACATCCTGCTTGGAATGAATAGCCATTGGAAAGCACAAATATGTGCTAATATAATATCTGAAATACTGCTAAAAATATGTTATTCAGATATGCTCCAACCCCAATGGCCATGGCCCTTGTCTATAACACATCCCTCAGGAGTCTGGTGCCTGCAACTTATAACCCAGTGATTTTGCTCCAGTGTACTTTTTGTGATCTTCCCTAGGTAACATAAAATAAAGTTCCTGCCCTAGGCACTTGTATAAATATAACCAGCCAGCTGTGTTTAGCCTCAAAGCACATTTGCACTGAAAACCTCTATTAGAGATACTGGAAGTATGCAAGTGATGAAATCAGCTGTGCAGTCCTTCATGTGGGGTGCGGAGAGGGTTGCTGAGCCCATAAAGCCTTTGTTGCTTACAGTACATTGCACAGTAACAAAAACGTATATATCTGTTGTATTTGCAGCTGAGTACACACTCAGGCTTGCCTTTTTTGATTCCTAGAAAGTATAATTTGTGGGTTTAAGTATTCTTTCACTCCCTAGTGTTCTGATTATAGGTAAGGTAACCTTGAAAAAATAAGATTTCAGGATACAAGGAGAGCCTTTGACAGCCTTGCTCCTCAGGTACACCTGAGATGTGTTTGCCTGCAAAGGGGATTCCCCAGTTTTGGTACCTTGTTACCTTGGTAGATCAGAGCTGGGTGGAGCTGATCTTAAATTACTCAAATTTGGAATCCCAACTTCTGCCACAGTGGGGTTCAATGATGAATGCTGTAGGTCATTCCCTTTGAACCCCCAGCCAAAGTCAGCAATTCCAACTAGTAGCTCTGCAGCGTCTTGTTTTGAGACTCTAGGGCCAAAATGCTGTATTTAATTCAGTTTTCCTTGTTCTTTTGTGGTAAAAGTACCACAGCATTTTAGAGGCTGAGATAGTTGTCATGTGCACAGCAGTTTATTATTTTTTCTTTATCTATGCTTCTCTTGATAAATTTATACTATTTTTAATGGAAGCTTCATATTCTTGCTATTTTTTATGTTTATTTCAGTGTTTCTTCAAGTTCGTTCAGTTGTATGATACTAATAGAAGGGACTTTAAAACATTTATTTTTAATGTTGTTGTTTCAGCACAGGAAGAAGAGAAGCAGGAAAAACACTATTTTCCCCAAACATTTCCTTAAATAGCATTTGTTCTGTTTGCTTTTGCAAAAGCAGCATATGACATTACCTGCATATTTGTCACTGTTTTGTTCCTTTCAAAGTATTTATTTTTACTACAGTTTACATATGTACTGTCAAATAACTTCAAAATGGCTTAAGATTGTTGATTTACATTCATAGTTACATGAAATTGCACAGTAAAATGAAGAGAAAACTTTGGGGATGTTTTTAACTAAATCTCTGATTTTTATTTCAGACACAGAGCTTACGTCTCTCAGACCTGCATAGAAAATCACAGCTTTGGAGAGGGATAGTTAGTGTTACCTTAATAGAAGGTCGTGAACTAAAGGCAATGGATGCAAATGGAAGAAGTGATCCTTATGTGAAGTTCCGGCTGGGGCATCAGAAGTACAAGAGCAAGGTAATTCTAGCTGTGACAAAAAATATGCCTTGCTGTATTTGAAATGTTTTGTTCCTGTTTGCAGGGTTGTTTTGGCTGGCATGACTATTTAAATTGTAATGGAGAGTTACTCTTGTATTAATTAGCTGCCAGAATAGCTGGAGGTTTTTTTTGGATGATTCTTTTTACTTTGCTATTAACAAAAAAATAATAGTAGGTGGGGGAAAATGTAGTGCTGAAAAATGCAAGGTGGTGGGGAGGCACACCTGCTTTTCCATGCAGACTGTGTTGGTTTTATTTGCTGGTACGGGTCTTATCCTCAAACCACATCATGCTTATATTCTCACTTTCCTTATTGTGTTATCACAGCAAGTTTCATTAAAGTTTTGTGTATTTAGGAGTTTAACAAGTAGGTAGGATTTATCTGTGAGAAGACTATTGTGGAGCCTTGTTTGGCTTTATTGCCATTATTTTTAACCTCCTGACCCCTATTGGTTTGAAAGTGGCTGTTTATGAAAGATGCTGGGACTGCTGATGATATACTCGACCTTTCTCTCTCAATGGCTATGGCAGCCCACGTGTTTTTTGCAGCCAGATGAAGGAAAATGAGAGGAAGAGGCTAGAAACATCTAGGTGCCATGTTTGCAGACATGTGAGCCTGCCTTGTGGTCTCTTAATCTGAAATTAGAAGAAACCAAATTTCGTGAGTTTGTGACATAAACATTTTCCTAGCATTTTTGCATTCAAATCCTCTCTGATTTTTCTATTTGCTTTTCAAACCGGCAGAACTGGTAGATGTAGAAAGTAGTGACTGCTTTGTATGGAAGGTACTAGACAGTTCCATTCTTGCTCAGGACAGATGTGACTGCTGTGAATTTTAGTAGAAAAATCTGCAAGCTTTCTGTTCTGCAGAGTATGGTCAGAATTACACAGACTGAAATCCATTGAAGGCACTTTTGTTAGAAGTAACTGGACTGAAAATGATGGAGAAAGCTGCTTTCATCTGAAAGTAGCTTTCTCTTTCTTTTTACTGAAAAGGAAAGGCAGTAAAATACAGTTTTTGGGAAAAACAAAACAACAACACACCTGTCGTGGTTTAAACCCAACCAACCACACAGCTTGTTAATTCACTCAACCCCCCTTCTTGCCCTCCCCTGCTTCCAGAGAGATGGGGAGAGAATCAAAAGAAT
>NDXB01002842.1:0-14521 GCA_002631895.1 Agapornis roseicollis
GTTTAGGGATGGGGATTACGACCAGGGCTAGGGACAGGGATTCAGATTAGGGTTAGAGTTAGCATTAGGGCTCCATAACATCTAATCCATCTATTATGGTTAGGGTAAGGGATTAGGATTAGGGTTAGCGTTACGGGTCCATTACGTGGATTATTGCTCTTAGGGTAAGGGGTTAGGGGTAGGTTTAGGGATAAGGATTCAGATTAGGGTTAGAGTTAGCATCAGGTCTCCATTATATCTTAACACATCTATTAGGGTTATGGTAGGGTTACGAGGTAGGGTTACGTGTTAGCGATATATTTAGCGTTAGGTATTAGGTTTAGGGCTCCATTACATCTAATACATCTGTGTGGGTTAGGTTTAGAGGCTAGGGGTAGGATTGGAGTAAGGAGTTAGGACTAGGGCTAGGGTCAGTGTTAGGGCTCCATTACATCTATTACATCTGTTAGGGTTATGGATAGGGTTAGGAGTTAGGGTTAGGGGTTAGCGATAGGTTTAGGATTAGGGATTAAGGGTAGGGCTCCATTACATCTATGACACCTATTTGGGTTCGGTTTAGGGGTTTAGGGTTAGGGATTAAGACTAGGGCTAGGGTCAGCGTTAGGGCTCCATTACGTCTCTTGCATCTATTAGGGTTAGGGTTTAGGGGTAGGGTTAGCATTAGGGCTCCATTACATGTATTATCCCTCTTAGGGTAAGGGGTTCGGGGTAGGTTTGTGGATAGGGATTCAGATTAGGGTAGAGTTAGCATTAGGTCTTCATTACATCTAACAGATATATTAGGGTTAGGGTAGGGTTAGCAGTTAGTGTTAGGGTTAGGTTTGGGTTTAGGTTTAGGGATTAGGGTTAGGGCTCCATTATATCTATTACATCTGTGCGGCTTATGTGTAGGGGTTAGGGGTGGGTTTAGGTTTAGGGATCAGGACTAGGGGTAGGGTCAGCGTTAGTGCTCCTTTACATCTATTGCATATATTAGGGTTAGGGGTAGGGTTAGGAGTTAGGTTTAGTGTTTAGCGGTATGTTTAGGGTTAGGGATTAGGGCTAGGGCTGCATTACATCTGTTCAGGTTAGGTTTAGGGGCTAGACTTATGTTTAGGGTTAGGGATTAGGACTAGGGCTAGGGTCAGTGTTAGGCCTCCATTACATCTCTTGCATCTATTACGGTTCGGGTTAGAGTTTAGGGTTAGGGATTCGGATTATGGTTAGATTTAGGGCTCCATTACATGTATTACAGGTATTCAGGTAAGGTGTTAGGGGTAGGTTTAAGAATACAGATTCATATTAGGGTTAGAGTTAGCATTAGGGCTCCATTACCTCTAATACATCTATTAGTGTTGGGGAAGGGTTAGGAGTTCTGGTTAGGGTTTAGCGATAGTTTTAGGGTTAATTAGTAGGGTTATGGCTCCATTACATCTATTCGGGTTATTGTTTAGGTTTAATGTTAGTGTTAGGGTTAGCTCTGTGATCTTAGCACATTTGTCTTGAGCCTTTTTATCTGTCTCTATCAAAAAAATAATAAAAGCCCAGACTGCCACCTGTAAAGACCATAATTAAAATTGCCCTTTATTGCTGGGGTATTACAGGGTGATACCTGGAACAGCCTTGTACAGAGGTGAAAGAGTATTGCTGGCCCTATTCCTTTTCTAATTGCAGATGAAAAGTGGTTTTTAGCCTATGCTCCCTGGGTTGAGGGAATGTGCTTCATCTGCTGGTTTACATTTATACTCCTCAGGCTTTTATTCTGCTGGTGGTTTGGAAAACTCAGCATCTCCCATTTTTAATCTGGTTTAATGACTTGATACATTCCATCTGCAGCAGCTCTTTGTGACAGGCCAGTGTTAGCAACAAAATGCAAATGGGTTCATTCCCCTGGCTGTGAATTGTGGTCAACAAGGACAAAGTAGTTAAATGTGAAGCAGTAAAGCTTTAGAAGTCTCCTGTAGCTACAGGAGACTTCTAAAGCTTCAGCTCCTGGGGTGACACTGGAGAAAGTTAAAGTTTATTAGTGGGTATTTTGGCTGTCTATTCAAATGGTATTTCCAAATTCAGTTAGGTCAGAGTACTCAAACAATACAAGTGTCTCCTACAAGTGGGGAGGGACTGCTCTGGTATCCTCACTGCAGTTGTTTTTCAGACATGACTTGAGCAAGCCTTGTAGCTAGAGGTGTAGGTGGACACCTCAGAAGAGAGAAGCCTCAGGCTAGGACCCACTCCTGCTCCTGAACCAGTGTGCTTCCAAGAGCAGTTGCATGTTTCAGGCTTTTATTCTCTGCTTCCTTTGTAGCACAGCCAAGCCGGGAAGCTTCAGGACAGGGAATCCTCTCTGCATCTGCTGCAGCCCCATAAAGCCTGCAGCAGCTTAGACTGCATGTGGACAGCGGTCTGCCAGAGGCAGCTCCTGGATCCATCACAAGAAAATGGACAATTCTTTATTTTTAATTCATTTAATATTTCTTTTTCGTTAATATTCTCATTCTGTTCATATCATTCTGAAAATGAATAACCCATGCTGTTTTCTTGTATTGTATGATATAATTTCCTTAAGGTTTGCTGCATTCTACAAATGCCCACAGGCACCTGCACATGTCCCAAAAGTTTTCGGTTGAGATGCCCACTGTCCAAAAAGCATTGAAATTGTTGCATGCACTGTTCAGATTTAAGGCTTTTATTTATTTACACAGGGCAGGAGGTAAGTACCATCAGCAATATTCACATGTGGGTACCTATATTTTATAATACATATATAATATATATCTCTCTCTATAAAAATCCTGGGGTATTTATATCCAGATTGGAGGTGGAAGCTTTTATTTGAGAATGAATCAGTGTTAATTCCCCACCTGCAGGTTGGTCTCAATGAACCAGATAGAGAATTATTGCTGGACAGCCTCAGACTCTACACCAAGGAACTGGTACAAAGAAACCTTTTCTTTTCTGGAGTTACCGCACTGACATTTTCTCTTATGCTTTCAGCTGAAACAGATTACTCCTGCTGCTAATACCTGTTTCCACAGGTATTGTGGAATGACTGTTCTAATGCTAATGACTGTTTCCACAGTCATGAAGTGGTGTCTTAAGTAAAACTAAATGCATGTCAAAAATACATTTCAGTTGTTGCTGTGACGGACCTTGGTGTAATAGCTGTGCACTAAAAAAAGAGAAGTGTATTAGGAAAGAAGAGGACTTGAAAAAGGTGAGACTGGGAAAAGGAAATGAGTTCTCAAACTAGCACAGGTCAGCAGAAAGTCTTAAGAGAAAAGTAAAATATTTAATGAGGTAATGATTAATTCCTTCACCAGGTAGAATAAAACAGGAGCCTGGATCTTCTGGCTGTTGGCGTATTTAACAGTATGCTGTTGTGTTTAAGTAGGGTGTTGTTATTAACTATCCACAGAAACAAATGTCAGAAAGGAAAGGAAGACAGCACCAGATTATATTTTGCTGAGCCTGAGCGATATCTTCATTCTGCAGGAGAGCAGACAATTCTCACCTTATTTTTGGTTTTATTTTGAAGGCTTAGGTCTGAACTTTCTGCTATTTAAATAACAAAAAATACAGAGGGCCCACTTAAATGCCTTTATATAGAGTGGTATTTATAGGTCTTAGAGCTTGGTGTACAGACAATTCCATTTTGAAAGTAGTGAAGTTAAATGGATAATAGTTAAATTATAATTCCTGTATGGGGAATTGAACTTGCAGGACTTAACTCCACTGCCATAGGATGGTCTCCTAGGTCAGGATACACAGGTTTGCTTAACGCTTAAACTAATTGCTAAATATCATAGAATCATAGAACCATAGAATGGTTTGGGTTGTAAAGTACCTCAAAGCTCATCCAGTCCCAACCCCCTGCCACAGGCAGGGACACCTTCCACTAGGCAGGTTGCTTCAAGTGCTGTTCAACCTGCCCTTGAACACTGCCAGGGATGGAGCATTCACAACTTCCCTGGGCAACCCATTCCAGTGCCTCACCACCCTCACAGTAAAGAACTTCCTCCTTATATCTAGCCTGAACTTCCCCCATTTCAGTTTAAACCCATCACCCCTTGTCCTATCGCTACAGCCCGTGAGGAGGAGTCCCTCTCCTTGTAGGCCCCTTCATTGAAAGAGTTGAAACTTAAAACCATTCCAGAATCATAGGCCAGTTTTTTGTTTGTTTCTTTGTCTTCCCACACAGATGTGTGATAAGAGTTGAAAGAGGAGAAGAACATGAAAGTGTCCTGATAAGGAGAATAAAAGCACAGTATTGATGAAATATCAGCGAGCTTAAAAAGCAGATGTTCAACAGGTTTATGTGGGTGTTTCAGAACGTTATGATAGAATTTGTCATACCAATAAAACTTAAAAAATCCTAGAGTCCAGCATTACACTTTTGTACAAATTCCACTCTGGAATGTTAGAAACATTTGCTGATTTGAAGAAATGCTTGTTTGGAATATTTTTGGCATCAGCAGGATGATGGATTTTAGATTCATTGCCATCCTGAAGATGATTGTAAAACTGTTCAAATGCTCAAGACAGCCTGAGCTAAGAAAGACAGAGCATGGAAAATATTAGCCTGACAAAATTAAAGTGTAGAAGATTCATTGCTGACTGGATCCCGAGGCTGAAATGGGCATTTCTCTACTACTGCAGATGCTGCAGAGCCCTGGCAGAACTAGGTTATAATGCCTCCAGACCTGATTTAGGGTGTCTGCTGCCCTCTAACAGCAATACTTAGGAATCACATACTGATTTCCACTAAACTAGAAAACACAGGACCAGATCCTGCTCTGAGCTGCACACCCTCCTCTCTCCTGTAACTCCAGAACCTTCTGCTTCTCTATAGCTTTAGAAGACAAGATGCATGGTGCTTTTGCCTGTCTGCCATCACTCCTTTGGTTTTAATCAGCCATCAGAAATGTAAAAGGACTATCGGCGTGCACATAGCTGAGAGTCTTCCTTCCAATGGTATCACACTTTAAAACCAAGCCAAAACAACCCTCTAGGGAAGAACGGATCTTTGGGGTTGATTGTATTTCATTTCCTCCCTCAGTAGCTCTGCCTCCTGCACACATGCAAGTCTGATTGCTACCGAGTGAATCACAGCTGCAGTCGCATCTACCAAAAATAATCTCCCAAACTGAATTTCAAAGGCATGTTATCTTCCTGATCCTGTGTAAACAATGTAAAGGCTAAAGTATGGAAGTCCATGCTACAGAACTCGGAATATCTTCTGCCCTAACCACATGGCTGATGTCTAAAAAGAATTAGTGCTATTTCTGAGATGAGATTGTGAAGAGGTGGCTATGTTAGCCATTCAGTTTGCTTCCACTTCATGAAAATAACATTCCCATAGACCCTTGAATGGATAACAGTGCAGGAAACAGATTTCTTTTTCTCCTGAAATCTATACGAGTACAGCTGCATGAAAGGGGGTTGGAATTTCTTTATGATTTAAAATTAGTATAATAGGTGTATCCAGACAGGAACATCTCAAAACATTGCTTAAAATACCAATTTAGAAAGGCATTTATGTAAGTACTTTAATCACAGTCTTGTTCTGCACGATAAACACATGCTGTTCTGTGCAGAGTTTGAAGGGGTAAAGAGAAACTCTTTCTCTGCCAATCTAATTTCTTTTGAGAACTTATTTTCCATGCTGTGTAGGTCTTCAAATCTGAAGGAGAGGTCTAACTAAAATAATGAAGCTGAATAAGACTCACATCCATTATTTTTGGTTCCAGTTTTAGCAACTAAGCAGCTAATGCTAAAGGGATTATCTGTTAGCCCACTGGCATACTCGATGCTTGTGACACTGGCCAATCTAATGAGCCCATGGCACTATGAAGTTCAGTAAATTACACAGAGCTTAAAGCTAGCAGCTGGTCTGTCTCCCTTCTCTATCTAGAGGTGGTTTATTTCTCTCAGGAGGCACAAGTCATGCAATTTTCATAGTTATAAGCAGAGACCTGGACTCCCAACCATGTCATCCAGCTCAACAATACCCAGCTGCTTGCTTTGTGCATGCAGTATATCATCTCAGAAGCATTTATGGATGTTCCCTTTCCTTATGCCTTTTAACAATGAGGCACTGACTCTGGTTTCTGTTCTCTGGAAATGAGAGAAGTTAGTAAAACCCTGCTGAATCAAACAGATGACAACAGGATGTAAATTGGCTATATCTTAACAGACATTAATTCTCCATAATTACCTAAACAGATTGGCTATATACTGCTGCTCTTAATTGAGGATTTAAAAAGACACTATTCCCTTAGCATTTGAGAAGACACGTTTAAGTACACCTTAATAAATGGCATTCTGAATTTGATGTGATTCACTACTTTGGTTATATGGGAAGATGATCGAGAAAGCACTGCAACAAGAAACATTATGTCTACAGCCTTTATCCAATTTGCAAGCCCAGTCCCACTGACCACATCCACACTACTTAAAATAATAGGCAGTGCAAATCCTGTTTCTGGTCTGGTTGTAAATAACCACTGCCACTGATAAAAGAGTCAAGAGGACTAGCAAGGGGTTTTTCTTGCTAAAATACCCATGAGATACAGGGTGTTGACAGTAGAGTTGTAACCTTCTGTGCATGTGTAGATAAGCCTTTTGTTACATGAATAATTGTTAGGAAGAAAGATTATTATGCCTGGCTGTAAAGCTTACATATGAGATTGAGATTTCTGTGTATGGGAAAATATGTTTAATGACTGTTGACCAGATATATTTATTTTAAACACTATATAAACATATTTGCTCAGGATCTGCTTTTTATTCAGTCTCAGTCTGCTTATGTAGAGAGGAATCTGCAATCACCCATATTTTCATTTAACATTCAGCTCATGACATCATTTGAGCTACTGCAGAAAATTATTAGATCCGGCTCTTACAGATTCTTAACCAGAATCGCCTTTTAAGCTTATGGTTGATAGAAAGGGAATCTCATTCTTATCAAGGCCATAGAACACTGCCTCAAGTGTGATAAAAGAGTAACTATTTACATGCAGAGACCTAGGATAATTTCTTGTTATTGCCCTTCATGAAAGAGGAAAGCAGATGCAAAGAAATGAATGTCTAATCACAGCCTAAGCTATGATAAATCAGTTGCCATTAAGAAGAAAACCTTCCTTGTCACTCAAAAGTCTCATTTGGACACACATACTAAGAGCAGAGGATAAGAGGAACAGTATGCAAAACTAGGAACATTGGAAACATTCACAGACAGTGCTGCCCCACTTTCGCAGCATCCCAACATCCTTAGGAAATGATCCAGGAATGCCTTTCCCTGCCCTAGAGGGTTTCTCTAGAGAAATATGTGGCAATAAGCTAAAATATCTAAACAAGACTAAAAGAATTCACTGCCTGGAATGAGAAATTTTATCTTGCTTCAGGGAATTATCATGACACCTTGAACCAGCATGATGGGGATGAATGTAGCTTGATCTGTAACAAGAGCCTCTGCTGACCCACGTCAGGATGTTCTGCACCCCCAAATCCTGCCACATCATTAGTGATGATTTCTTTACAAGCATTTCTGGGTGGCAGTTAGCACTGTAGGCAGCTGTTGTGTTGGATGCTGTTTATGTTACGTTATTCATACA
The DNA here is from genome assembly GCA_002631895.1 of Agapornis roseicollis. Taxonomy (NCBI): domain Eukaryota; kingdom Metazoa; phylum Chordata; class Aves; order Psittaciformes; family Psittacidae; genus Agapornis; species Agapornis roseicollis. The sequence continues at coordinate 7,593 of NDXB01002842.1, forward strand.
ACTTTTACATAAACACAATACTGTACTCACAAAATGTAGGGAAGCATTTCCCCAATTTCTTACAAATGCCTGGATAGAGACTGATGGTCTTTTGTCTTCTGGTAATGATCACAGACAGGTGACCTATGACTGCATGACTTTTTATTAACTGCTCCTTACTACTACGTGTATTTTACGTCCCTCTTTAAAAGGAAACAAGGGGGAGGAACCCAAACAAAATGGAACAGAATTCCCATGTAAATTAAGTAACCATTTATAGATCAGAAACATCCCTGCCCCATCCCTGGCAGTGTTCAAGGCCAGGCTGGACAGGGCTTAGAGCAACCTGTTCTAGTGGCAGGTGTCCCTGTCCATGGCAGGGGATGGGAACTAGATGAGCTTTAAGGTCCCTTCCAACCCAAACCAGTCTGGGATTCTATGAACATATTGAAGGGACATTACAGAACAGGCTGTAGATCAAAAATTATTAATTCAAACAATTCCACCAGTACTCAGGCCAGGTTTGCAGAGAGTTTGCGAATTTAACAACTCAGTGACAAGTTCATTGGATAAAATATTTGCAGTGAATGCTTTGACTACTGAAGGTATCCTGTTAGATCAGCCACACAGGCTGAACTTTTCAGCCCTTCAGCCAGATTCATCAGCCCGAAATCCCCCAGATGGCAGTCTGAACTCATCCTCTGAGGTGGTAAATTTGCTTTGCTGATGTTCAGGTTTTCTCTCATTAAGGATCACGAAGACTAGGGATGTTTTCTTCTCTCTGTTTTTATCTCTCAGATCTGTGACATCAAAGTCTTACTCAAATAAAGTGCTGAAAACCCAGATATATGATATTCTACTGAGAAAACTAATCAAAAATATGTACTTCAGAGATATGAATTACACAAGAAATCCATCTTATTGGATTCTTGTCACTGAATAAGCCTACGAGATTTAACTGTCTCGCTTTACGTGAAACTCAAAGTAGTATCTGAAAGTTGCCTGGAGATATATATGTGAACTAACATCTCTTAAGATATATTACTGACATTTAAGAGCAGTAGAGAAATAGATGATTATCTGATACCCATCGCAAGCAAAGCTATGTTGCTATAAAGCAATCACCTCACTTATTTCTCTCTGCTTTTGTTTTCAGCATCCTGAACACCAGAAAACTGTGTTAAGATTGTTCAGATTCACTCAAAAATTAACTGTAATAAAGAATTCTTGGCCTGTAAGTTTTCCAGTCTCAATATTCAGCATTTGAATCATGTTGATTTGTCATAGCTAGACAGAAAATTCAGTGGGGTACACATATGCTCCATGGCTGGGGGGTGTAACTGGCAGAATCACAGTTTTGTAGTGTGGGGGGGGCACTGTTCTTCAATATTTGCATACTGTTTTCTTCTGAGACTGTTTTGACCTGTGAAATTATTTGCTGAGATATTAATGGGAACTGGATATAGACAGAAGAATCGCAGTGAGTCAGTGACAAAACATTAATATCCTCAGATAAAACAGCCTATTTTTTGTTTGGCCTTTGTATCTCTAGAAGATACTGAGCTCAACAGCCAGTGTTTTTTATGGAATGCTACAATCTGGATTCTGAGGTCGGGGAATTCAGGCTATACAAAATAATGTGATTTGGCCAACCGTAAGTAGCACAAAATGACCTTATTGGAAGAAAAATTCTCTGTAGGGTACAGATGAGAACTGCAGCAGTGATGTTTTTAGTGTTAGTGTTACATAAAATACATGGCAAGACCCCAGCCACTGCACAGTCACCCAAAGCTGCTGCAGGCTTGATGTCATGCAAGCTAGGGTGGCTCAAGGAGTCAATGGAGGTAACAATTCCTCAGGACAGAAAATAGAACTGTTAAATTCCCTCACTTTTCTTTCCATATTTGTTATCCTCCATGAGAGGTGGCTGTGAGGCTGTGTTTAAATCAGGACCAGCACGAGGAGAGGATGGAAGGCTCTGTGGCAGCACTTTTTGTCCACTTGTTTGTTTTATGATAGTGTCCTTGAAGACCCTTAGATTTTGGAGCTTCGCGTTGTAAGTGATCTACAAATACAGAGACAGCACTTGCCAGGAAGAACACATGAACTCTCTGTTTCTTTCTTCCACTTGGGTCACGTACATCATTCCCTCTTTGCTTTCAAAACTCCCCTTTTTGTGTGGACATGTTTTGTTCTCTAATATAAATCACTGCAGTTTGGGTTTTGTGGTTTTTTTTCATCTGGCTCCTGCCTGCTCTTCAGCTGTATCTTGTCCTCACCAAAACTAATTTCATTAATTCTGCATTTTAAAACCAGGCTGTAGTGCCTGGTCCATGGTTACTTAGCAACAGCTACCCTCTGGATATAGGGATAACAGGCAGACAGAGATGCCACCATGTGAGTCTGGCCCAGAAAGGTGAGAAAACCCAGGAGCAAGACAGACTGTATCCCTCTAGACTTTGATACTGAACACTGGCAGATGTGTTGGATGGACAGGGTTTGCTTTCATGTCCAGGACTGGTTTTCCAGGTAAGAAATACTAGCTCAGGACAGGACAGGTATTGTGTGCACAACAGAATAGGTTTCAGATACATATACACAGATCTAAAATATTCTACTATTAAGCATTAGGTATGGATTAGAATTAATCAAATCCCAAGACTCAAAACTATGTGCAAGTCCCAAGTGTATCAAGAAGGAATGTGGGTAACTTTGTTACACAGAAATTAAGGAACTAAGTGTTGTAATCTCCAACCAGGAGGCCTAGCATTTCCAAGATGGATATGTAGGATTTATGGTGTAGATCCCTTCTGTCCCAAGACTGCCTTCCAGAAGTGTGGGAAGAGAACTTTGGGGGTTTTCACTGTGCTCTATCAATGGCAACTCACCATGGCACTGTCAAAACAGTGTTTAAACAACACCTTTAGGCGAAAGTTAAGAAATGAAAAAGGTAAGACTCAAAGAGGGTAGCATCAATCACAAACATTCAATGATCCAGCCTTTGTTCTTCAACTACAACCTTTATGTAACGTCTGTACAAGCAGTAAGGTATCTTCAAGCTTTTAGCCCTGCCGCAGTTCAGCCTTGTGTCTGTGTGAGAGCTTACAACAAACAACTAAGTGCTACTAGACAGACAGAAAGGTCTGCTACTGGTATCTCAAGATGGATAATTTTGTGACATAAAGCTCTTTTAATATCCTTGTATTTTATATGTTTATATATATCTGAATTTAGACATTTATATAAAGATACAAATACACAAATTGATGTTCAGAGGTGATAAACCACTGTAAATTATGGTGACACTTTGGGAATCGCAAATACTTGGCATGAGACAGACATCATTACTCAGGAATCCAAGCATGCAGTTCTATGATCAGCTGTGATTAGACAGCAGTGAAAGTCTTGGTATGAGCACCAATGCTTCAATGAGATTCTCCATATTCTCTCTGTTAACAGCTTTTATTGAACACTGATTATTTCTTCCTCCCCCCTGCTAACTGCAGTATTTGGAAGCCATTTATGCATGGATTTGATAAGGTGACTGCTTGCATCAGATTAACATTATGGTATAGATGTGTGTGCTATAATTATTACTAAATTGCTGGTTTAATTTTCACTTACTATCAAAGACCAAATGCAGGGCTCTGTATACGTTAGTATAATCACATTCATTTATGCTAACTAGCATGCATGAATGATAGGCAGAGACCATAACTGATGGTGAAGAAAGCAGAGTTCTACTCGCAGGACCCTACAGATCTGTGGATTGACCCTAAACAAATGAGTTATACTTTCATTCCTTTCCCTGAGTGAAAATCCCTAAAATCCATAATTATGCATTTCTGTAAACACCATTAAGGTCTCCAAATGACAGGACTGATGTAGATGCAAAGTATTGTTGTCACTGCAAATGTATTGTTAATTTTGTCTGTTAAGCATTTATCTCAGTTGCTTCAAGAACTTTGCTTAATGTTTATGACAAAGGTTTTTCAAAGCCTTGTCTTTTTTAATAGCCTCCCATATAATCAATATTTTTAAATTAGTAACTATTGAAAAAGGTATAACAAATATACGGAAGGTAATTCAGTAGCTGAAGTGATAATGTGAGCTCATCAGGGCTCAACCCTGCCTTGAACTATTAACTCATCTGTTGAATTATTCATCACCTTATTATATGCATTAATTGCTATCTTGGCAGTTTCATAACTTGACTCCTTGGTGCACACAACCCAGACAGGGATATGACAGTGTCTTACACTGCTCACTAGTCTCTAAACAAGGAAATTTTCATAATGTGATGGAAGCATCACTAAAGAGTGACAAACCAGGCTGTGAAGTTAATTGCTTGTATACTCTTTATTTATTCACTTGGTATTACCAGTGACTGCATGTTACACATCTAAAAGGTCACAAAATACTTTTCCCCACAGGCTTTACATGGTTAATTAGAGCATCTTCAAAGTCATTACCCATTCCTTAATAGCAGGTGCTTTAAACCTTTTCCACACCGTGACCTTATTTTTGAAGAACCACCTCCTCACTGGTACACAGCATGTAATTTTATGCCCACTCAGGAAAACAGGATTCAACCATTCTGGATTTAATAAGCATAGGATTATTCATCTGCTCAAATTCAAGTCCAACCTGTGTATTGCCTAGGAAGCCACAGATTTTAAATGTTAAAAAAAATGTCCCTGCTCTCACTAAAGGCAAAACTGCAGTTGGGTCATGGTGCAACAAAACACAACAGCTGAAGACATTAAAAAGTTCTGAGAGTAAGTTAGAGCCAGTGTACTTAAAAATCTGACCAGAGATCTTCTGGAATTTGTACCCTGTTACAGTCTGTGCCTTTAGATTATAGTTTGGAATGAAACTTCTCTTACAAGAACATGTTCAGCCTTAGAAGGTGTTTAAAGACCACCCAAAAAACACAGGCCACAAACCAAATTGTCCAAATGACTCAATCATTTCTGGTTTTGACTACTAAAGACACACATGCATAGTTATCTAGCAAGTAAAAGACACCTGTGTAAAAACAAACACCTGTATTTTATACATTAGGAAGAGCCTGGTAAAGTAGGGTCCATTAAAAGCTATTGTGAAGTCCTGTGGACAGTGCAATTTGTTTCTTCAGCGCCCAGAAAACATATCCATGTGTTCTTCTCACATGTTTTTTCCCTCTTTGCCCTAAAGGATAATTTTTGAGACTGTGGTTCAGCTGTCAACACTATACCATGTCACTCCACAGCAAATCTCACTTGTCACAATTACTACTGCCACGAAGATGAACAGAAACTGTTGTCATAGAGTCATAGAATAGTTAGGGTTGGAAAGGACCTTAAGATCATCTAGTTCCAGCCTCCTTGCCATAAGCAGGGACAGCCCACACCATGCCATGCAAGGCTTCGTCCAACCTGGCCTTAAGCACTGCCAGGGATGGAGCACTCACAGCTTCCTTGAGCAACCCATTCCAGTGCCTCACCACCCTAACAGGAAAGAATTTCTTCCTTATATCCAATCTAAACCTCTCCTGTTTAAGTTTGAACCCTTGTTACCCCTTTACCCCTTGTCCAACACTTGTCAGTTATAGTGGCCCAAGAGTTTTACTGTATCTCACCACTCTCCTCCCTTTATTAAAAGGGTAAATTATTCAAATAAACATATATGTTACTAAGCAGTCTGACTGATCAGCATAAGCTATTACCATGGGCTGGGTAAAATGAAACTCAAGACTGACAAGCATAACACCCAAACAAAAACCTTGTCCCCTTAAAATTTTTAGGTATATGTTTTAAATAGTGGGAAATCAGAATTAACAATAAACTCTCATTAAAACAAGAACTGATAGTACATCATGGAAATTGCTTACAAAAATGAATGTTAGATTTAAAATATTAGCAAAAGCAAACCAATATTGTGGTCAGTTAGTCATTGAACTGAAGTATGAGCTCTCTATTTGCAAGAGCAATTAAGATTGAAATAAATCCTGTTCTCACTACCCGTTAAAGGTGTTCCCTGTTCAACACAGTAATATAGGTGTTTAGGGCTGTGTTGGTTCATTCTTGGGGAAGAATGGCTGGAAAGCTGCTCACAGAAAAGGACCTGTGGGTGCTGATTGATGGAGCTGAACATGAGTAGCTTATGTCCAGGCAGCCAAGAAGGCCAACAGCATCCTGTTCTGTATCAGACCCAGCGTGGCAGCAGGGCCAGGGCAGTGATTGTGCCCCTGTGCTGGGCACTGCTGAGGCTGCACCTTGAATCCTATGTTCAGTCCTTTGCCCCTCACTACAAGAGAGATGTTGAGGTGCTGGAGCAGAGCCAGGGAAGGGCAATGGAGCTGGTGCAGGGCCTGCAGCACAAGTGTGATGGGAATGGCTGAGGGACCTGGGGAGTTCAGTGTGGAGAAGAGAAGGCTCAGGGACGACCTTATGGCTCCCTACAACTGCCTGACAGGAGGATGGAGTGAGGTGGGGTTGATCCCTTCTCCCAAGTAACAAGGGATGGGACAAGAGGAAGCAGCCTCAAGCCATGCCAGGGGAGGTTTAGTCTGGAGATTAGGAGCTGTTACTTTCCCAAACGGTGTTCAGGCATTGGAACAGGCAGGGCAGAGCTGGAGTCACCGTCCCTGGAAGTGTTCACACACCGTGCAGCCGAGGCCCTCAGTGCCATGGGTTAATGGTAGCCTTGCCAGCGCTGGGGTAACGGTTGCACTTTATGATCTTAAAGGTCTTCTCCCACCCAGCTGATTCCATGATTCAATGATTCTACGACCATGAGGCCTGGGTGACGAAATGATATCTGCACCCAAGTAGCCATGCAGCCGCCGGCCGGAGAGGCAGCACACGGACCAGCCGGGCGCCATTCCCCTCATGAACACCGGCACCAAAGCCGCTCCCCCCCCCCCCACCCCCCCCCCCCCCCCCGAAGCGCCCCCCCCTTCCCTCTGC
>NDXB01002842.1:14812-25082 GCA_002631895.1 Agapornis roseicollis
CCCCCCCCCCAACCCTCCCACCACACACTGAAGCGCCCCCTCCTTCCCTCTGCCCGCCATCGCTCCGCGCCGCGCATGCGCCGCACACATCGCCGCGCCTGAGGGAAGTCAGTGAGCGTTTCCGGGTTGGGTGGCACCGGTGTCGGCGCTACCGGTACCACCATGGCGTGCGTCCTGCTTCCCTTCGGGCACTTCCAGGACCTGGAAGCGGCTCGAGACTTCTTGTGCCCGCACCGCCGCCAGGGCAGCGCCGCGGCCGGCAAGGACAGCGGTGAGTCCTACCCCGCCGGCCCGCTTACAGCGCTGTGTGGCCTGCCCGGTGCTACAGCCGGGGCAGCTCGTCTCTGCTCTCCTGTGTGTCGTTATCCGCTGTGTGCAGAGTAACCGCAGGTAGCCGGGTGCTCGGCAGCGTTAGTGTGGGATGGGGCTGAGTGACCTGCTGCAGGTGCCGTGTCTTCGCCGGCAAGTTCATGTTTTCCTGGTGTGTGTAAGTTTCAGGTGTTCCGCTGTTCTCGGTCCTTATCCTGTAGTGTGTGAGTGAAGCTGTTTGGCCAGACACCCCGTGTGCCACGAACGTCGAGATGAAAGTTTGTGTTTTTATCTTTTAAGAGAGTGCGGTTATTTGAAGGTGGTGTAGTAAAGTTAGCAGGCGTTGTATGTGCAGGGTTGTCTACTAATGCAAAGTTTGCTTCATGTTTCTTTAGAGATGTAGTTTGGTGGCTTACACTGAAAAGCAGTAAAATCCTTTGTGTAGAAACTACAGTCTAAAGTTGTGACCTGATTTCTGTTGTGTGAGGTAAGGCATATTGAAAGCTTCTCAACAAAGAAGAATGACCAATAGATTTGTGGCCAAGGAAATGAAACACTGGCCTGTATGTTGTCAGTCCTGTACTGTTTTGACAGTATTTGGCTGATGTTTTGGCTTTCTGTTAATAGCATTGGTGGAAAGTGTTTGAAGAGGTTGATGAGGATGTTTGTAAAGTCCTCTCTGCTGTAAACAGAGCTATGAGGGAAAGCAGAAAGTGCTTATTTAAAAAAGGTTGAAATGTATGTGGGAAATTAAAAGAGGGAGAGATCGTAGTGTGGGATGTGTAGGAAGGGCCTTTAAAGGCTGTCTAGTTTCAGACCCCTACTATGAGCAGGGACATCTCACACTAGACAGGGTTGCGCCAAGCCCCTTCCAACCTGGGCTTGAACAGTTGCATGATGGAACATCCGTAACTTCTCTGGGCAGCTCGTTCCAGTTTCTCACCACCTTCATTGTAAAAAAAAAAATCCTTTCTACTGTTCAAATTAAAGTTACCCACTTCCAGTTTAAAAACGTTGGTCCTTGTCCTGTGGTACAGGGCCTGGTAAAAAGGTGACACAACAACTGTGAAAAAGTTTTGAAAGTACAGTGTATGTTCAGCTAGTTAACTTTGCCACTAAAACTTATGCATGCACATAGTTATACGTTATCATTGCTTTCTTTTTGTTTCAAGATTTTCATTTACTTTATCATTGAAAGGCACTTGGAAGGAAGTAACTGTGGCAGAATTTTATGCAGCCAGTATTCAGTGTCCAAAACTTACGTTAGAAAACAGTTATGTAATTCTGCTACTACTGGTTGTTGTTTGGTTCTAGTAATCCTCTGGAAAATGTATGCACATTCATATGACTTTTCTTTTTCGTATCATCTGTATCTAATGGAGTTCCAGAAGAATCTGGAACCAGTAGGCTCCTGTTAGTGCCTCTTGAATACTGAAGATAAAACAAAAGATTATAATGGGTTTGTGTTTCTAACAGCATGTCCTGAAAGAAATTTAGAAGTGTCTCTTGAATTTGGTGGTAGATGTGAGAGAGGTTTGTGTAAGAGAAGTTTTGGATATTTTTGTTGGAGTGGATTTAGCAAATGGCAGCTGTAAAGAGAGAAAACGTTTGGTGTGTGTAAAACTACAAAAACGATAGGAACAAAGAAGATGCATGTTGCAAAATGTGCTGTTCTTTCATTTTAATGGGTTGTTTCTATTCTAGCCTATTTTTGTACTTGCTTATCCAGTCATTGAGTGTCAGAATTGAGTATTTTCCAAAATATAGCACATTTAGCTTATTTGGATTTGTGCCTCTGATTTTTGATGTCATAGTTGTTTTCATGGTTCAGGATAAATGAACATAAAGCGAGAGTTCCCAAAGTGAGTTTTATGGAAAATTATAAGCAGTGATTTTGAAGCAGAAATCTTTGATGCATTCATCTTTGACAGTGAGAAACAGTTACGACTTGCAGGGTTATCTTAAGTTAGAAAGAAGTGAATTGTGGAAGTATCCTAAGTTGGGAAAAAGTGTGTTCAACTGTGTGGAACAGGAGCTGCTGGTCCCATTAGGGTTGTTTCTCCAAGTCTGCTGTGGTGGTGCTTTGTGGCCTAACCAACCATATAGCAAATCTGCAGCAACCCTGAAGCTCAGGTTGGGATAAAATGGTATCGCTAGATCCTGCAAGTCTTATGGACTTGCACCTAGTGATTGCTCTGGTTGGAAAATACTTAATTCAGCTTTTCATTCTTTCTTCCTCTATTTTTTCACCTACATACTAATCCATTCATTTTTCTTAGTACACAAGTGACTTGCTGCATGGCAGTCCTTTTCTGTTTGGTGATTGTCATGTACCTTGAGTTCTACATTGTTCATGTGGAAGAACTCTTTGCTGTGAATAAAGTGTGAGAACATGTAATGAATCTCTGCTTTTGAGATGTTTTTGGTGTTGTGAACCAAGGAAAGCAACAACAAAAAAAAAGTCTAAGTAGGTTATTTTTAGTTGATTGTTTTCTTTATAAAGTGCATGTTACATTTCTATCGGCCAGAGAGCCAAGGCAAGTATTTTTAACCAAGTAAGATAGAAATAAATTGATTTTATCAGAGAATTCTGTAATAAGCACTGTTCCATTGGCAGAATGTACTGTAATATTTATGTATATATTTCTGTAGTTGCATAAATATCAATAAACACATGTCAAAGTTCTAAGTATTTTATATTTTAAACAGGAGAACTAGAACCGTTCATTTACTGTTTTTCTTGTGTGTGTTTTTGTATTTTTTTTTTTACGTTCTGCATTTGTATGGGAACTCTTTCAATAGTGAATGATCTTCATAGTTAAATGAAAGATGCTATCTACCTTAGGAAAATACTCAGGATCCTCAGTGAGCAGGATTTTGGGTTTTTATTATGAGCTGTAGGTCTGCTGGTTTAGCTTTGGACATTTTTTCATTATAACCAAAATATTTTCTGTGAGTGTACTGGCCACACTAAAACCTGGGATGATTCATGTGAGAGCATTTTTGTATGTCCATTTTAAATGAAAACGATTTGTTTGCAGGCAGTATACATGTCTAAATCACCATGTGATACTGTGACTTTCATTGAAGTGTGAAAGCAGTTGTCTTTAGTATGAACATAAAGCTGTACTTCACACCTAGTCATATTTGATGTAGCAGCATATTTCATTTATGTATGGTAATTTAATCTAGGTTGTTAATTTCAAATTTAAATTGAATATTTTTTATCAAAGTGCTGCCTCTGTTAAAATACAGATGTGAGATTTAAAAAAATCTGCTTTTTTATTCAAAGGGAACTTGATTATTATTCTTTTTTCCTTCCTTTATACAAGTAAACATTGAAATGCTTTCAGTGTTAGAAGAAGATAGTGGAAAGCATCATCTCAACTACAGCTTTATCCTTTTCTGTAGCCCAGCAGTTTATCTGGTTTGTGCAAAGGATGATTTTGTGTGATAAACTGGGGAGGAAAAGGAAAGATTTAACTTTAAGCCTGGTGTAAAGGCATTTCTGCAGTTGCCAGCTTCCTGTTGGGTCAGGAAACACTGGAAGGAAGGGTTCACATTGTTCTTGCTTGTGTTATGAACTCATGTCTTAAGATTGCTGCTAATAAAATGCTGAAGTGACTAAACACAGACTGCTTGAAGTAACCATTGATCTGCTGTGAAGCAAAATATAGCTGCATTTTTGTTGTGAATATTAAAATAAAGGGTGTTGGGGTGGATCTTGTCTCACGTATCTTAAATTAAAAAAATACATTATGGAGTAAGCTGGCTAAAGATGCTTCATCTGGAGTTCCTGTACTTATATTCTCTTTTTAAAAAAGGGGGTGGGGGTGGGGAGATGTGGAAAAAATAATGCTTATGATGAGGCTCAAATAAGCTGTGGAGTGATATCTAAATGGCTTTGAAAGCTTCTGTTTCAAATGTGTAAATACTGGGAATAGAAGGTATTTGCGTTACATTTAATTTGCCAGCTTGCTGTGTTTTGGGATGTGTATTGGCTAGATCAGAAAACAGCTCTAGCAGCTAATTTCATTATACAATTCTTTATAAAGGTGTACACCTGAAGGAAAAAAATCCATCTTATTTGCAAAATGCAGTAAAGCTTCACAGGCATAACAGAATTTTAGCTTTAAGAAATTAATGGATATTTAATTGGAAACAGCAGAAAACTGAGCAATGCACATAACATTTTCTATAACTTTATAGTTTGAGGAATTTAACTACAATTTATTTAAAGTGATGTGTTCTTCCAGTAGACTCTGAGCTTGAGCTGTGCGTTCTAAAACATTGATGACAGGAGTTCAGTGACATAGCCTTAGGACTGTTGGTCCGAAGCTGAACTTTGGAGGTGTTAAAATGAAATAAAACAATCATTACTTTCCTGGTGTGCACGTGTTTTTAGTTCCCAAGCGTGTTTATCTCCTAGTACCTAAATGAAATGGATAATGAAAAAAACCCAAACCCAAACTTGTTCTTTGGAGGCCCTGAGAAATGATACCTGCATCTGTGACAGTGAGCTGGCACAGCACATAGCTTTGAGGTGCAGCTGCATCAAAATCGACCCCCTGGTTTGGAGGGTTGCTCAGGGCTATAAGGTGTCACTTCACTGCTCCTTTTTACGTTAGGAATGTTGGCTTCAGCCTGGTGGACAAACTCTTTTCCTAACTCCAGCCCTGTTATGCTGGCAGCATCCTGAAAGATGTTCTTCAGCCCAGTTCTTCTAAGCAACATCTTTGGACTTGTGTTTGCTTTGTTTTATCTGGATCAACTAATTTAATTCAGAAACACAGAAGGCCAGGCAGGCTTTTTATTTCAGAGTTGCAAACAAGGTTACAAAGAAAAAAAAAATATATAAAAAATCAAATTCTCTATTGCATTTATCAACAGTTCTTAGCTATTTCTGTATCCCTCTTAGAGAATTTGATATGTTCTTATTGAAGAATCTTCTGACAAGCTCTTATGTATTACTGCTTTAATCAGCTTCTCCCCTCCAGAAGGCATGATATACAGATAAGATTTCTTTATTTCAAATTTCATGTAAAATATCATGAAAACTATGCACTGTACCTGAATTGTGCTACATCTGTAATTGTCAATACATTCTGAGATATAGGAAATACTAAATGACATGCTCTCAATGTGCCTGACAATGGTGTCAGAATGCTTTGTCCAATTATCTTTGCACATGAGTGTTTTGCTGCTTTAGCACATCCTTTACTGGATAAACTTCCTTCTTTCTTGCTATAACTTCAGCTATTATTTGCACCTGAAAGAAAGCTGAAATGCTCTGTTTTGAATGCAATCTGTTTCACTTGTTTCCTGTGCCATATAGCATTACAAAGTTGCTTGGTTGTTTATTTTTTCCATATGGTACATCAGACTTTGATTTTGGAGTTAACAGCTGTAAGCCATGGATATCTGCAGCAGTGCTTTAGAGACTCTCTGGATTAATTTTAATTTAGTCATTTTTTATTCTTGAAAGCAGTTGTAACCATCTAAAGGAAGAGAAATTGCTCAAGTGTTCCTTTTTCAGATCAGTGAGCTAAGTTTGCGTATTGTCTTCTTTTTTCTGCTTATGGTTCTCTGAAGTGATAACACAAATGTAAAAGTAGTCTCAAAAGGGGCTTCCTAGTAATGCTGTTGAAACCTAATGTATTTGTCAGTCCCTGAGCTTTGGGATTAAATGGCTCATGATTACTGACTAGCAAGAACATTTTCAACTATTTCTATAATTCCTTGGCCTTGGAAGAAAAAAGCCTGCTTCTATTTCCTCAGTAATTATGCAATCAAATGGTATCAGGGTTGCAGTAAATATACAGAGGGAAAAAAAGACCCCAAACCGTGAAACTCTTGCGCTTAAGTAATAGGGCAAAAAATAATTGCATAATAATTTTATAAATTCTTAAAGCATGGATGGGAAACAAGTTGCAAGGTCATAAGCCAAACAAACATAAACTTGCTTGGTTTAGAGCTATATATTGATATAGGTAGGGATATTTTGACCTTTGTGGTTCAGTTTTCAACACATGCTCTCCCACTTGGCAAACACAGGCTTTTCTGGGCAAGCCCATGCTAAGCATGTCCTTTCGTAACCTGCTGCATAGAGCTGAAACAGAAGCATGAGAACGGGTCGGAAAGGCTGTCGGTGCAAGCCCTAGGTTACTGTGCTGCTCTGGAACAGGGGATACTGGCAGATTTCTATGCCCAGAGGTATATTCTGCAATTTGGGGAGGAAGTCTTAGACTGGGTAAAACCATCTTTTATACTGAATTTGTTAAATGCCGGTTAGACCTCAGTGATCTAGATCTTTTTATAGCATTTCTCTCTCCTCTGTTCATGTCTTCTAAAAACAACATGCTTATCAGAACAACTTGTGGTTTTTTGTGTATTTAGTTTATGATAAATGTGCTTGAACTGAATTCTGTTATACATGAACACCAGTGCTGTACATGTGCAGCATTTAAAGCAGCACTTAAACTTTCACATATGCTGATTATGGAGTGTCCTGGGTTCAGCAATAGCAGTCAGTTTTTCTCCTCCTTAGTAGCTGGTGCAGCTGTGTTTTGACTTAACTTGGGAACAAAACTGATAACAGGAATGTTTTTAGTTACTGCTCGAATGTTTTGTTCTGACCAAGGACTTTGTGAACCTCATGCTCTGCCAGGGAGGAGGGGAGGCTGGGAGGAAGCAGGGACAGGACACCTGACCCAAACTGACCAAAGAGGTATTCCATACCATAGCANGTTACTGCTCTTTTGTTCTGACCAAGGACTTTGTGAACCTCATGCTCTGCCAGGGAGGAGGGGAGGCTGGGAGGAAGCAGGGACAGGACACCTGACCCAAACTGACCAAAGAGGTATTCCATACCATAGCACGTCATGCCCAGGAGGTAACTGGGAGTTATCCCGAAGGGCGAGTTCTCTCTGGGGTGTTGGAGGAGGGATTTGGTCGGTGGTTGGTGGGGTGTCATGAGTTATTTGTTGGTGGTTGGTGAGATGCTGTATTTTTTTCCCTTGTTATTTCCTATATTGTTATTGGTGGTAGCAGCAGTGATTTGTATTATACCTTAGTTACTAAACTGTTCTTATCTCAACCTGTGGGAGTTGCATTCTTTTGATTCTCCCCCCTTCCCTCTGGAAGCAGGGGAAGGCAAGAAAGGGGGGTTGAGTGAGTGAACGAGCTGTGTGGCTGCGTTTAAACCACGACATGGAGTTTTAATGCAATATACTTGAAATTAAAGAATGAAGTTGTTCTTGTAGATGCAGTAGAGAAACTTATTTTTGCAAGCTCTGCAGTAACACACAGTCTGGAGTATTGCTGATACTTTATCTAAGTAGGGAGACCTGTTTACCAGACATCTGCTGCTAGTCAGAGAGAGATGAATGGAAATACAGATTTGCAGAGGAATGTTTGATTTCCAATTAATGGACTGGAAAAAATGAACACATTCCAATTCAAGAACTGTTTTGGCCTTGTTTAGGTATTGGTTACTAGGTAATGTCTTACATGCCACAGCTGCATGTTACTGTAAAGCTACTAAAGGAAGTGATGGGGTATTTCTTAAAATCTTTATTGTAAAAAGAACTTGGATCCTGTGTCTTCTCTGGCATGACCAGCCTTTATGGGTGCTGGTGCATGGAAAAGTCTTTGCAGGCTGACAGCTTCTGCTGGCATTGCAGAAGCAAGTCACGTTTCTAAAACATCTCTGCAGCTTTAGCAGTGGGATTGTGCCTTCACCATTACCTCATTTTTCCCATCCTTTTTTATTGATCTTGCTTCATCCAAGGAAGGTGACAAGCAGGAAAATGTAGCTGTTCACAAAGAGGCAGCAGGATTGTTCATGGCTGACGGTTGATGTTGCATGTTCAGTCTCAGAATTGAGGTGGCTGAAGATTCTTGGGAAGGCTGGTCTGCTCTGTGCTGTAGGGAAGCCAGTGGCCCCAGTTGTGTTGTTTGGATGTAGTTATGTTTCTCTCTGGACTGTGCCACAGTGACAGACTTCTTTCCTTCATGAATTTTACAGGAAGGAGATTTTGTTGCCTTTTGAAGTAACAAAATGCAAACGGAAGTAAAATTTCTTTAGCTATCTTCAGCTAAATGTCAAAGTCAGCTACGATTTTCTTGTGGTTTTTGTTCAGCAGTATTTGGCATAATTCTCCTTCATGTATTTTGTCCTGGGTTCAGCAGTAGCAGTCATTTTTCTCCTTCTTAGTAGCTGGTGCAGTGCTGTAATTTTGACTTTCAGCCCAGGAACAGCGCTGATAACAGGAATGGTTTTAGTTGTTGCTCAGTAATGTTTACTCTGACCAAAGACTTTCTGAGTCTCATGCTCTGCCAGGGAGGAGGGGAAGCTGGGAGGAAGCAGAGACAGGACACCTGACCCAAACTGGCCAGAGAGGTATTCCATACCACAGCACGTCATGCCCAGTATGTAAACTGGGAGCAGTTACCCGGAAGGAGGAGATAACTGCTCGGGCGAGCGGGGTATTGTTGGCATGTGGTGAGCAGTTGTGTTCTCATAGAATCATAGAATAGTTAGGGTTGGGAAGGACCTTAAGATCACCCAGTTCCAACCCCCCTGCCAGAAGCAGGGACACCCCACACTAAACCATGCCATGCAAGGTTTCATCCAGCCTGGCCTTGAACACTGCCAGGGATGGAGCACTCACAACCTCCCTGGGCAACCCATTCCAGTGCCTCACCACCTTAACAGGAAAGAATTTCTTCCGTATATCCAATCTAAACCTCCCCTGTTTAAGTTTGAACCCGTTACCCCTTGTCTCACTACAGCCCCTAATGAAGAGTCTCTCCCCAGCATCCCTATAGGCCCCCTTCAGATATTGAAAGGCTGCTATGAGGTCTCCAGGCAGCCTTCTCTTCTCCAGGCTGAACAATCCCAACTTTNCACCATCACAGCAAAGAAGAATTTCTTCCGTATATCCAATCTAAACCTCCCCTGTTTAAGTTTGAACCCGTTACCCCTTGTCTCACTACAGCCCCTAATGAAGAGTCTCTCCCCAGCATCCCTATAGGCCCCCTTCAGATATTGAAAGGCTGCTATGAGGTCTCCAGGCAGCCTTCTCTTCTCCAGGCTGAACAATCCCAACTTTCCCAGCCTGTCTTCATATGAGAGATGCTCCAGTCCCCTGATCATCCTTGTGACCTCCTCTGGACTTGTTCCAACAGCTCCATGTCCTTTTTATGTTGAGGACACCAGAACTGCACACAGGATTCCAGGTGAGTGTGAACAGGCTGTCTGACAACGGACATTTTGTGAGCAATCCAGAGACCTTGGTGTAAGGCAGCCTGCCTGAGAACAGAAATGGAGTCGAGATAAACTGAAGGCCATGGATTAGGGAGTAAAAGAAGCACCAGCTGTAAGAACTCAGAGGTAGGCGGAGGAGAAGGGGAGCTGAGAAGTTCTGGGGCTTGAGTTCCCAGGTGTTATCGAATCCTAGCATTGTTAAGGGTTAAGGTGCCCAGTCAACAATTGCCAAATCCATGTAGCTGTGCTAAGAATCTCTATATAGGGTTGACACTTTGTCTAATAAAATGGCATTCGCTTGATCACATTGATCGTCTCAGTGTTGTCCATGACTCCCGTGTCAACAGGTGAGGTCTCACAAGCGCAGAGTAGAGGGGCAGGATCACTTCCTTTGACCTGCTGGTCACGCTTCTTTTGATGCAGTCCAGGGTATGGCTGGCTTTCTGGGCTGCAAGTGCACACTGTTGACTCATGTTCATTTTCTCATCTCTCTTCCCTTGTTATTTCCTTTATCATTATTATTATTGGTGGTAGCAGTAGTTATACTGTTATATTGTCTTATACCTTAGTTACTGGGCTGTTCTTACCTCAACCTGTGGGAGCGGAGGGAGGAAGGAGGTGGGGGGGAGTTGGGGGGTGTCCTGGGTTCAGCAGTTGCAGTCAGTTTTTCTTCTCTTTAGTAGCTGTGTTTTG
>NDXB01002844.1:0-13822 GCA_002631895.1 Agapornis roseicollis
GTCATTGGCAAAGTTGCTGAGGGCACACTCAATCCCACTGTCCATGTCAGCAACAAAGATGTTGAAAAAGACCAGTTCCAACACCAATCCCTGAGCAACACCACTCATTACATTCCAGTCTCCACAGTATGATAAAATAACCAGTCCTTTTCCCAGTGCTGTATGGGAGCTTGGGCTGAACAGCAGCTAAGCTCCTTTATGCTGCTCTCCTTTTGCTCAGAGGAGTTCTTGGTAGTATGCAGCTATTTGGAGGTCAAATCAATTATTGTAGTCTAGGATGCCATTTCTGGACTGGAAGCAAGAGCACTTTCAGTTTAACAAGACTTAATAGAGGTTGTTAAGGGTGTCTGACACTTTTTGACCTTTGCTCTTCTATTTCAGAGTTTGAATAGGTCTGATTTAATTAGCCAAAGCTACTATCAGAATGAACACAGGGGCAAAAGCTCAGAAGGATACATGTATAGGAAAATTACCAGTTCAATAACTTTAAACCACAGGCAAACAAATCATGATTCACACTGACAAACACAGTCAATGGGAGAACTTTAACTAGTTGGAAGTTATGAAAAGATCATGCCAGCACCACAGTTTTGAGCACAACACTCACCACCGCTTTACTTTCTCAAAACACAGTTAAGGAAAGACTAAGTGTGGATGCAGTCAATGATTGAGGGTTATTTGGTTTTGGAGGGGGGTGGTGGCGTCATTGTTGGTTGGTTGGTTGGTTTTTTGGTATTTTGATGGGTTTTGTCATTGGGGTTTTTGTGGTTGTTAAGGGTTTTTTGTTGTTTTTTAAACATAGCCTTTGGAAACAGCCACCCAGAAGCACAAGTTTTTCTGTGCTTGGCTGCCTCCTCAGGGTCCCACATGTAATCTCTCTCCAGTGCAGCTTGGAGCCTGAAAAACAGGGACTGACATCAGGGTAATATGAGTTTTCTGAAGCAGATGATTCGTGTAACTCAGCTAAGAGCCAGCTGGGAGTGAGGGGGTTCAGAAAGTACATCCTTTCTTCATTGGGTTCATTGGTCCTTACTGGAGCATTAAGAGGGTAGTTTACTCCCAAATGTCATGTTTAGTTCCCATTTTGAACTGGTGGACTCCATCATGACCCTGGCTTTTATTATTTTCGCCTGGCCTTCTTCCACATATTATTACTATTTCTATTGTCTCATCTCCTAAAAATAAAGGGACACCAACATAAAAAAAATCCTGTTCTGTGCCTATGGAAATATATATCACACAGAAATACCCTGAAGCTTCATAATGGCAAGCTTTGATAGGAAAATTATACTGTTTCCTAGGTCTAGGTTATTCCAATAAATGTAAACAAAACATTGCAACTTGCAAAGTCAACTGACCAGTAGCCCATATTCAATCATCAGATGGCTTATTTATCTACACGACTGACAGTACATCCTTTGTCAGAACAATGTTCATTTTGCAATATTAACATCGATATCTTGGGAGAGGAAAATAAATTATAGAGGAAACAGTTGTAGTATTATTTTCAGCAGCTTTCTGGAAATTATTACATCATATAGGGTGTAGGAATGGATTTTCTAACATAATGACACTCCTGTCTCTCAGATGCAAAATGTAGGTGTACTGATTTACAGCACAAGTCATGCAAGATACATTGCAGCAAACTTGTGCAGGTGGGGACAGATGCACATACAGGTGCATGTACAGAGTGAAGCTAGAGTTGATGTAATCAGTGGCGACAGGTATAAAACTCAAGACATAAGTTAATTCTGTTTTTAAAGTAGTTATGTTTTAGAATATTATCTTAAAAGGAGAAAATTGGCGTATTTAGACAATGGATAGGGAAAGGTTTACAAAACAAAGCCAAAAAATATTTATCTCTAAATCAAGATACACTGGGGGGAGGGGAGGGAAAGAATAGGAAGTGAGTTAACTCAAAACCTCAGGAGATAAGCGTGGAACTGATGGATGAAAACTCGGATAAATGTAATTGAAATATTTTTCTACAGTACATTAGATTTGGACTTCATTATAATTAATATATTGGGTTCCCCACTGATACAATCTAAAACATACTAGAGATATCCAATGAAACTGGGAGAATTGCATCTACAACCAAGAAAATAAGTAGTCTAGGTAACAGCCAGGTTCTGACAACAGACAATCTGAGAAGGTAAGCCAAAGAAACTGCATAGGTGGGAAAAGAAGGATTTGTACACTGAAATTAAAATGTGTATTAGAAAACTTGAGTTCAGTCAGCTGAAGAGGTAGGCAGTTTGGGATGAGTAAATCCCAGCACACAACACAGGATAACACATCAGGTTACATGAAATATTTGTCTAAGATTCTTCTTCAGATACTCAGGACAAAAGCCAAGATCCAAACTTTCAGTGCCAGTTGTAATGAGTGTTTACTGTATAGCTGAGGAAAATAAGACTGAAAGATAGAGGAGCTTTGCAACAAAACATGTATTTGAAAACCAAATTGTACTCTTTTGGCCAATAGCAAAAAAATGAGGAGTTTATCTTGGGAAGGTGCTCTGGAATGAGCATAGTTATACTAAAAGAAAAACTCAAGCACCTTTTGCATGGCTTTATGCCAAGAAAAAAAAACTCCTGCAGCAATTTTTATGAGGCCATATACAGACCTGATTTATTCCAAGGGGATGACAATTCAGCCCACACTTTTTAACAGAAACTAAATACCCAAAGAGACTTGCATTGATGTCTGCCAGGAACAAAACTGAGTTTCAGGCAGACTTTTCCTACCTCTTCTGAAGAAACATCAAGGTTTTACTGCCAGCAAATTACAGCTTGGAGACTCAGGACTTTGGCCCACACCAAAGAAAAAGCACTAAAGCTACTGAAACCAAATATTTGGTTTTTCCAACAGCTGTAGGAAGGTGAGACTCTTCAAAGGAAGTGCTGGTCTCAGATGTATCTTCAGCACTGTTGGAAAATTCAGAATTGCACAAGACCAACAACTGCCAAGTATTCAGTTCGATATGCTGAAGAATTTATTACCATCTATGACTAACTCGCATGCCCGAGACCAAGTTTCTCCTGTGTTTGGTTTGTTTTATTTTCATGTGTTACTTCATGTGAATGTTTTCACCATTTTTGTGTTGTAGCAATACATAAATACTATTACTTTCTATTTCCCAATATACTACATTAGAGCCATGCAGTAAGCACATTTCTCTTTGTGGGCCTCAAAAGACAGAGGTTTTATTTCAGGGGGATTTGATGATCCAGCAGGAATATCTATCAGAAATTTTGATTTAATAGCTTCCATAGCTCTAAGGCATCCTGCAGTAGTTTATTTCTCTTTACCACAAGCTCAGTTATTAGCCAAGCCCTCTGGCCATCAACCAGATAATCTTATACTCTTGGGAAACATGGACATTCACTTCCACTTAATCTTTAGATGAAAATTAATGAACTAATTTCAGCAACTGAGCTCTTTCACAGCTGCTTATTTCTTCAGAGGCCAAAATACAAATATTGAAATGAAATAATCTGAAATTTTTGATGCTATGTCACAAAGGAGGAAAAATAGAACCTGTTCTACTGGCGAGTTCTTGAATTCTGAAGCATCTTGAGAATCAGAGTCTCACAGGATATGGGTGGAAGACCAAAACAGAAGCTTTAAAAATTAAAAACAAGCACATCTTCAGGCCATAATTTGCTGCGCTTTAGCTATGCAGATAGCATCCACTACAGACAACCACTTCCTTATAGTGCTTGTATTTAATTCCACACCTAAAAGGCCCCTTTTAAACTTCCCACTATAGTTTATACTCGAAAGAAGCCATAGAACTCAGTATTTTGATATTATTTCATGGCTTACCCAGAGAGTTACTTAGGATGCATAGCTCTGAAAGCCAGTTATTTCAACAACTGTGAAAGGCTTTTCGGTCCCCTTGAGATGGGCAATATCTCCACTTAGAGATTAACTCTTTGGTCTTTTGGTCTACACATGGGACTGGCAAAATATGGACTGGCTGGACCTCCAGGATAACAATGGAGGGAAAAAGAAACCAAAACACATTCTGAATCCTGACAGATATCACAAATTGGCTTTTAGGCAAATTACTGACATTTGTAGTTGCTTCAGAAACTGAACAATATCATCCTTTCTGCTACCACAGGATTTAGTGCTTTGGCATGTTTATGTATATAAATTGCATCCAGGATAGCCAGCAAGCAAATGACAACATGATACTCTGTATATAATTTGGTTCATGTGTGCTTATATAGAACTCCCCAATAAACCACCTTAATGATGTCACTGCTTTTCCTATGTGTCCGGACTTAACCTAGATGAGCATTTTATACTAGTGTTCCACTTACCAAAAGCTATTCCATTCACCTAAAGTCACACCTCATCTGATTTCTCACTCTTCCTGAGAAACAAGGTTTCTTTCTTAAGGCTTCATGAATGGCAACCATAGGCCAACTTTGAGACACCTACCAACACAGCACCAAAGGAGATAAGTGTTTCATGCCATGACACAAGACCAATCTTTAAGAAACTTCTTTCTTCTATGCAAGTAAGTTTAACACCTATTTGAAGAAAAACATGTCTAAGCCATTCTGTGAGGCATAAAGTAGGAAAGTGAATGACTCATGTCCAACACAGTCACTTGTTGTTATGAAGGCCCCGATAAAAACACAGACGTGACTATTCTAGTTAGCAATCTCCATATATAAACGTAAACTTCACCCACAGACTGATGACTGATTCATTTAGAGAGCTGAATTTGATAGGACCTCTAAAACAAGGGCATTCCTGCAGTGAAAGCAAGAGAAGTTGGTTCTGACACCATTCACACTATAGACAAATGCACCAGTTTCCAGCAGTGCCACTCCACAACCTTCCAGTAATCCTTAGGTAAATATCTATTAAACCACTGCAGGAAAGTTTTGTATTTTGGTGCAGGCAGGAACAAAAGAACTGAGTCTCAGTGAGGACTCACTGGCACTCTGAGGAGACAGACCAGTATGAAATACCTAATCAGAAGACCCATCCAGGCATTCAGCTGAAGGAATTTCAAAAACAGACTTAGTGAGGTGAAGAGGATATAACAACTAGCATACTACACAGAGACTGTATTCATCTTGGCAGTACTCTGTCATCCATCACATCCACATCCACACTGTAGCTACATCCATTTTCACCTGACGCTGAGTTCACCTGACAGTAGGTGGCCCTGCCTTGGCAGGGGGGTATGACTAGATGATCTCCAGAGGTCCCTTTCAACCCTAATCATTCTGTGATTCTGTTCCAGAAAACCATCTACACTGATGGACTTCAGCTTAGTGTCAACCACATTCCCTTTCACCACACAACTCTCTGCTCAGAAGATGTGAATGTGGCACCTTCAAAAACCAAAGGATGAACTTAAGAAGCAGACTAAGTATGGCAGAACAACATCCCTGACAGCTTCCAGTGGCAGAACGCACAGAATCATTTATGGCTTTGTACCAGTTTCAGAGCCAGCTTTATCAAGTAAAGCTGGGACTAACAGCATGAGTAATTCTTATTTCCAGTTGCACTCAGCACAGGGAAGTGAAAGGCATCTAGTGCAACTAGTACATTCACTTCTCTAGGAGCAAAACAGAACAATTTTCATATACTGGAAGGACTGAAAACAGTAAGATGAAAACCAACAAAGTCTGAAACCTATGCAGTTAGACTCAAAATTTGCCTGAAGGCATGTACTAGTTTTCACACCCTTATACTTCTTTTGTTTCTCCCCATTTGGCAAACTCACAGGCACAGACACCATTTAAACAATTAGGTTTCCTTTATTTTCTTTGCTACTAAATAAGCATTACTTAAGAAATTAAGGCATTTTATTGAGGCAACACAGACAGCGTGGGCAGGTTTACTAATAGCCATGACAACTTTCATGAATGACAATGTTTGAAACCCAGTTTCAACATTTCTGCACTGTAAAAGCTGGTATAGAGCTTTTATAGACCTTTTTATAACAACAAAAGCAAAATATTTCTTCAGGGATAAGGAAAAGAGATAACGAGCACTTATTATCTAGAGAATTGCTTATGCTACAAAGGTTGATTAAGATATGTGAGCAAAAGCAGTAAAATGAATTCATTCTTGGCCATGGACAGCATAAGGGCTTAGGGCAGTTCCCCCCCTTCCTCAGTGAGAACAGCAATTGGAGGGGACATGGTACAGATGCCATGTAAACAAGTACTTTGACTGTGTGCAATCACTCAAAGTGATTTATTTGCTAAGAAACACAGGAGGTGCAAAAGTGCAAGTCCTTAAGCATGATTAATACATGCACACAGGCATTTAGAAGTTTTACTTTTCGTGCCTTAAAACTCTTCCGAAGCACATGCTGCCCTGCAGAGAGAATGTCATCAGGCTTCTAGGATGGAGCTACTATCCTTTCTTCATTAAGAGGGGTTCGTACAATACAATTCCTTCTTTTGAAATTTAAGAATCCCACAGATTACACCAAAATCACTTTTTATAGAGTATTCCTTAAGGAGACTGCTTCAGTGCTTTTGCCTAAGCTCTGCTTTGGGCCCGTTTCTTCACAGTCCCGAGTATTTTGTTTTCTCATATATATCCAATGTACAGTACCTCCATAACTATATAAAAAGCATGCAGCATTAAGTTTAAATAACACTTTAAAAAGTGAATTTAAAGTATTTAAGGGGAAACGAATCTAGTTAAACACATTTCCAAGAGATAGACTATTCGAAATATTTATTTCCTTAAAATTGCATCAATCACCTTGTGTGACTTGTGACAGCAGTATATACATGAAAGATAAATTTAAGTAAATACTTCAAGGCTCATATAGGGAATTTCATAGATAGCCATCTCAATGGAGAAGGCGGAAGACTTGAGAGGAGCAAGTTAGTAAGGCCTGCCGCACAGAAGAGCCTTCAGGCAAGCCAATTGTAAGGCTAAAAACCAGCAAACCAAAAGCCCAGATGTTAACATGGAGTTAGAATTTCCAGTGAAGCCACTACACCAGGGGCTGCCCAGTGTAATGGTCCCACAACACACAGCAGAATCATTCTCTTTTGACCTCAGGCAAACCCTGAGGAGAAGGCACCTCACTCCCTCTTTTCAGTTAATCCTCAGCTTTTTTCCAAAGACCTTTCCAGAAAGGAAAATTAATGCTAATTATAGGGTTTGATTTTCTTAGATGAAGTATACAAACCTCCTTCTGTATAAAACTGGTCCCTATTAAATGCTGAAATAAAGAAATTAAAGATTTGAAATTTTTTCGCTAATTCTCTGAGCCATTCAATACACCTTGTGACTAAAATAGGTTGTATTAAAATTAAATTGTTTTTAAAGCAGCTGTGATCTCATGCTTTTGAGCCAGACTATACCTTAGAGCTTCTGTCAGGATTCTTACAGACTAGAAAAAATTATGAGAGGAAAAAATTGTCAGAGAAATACATTCTTTAAAGAAAAAAAATCCTAAGAAAAATGCATGTAAGGAGTGTCTGTTGAATTAGTCTAAATCAATTATTACAACAAGAAGAAAGATGTGATAATTCTCTCTTTAAAAAGACATAAAGTCTCCGAAGAGAATCAACTGCTAATTTTTATTTGTACAATAATTACAGGTATGGATTTTATTTTCTTATTCTAATCCTATATCACAGCCTTTTTTTTTGTTTTTTCTCTTTTTTATTTAGAGAACATTCATAAACATTTCATCTTATTCTCTGGCAACAGATTTTCCATTTCTTCCCCTCTGACAGATGCTCTTTGTATTAAGCTTTCCTATGCACTGCACAACACTTCTGGCACCAAGGCTAGGATTTCGTACATCCTGCCATGTTTTTTAAGCGTTCCTTCAGGTAGCAATGGTGGGTAAATGGGTATTGCTGCTCCTGCTCCACCTTTGCATTGCGGTAGTTCCCAGATACCCCAGTCAGGTGGAAGCAGGCTATTGTGGCACATTGAGGACACATGATGAAAAGATGTTCCTTACTTAAAAAGTCTGCAGTCCAAGCAGAGATTGTGATGGGAGTAAGAGTCAGGTTTAAAGAAGCCAGAATTCACAACAGAGTTGCCTTCAAAGAGAAAAGTACAACATGCAATACTGTAAAGAGCTAAAAAAGTCAGAGGAAACAGATCTACTCAACAAACAATTTCTGCCACTTTATAAAACTTTCAAAGTCCACTGCAGAAGAGAACGAAAGAGTCCTGCCCTGAGTTTATAGCGGTACTTTTATTTCAGTTTCTTGCCCTGAAAATGCTATCCACAAGAAGGTCAAAGCAGCAGAGCAGGTTTTTCCCAACCCGCATCCAACAGTTCAATCTCCATTTCAACAAAGCAGATTTGAACCTAAAGCTCAAATGTGTTCTTGCAGTCATGTATGAGGAAAATCACAGGCAGCCAATAGCAGTGGAAATAAACTGAAGCAGTGCCAAGTTAAATGATAGCAAAAGCAGACCTATGTATTTTATTGCAGAGGTTTTTTGCCAGATCTTCCTCAAAACATCCTGTGCAATGGATTTCAGTACCAAATCTGGCATCTGAGCATTAGAGACCCAACAGAGATAAATCAAAGTAGTCCCCAGGTTGCCCATAGCCAGAGTAGGTTAGATCCCAATGTGCATCTTAGATGTGAGAGTAAGAAACCCTTTCATAAATAGCAGCTCTTGTCTTGGAAAATAATCAGAGAAAAGGGAGACAACACATTTATTTTCACTTTTTTACTTCCATCACAGCCATTTTAGATGGCACCTAAGCAAACCGGTCTTTGTCTTTCTTCTTAACAGAGAAAGTTCACTGTAAAAAAGGTAAGCATGAAGTTTTGATGACCGACACCTGAGCACTCATTTAAATGTTCATATTATGCATTATACTGAGTCATTTCCAAACACTGTGCAATCAAAGAGGCATTCTTCCAATCACTCAGAACAGCCAGAAATGCACTACACAGCACTGCCTTGGTGGTTTAAGAAAGCCCTTAACTTCAGGTGAACGCCATTCATTCTGAAGGCACTACTCTTGGGAACCTACATTGTTTTATCTTTGATGAAACCTCATAAATGAGATTGTCATGCAATATTACCAGCTTCCTGGATTACACAGGTATCCAGGGTCAAAAGCAAACAAACAACTTAGTCTGTTCTCAGTTCTCTATTTTCAATCCTTCCCACAAGCTCTTGAATATCTACATTTACTCCCAGTTCCTCAGTTGGCATTTCATACCTGTTTGCAGGTAGAAAATTTGACCATGGTGACTGGAGAATATGATCACTTTGACATATTTATGTGACAAAAAGGACAAAGGCAAATACTGAAAATAACTGCTCCTCCCTACCACATCTCTGTTTGCTTTCACAGCCTCTTGACCAACTCCTGTGCTTTCCTGGGGGTGAGATCAGCTTCTCTTTCTAATCCTGGAAACTGCGTTGCTTCCTCCAGCTTTAGCAAGCTTAGATGTCCTTGAGATGCTTTTCTTTTGCAGCTCTTTCCTGACAGAGTTCTAAATCACAGGGACAGTGAAGGTCAGATTTGTTTCTTTTCTTTTAAGAAAAGGGTTTGCTTTTCACATATTTCTATTTATTCTTTTTTGTTCACAACTGCAAGAGGCCAACCTCATCCTGCTTTTCATTGTGGTTTTCCAAGTGCATGAAAACCCCCAACAATCTACTACTGGCATTTTAGCCTAGAATATATTTTTGCATGACACTCATCACCACTTGCATTCAGTTTCCTTTCTGTTCCCCACACTGTACACCTGACCCTTGACCAGATCATTTCCCCAACATTATGAAGCCTTTTTATGATGTACCTAGTTCTTTCAAATCAATCTTTCAAATCAACCATTCAAAAGTTCACTAACATTGTATTTTTAAATGTTATTTCTTCTCTGCTATTTATCATTATCCACTTTAGGAAGCCAGTCCATGAATTTAGATAACTTTGTTAATCTCCAAGATGATTAATGAGGTGATCTTAAATATCAATAGCTCAACACCAGCATTTTGAAAAACTGTTTATATTAGACAGCAACAAAGCCATTTGTAACTTCCACAGAAAACAACTCCAGAATGGAGATACTTCCTCCAGTTAGATCTTTGTTTATCTTAACCATGAAGAAAGCAGACCCCTTTACTCAAAAGTTGCATGTTGTAAGTTTCCAACATGGAGTGTTCTATGTCCACTGGTTTCAGGAGATAAACACAGAATATTTGCCTATGAAGATGCAGCTCTGTGGAATTAACTGCTGTATTTATAAATTAAGCTTGTAAATTAAGCAATTTTCCTGGAAGAGATTGACACTGGAGTGTTCCTTTTCTAAACATAGTGAGATACTGTGCAAGTCAAAGCTGGTATATTAACAGGTTGTATACAAAGCCAAAGAAAAGCTGATTACATCAAAGTCTGCTTTCCACAGCTGCCATCCTAACACTGACAACATAGTGTACATTGCAGTCATGCTTCCTCCTCCAGCAATTTATGTTTCTACTAAACACACTGGCAAATTTCTTTGTAAAAAGAGGAAATTAAGCTGGAACTTCACCTGTCCAAAACTTTTGAAATAATAAAGATCTCTAAAGCTAGGGTTAGAGGGTTTTGTAGCGTCACCTGTTTGTTTGTCTGCTTTGCAGTTTCTCGGCTTGTATCCTTCCAGGTCAGGCTATGGTCATAAATAGAAAATTAAAAACCACAAAGAATGGCTATTCTCAGAAATCCCAGTTATACTAAAGTAGCAAGAACCATAAACCACAGCACCTCTCTTGTGAGCTGTCTCAGCTTAAACACCTTAAGCAATTCAAATAAGGTTTATCAAAGCCTCTGGATATGATTTTTTTCAAGCCTCCATGGCTGTCCACCATCAAATACATGCATTACACTAGCTTGTTCAGCAGTCATTTCCTATCCTTTCTGCTGGAGACAGCAGTTACATAGGCATTCTATTCTAAAGCCAACTCTCAGCTTCCCAGGAGTAACCATGGCTCTTAAATCTGGGACCCAGGCCAGCCCCACCTTGCTTGTTGCCTAAGGAGTTTTGGGAGGGCAGTGACAGAAGGCCTGAAGAGCCCCGGGTCTGGGCAAAAGAAAGCAAGCAAGAGCATCAGGGAGCACACCAAACAGATGGACAGTAATGTGCAAGAGTCCCGAGAGCCCAGTCACTGCTGAGTGGCTGGCAAAGCTGCCCTGATACTCCCCCATGTTTGCAGCACTGTCAAAGGCCACCCAGACCTTCTCCTGTCACATCATAAAACAGACTTGATGGTAGAGATTGTTTAGGATGCACCAGGATATAAATGTTGCAAATTGATGAGCTCTTCAGCACTCATTGCTTCCCTTTCATGAATACTCACACAGAGTCACAGAATAGCTACAGTATTTGCATAACTTCTTTTACCTTCCTTAGTGTGGATGCTGCAGGAAAATCCCAGCCATCAAAGAAAGAAAATACAATGTATACACAGTGGTCTTCAATGTCCTGACCATGTTTTGGAAAAAAATTCCTTCCTAGAACATGCACATCTATTCCACTAATAGCTATTTCCAAAATCTAAATGTTTAATAATGAACAACTGTACAAGTTCACCAGAGGAGGAAAGGATGAGAGGTGGAGTGAATGGGATTTTAGCAATGTTCATTGTCCTAATTACAATGAATAATATTTTGGCAGAGTGACTACAGTGCTGATTTTTCCAGGAACTTCTAACAATCAACAGGCTATTACCTCACTGAGTCACACCAGAGACCTGATCTTCCAGTTCGATGAAGCACGTAGGATGGGCTTAACTTGTGACACATGAACAGCCTAATTGACTTGTTTGGCATTACTGAAGTGCTGAGGAATGAATCTGAGACTCAAGTGCAGGCTCTTCTGCTAAAGGCTTTCCCAGTGTTCTGCATACTGAAAACACACCGGGCACCATTCTCCCCTGCTAAACCTCTGTGCTGTACTTGCTGCTGTGGGTTTACCAGAACTATGGGATTGTGGGAATGATTAGTATCAAGGTTAATCTGAAGAAGAGGGAGGCAGCTCCCATTGGCAGCAGCTTGTAAGAGGAAAGAGCAGGTTATGGAGATGAGCCCCAGCACTCTGGTTCTGGGGAACTGCCTGGGATTTGTTAATACATTTCACAATCTAAGATTTTTATTGATATCTTGGCTGTTCAGCACTCAGTTATCTTTTCAGATCTACAGTCTGGATGGAGGGATGTGACTTTGCAGTCAGGCTTATGCCTCATCACAAGCATCACCTCCAGATGGGAATAATGCAGCCCACTGAACAGAAGGCCCCACCTGAAAGTCCCCAGGAAACACCAGCCATTGCTGACAGGGCCATCTTTGTATGTTCCCCCCACCAAGCACTGCAGTCTGCCACAGCCACCTCCTAGAATAGAGCTGGTGGGGTGCCCTTACACCCGCCAGACTGGCATGTTTTAATTTGAGAATTCACAGTTTACCAGTGTTTACTTCCACATGAGCCCAGTGGAGCTGAAAGGCACAAGTGAGTACCTCAGCCACTTAGGAATGGTTGGAGAAGGTTGAGAGGTTTTCTTGGCTTTGCTTGCAATAATTGCAAAGCTGGTAGCTAAATGAAAGCAGACTCATGAAGTTCAAACCTACACACACTTTTGCTTGCACTGAGAACCTGCAGCTAATCACAAGCTTTACAAAAGGGTAAAAAAAAAGAAGGAAATATTTCAGGTTTCCACTAAAAAAAAAAAATCTCCCTTTCTCTCTCTTGGAACTTCCTTCGATTCATGGGTCTTTTAGGGCAGAGAAAGCTAACAAGGAATAAACCTAGAATTGGAAATCAAATAATCCTATTTAATTTTATAGCTGTTGACACAACTTGTTACATGTGTTTCCTACCAGAATAAATGAAATCACAGTCATCTGATTTCCAAATTACCATATCTATTGTTTCAGAAATACAGGGTGTAAATAATTGCAGTGCAATCGCCTATGTCTGGACCTCTCTCATCCGGAACCGTTATCAGGATTAGCATAAATTACGGTGCCATCTAATAATGAAATCACTGAACACTGATTGTGCCAGCTATTTAAACCTGTAATTATTGCTCATTAGAAACACGTTTCATGTTATTTGCCCCTTACGGACCCAAAGTTGTTGTCAAAAGACTCCTGCAAAGATTTCTACAGAGAAAAGCATGCAGAAATTTCAAACAACAGGCATGAATTTCATCTGCAAAGACTGTCTGTGCAGAAGAAACGTGTTGTGGGCACCATTTATCCAACCTGAGATACATTTGTATGTGTTACCAGAAAGAGAAGTTGCAATTGGTGAGACTATGAAACTTCCAATGTAATCCAGATAGGTATGAACAATATGTGGTTTTCTACCTAAGTGGACAGTGATTTGTTCAGTGTTCATTATCATGCTACACAATTAGGCATCATGTAGTTAACTAACTACTCTAAATAAGCTCCTGACCTAGCCAGAGGGAAGGCTTTCAGCAGATTTCATCATGGCTGGGTAGGGCCCAGATGAGATAGGCATCTACCTTGGACACCACACCAAAGGCAGTACAGGTCAGATGCTAGAAGCAAAATGAAAATAACTACAACCTCTGCATGTTCCTCTGAAATGGGTCTGTAGAAAACAGGTGAATAAAATTTTGCTGCTGCCCTGCAGATCAAGCTCTTTGCAAGATGACCTGGCTAAAAAGGGGCTCAGATAAGTGCTCATCTTACATCTAACAGATATTTTAAATCAATTTTCCTTAACAAAGGGAAATAGATTCTTTTTTTTTTGGGGGGGGGGGGTTTTTTTTTTTTTTTTAATTTTTCTTTTTTTTGGGGAGAAAAAAAATTTTTTAATGGGATAAA
>NDXB01002844.1:13887-67151 GCA_002631895.1 Agapornis roseicollis
TTGATAGGGGGGTTGTTTTTTTTTTTACAATCTTCCTTCTATTGCAGATAGAAAAACATTTGCTACAGGGATAAAAATAATGGTTTCTATCACTTTCAGAAGCAAAAAGGTACACAGGCAAGAAAGGAAAGACAAATATATATCATTTGGAAAGACTGACCTTGGGTTGAAGATCTCAGCTGACAGCAAGCCTATCCATCTTCCCTGAGGACTCCTTCCAACAGTTGATTCAAGTTACAGTTTAGAGTTTCATTCCTGTGGTGAGTGGGTTCATTTGACACACAAACAACCCAGCTGCCAAGGTACACATCCCTCATGCAAACTCATTGCACTGAAGGCACACCTGTTAAGGTTATGCCAATACTTCATGAATTTGTAGGATCCCATTTCAACTTCATCCGGGATGGAGAAAGCTCAGTCTATCTTTTCTTTGATCAGAAGGTCCTTGTGTTACTTACTACAGGCCCTAGGGCAGAGAGACTCTCCAGCCTCCTGCTAATGGATTGATCCTGCCAAGCTTTCAGCCATCTGAACCACTATAGTGCCCTGATACAAGGTTAGCAAACCTAATCATTGGGTGGGACATTTAACTAATTAGTTCTGTACCCTTTATTTCTATCAGCTGGCAAGCATTACAAGCCTTACAAAAGGTTGTCATTTGATAGGAGTTGGCTATAAAGCAATTGCAGAACTATAACTATGTCCTTAGGTGATGTGAGTGCAGATATTTTTTCTTGTTTTTTCCTTTCCTTTCCAAAAAATAATAAATAAAATAACAAACAAACAAACAAACAAAAAACAACAACTTTTTCTTGAGCAGGTGGGACACAACATGTTCAGAAAACAAGCCACAAACATTCTGTTGGCAGATGCTTGCAGAACAAATTAAATTATCCTGGCAAAGACAATCTAAGTCTTTTTGTCCCACTGCAGGCGTTTATCTTCTGACAAAGCTTTGCATACCTGCATGTTGCCTTGCTTATGTCTGTTGTCTATGGCATTGCTACTACAAATATTTGAAATTCAATGTCTGATGCAAATAACAATCTGACTTGGACTAAACAAGTACCAGGAAGTATTGATGTACCACCATTAGCTCCACTTTTCTGCATCAGTACTCACTATGGTGAATAACTTTGCAGAACTGATAGTTCTCTTCACAAACAACCCTCCCCCACCAAAAGCTACACTTGGCTGTTCTCATCCGTATCTTTGAATGATGCAGAGCCCAAGTGTATTCCCTTTCTCATTACCGAATAATCTTCAATAATTTGCTGGGCACTAAGTCAGATTCTGTTATTTGGTCTTTCTCTCCAGCTGTTTGGCTTTGCCAGGTGTCCTGGGTTCAGCAGTTGCAGTCAGTTTTTCTTCTCTTTAGTAGCTGATGTTTTGACTTAACCCGGGAACAAGGCTGATAAGACCAATGTTTTTGGTTGCTGCTGAGCGATGTTTGCCCTGACCAAGGACTTTGTGAGCCTCATGCTCTGCCGGGGAGGAGGGGAGGCTGGGAGGAAGGAGGGACAGGACCCAAACTGACCAAGGAGGTATTCCATACCATAGCACATCATGCCCGGGAGGTAACTGGGAGTTATCCGGAAGGAGAGGGAAATTCCCGGTCGGACTAGTTTTCGGCGGGTGGTATCGAACCCTCTTCCCTTGTTTTCCTTATTGTTATTATTATTGGTAATAGCAATAGTGATTTGTGTTATACCTTAGTTGCTGGATTGTTGTTATCTCAACCCATGGGAGTTGCATTCCTTCAGTTCTCCTCCCCATTCCTCCGGGAGCAGGGAGGAAAGAGGGGAGGGCAAGAAAGGGGGGTTGAGTGCGTGGACGAGTTGCGTGGCTGAGTCTAAACCACGACACCAGGCCTTGCAGGTTTATAATTTATGTTTCTGGAGAGAAAAAAACTCCAGAACATCATTTATTGAAAAGAAAAAGAAAATCAGCACTTTGATAATTTGTCAGTGTCTGTAATCTTCAACCTAGACTACTCTGCTGTGTGGACAACCCTGGTTCCTGTAGCACAGGATGAAGAATATGCCAAATGAAGAAGACAATATCACTCCTACACAGCATTGTTAAACTTCATTAAAACTGTTGAAAGCTTTAAATGACTTGCAGTTAATGAAATAAAATTGTTTTCTTTAACATTTAATGAGATAAACTGCGATTCTATTCAAGTCATTGTTCTGCCTTTTCTGTCTGACAGGAGAAACCAGGAATTTGCTTTCTATTTGACTGAAATCTTATACTTGGTGGTTTTATTCTGTTTTGTACAAATAGAAGTGGTGACGTGTTGTGACAAGAGGACAGACCTCATATTACCATATATTAATACTCTGCAGAAGAAATGATGGCACATGAATAGGTTTATTAAAGAAGGTTGCTGTGCTTTATGCACATGAGAAGGTACGGCATCGTCCAGCTTCACAATTATCTACCCCCTACCTATTTGCTTACCCAGTTTAACTTACAGAGAACTAATCAAAGAGGAGAGACTGGGAAAACAGCAGAGTTTAAAATAGCAGTGGTTTGCAAATGCATCATTGGAGAGCTGAGAGATTTGTACATCTTGGACAACATACCATGGCTCTGAAGTGACTCCACCATTTTAATATGGATTGGTTGCCCTGCTTATATTTCATTGACAGGTTTTGTTAAACCTTTGATTAAAAATTTTCCTAGTATACTTCTGACCAAGGGATAAAAAGCACTGCTCTTGTTGTTGGTACAACAGCAAACCAAGAGTCATTCAAAGAAACTGCATTAACACCACAAAACATGGGGTTTGTGTACTGGTTTGTGTGGGCTTTATACCTGCTTTCACCTCCTTAGCATCTCATACAAGCTAATAGCTAAAAAAAAGTCTAAAGAAGAATTTGGTTAAAATTTTCCTATTCCCTACACGCATGGTTACAGGTAGAAGAAAGGATACTAGCACATACTGCTTTATTATAAATATGAAGGGGAAACCAGTAAGTCTTAAAATAGCCTGAGATACCAGACCTTAAATACATCACTTCTCAATGGTCTGAAATAGCAGAAAATGTGTAAGTGCAGATAGAATAGGCAGCTGAATGCATCCTTGTAGTTAGTACTATACACTGAACACAGTTTAGTACAGGTGAGATAAAAATGATATTACCACATTCAGTATGTATAAGTATATAACGTGTTTGTTGAGAGATGTATAAATATTTGCCTATCACAATGTGTGTGTGTTTATGCAGGTATAAAAAAAAGTTGGAGGTGAAATCTTTGTGCACTTATGTCTCCATAAAAGCCTGCCTAGAAATTCCAGGCCTACAAGCCCTCAGCAACAGATGGCCTGGCTCCAAGGTGCTTGCAAAGCAATATGATTCTAGCCTAAAACAAAAAAATACAAAAAAAAAATGGCACCATGAAAATTGGTTTTATAAATAAAGTTGATGATAGCCTGGATGCTTTGAAGTCATTTCTCTCAGCACAAGAGGGTAAGACCTGTTTGGTATTTCCACATGTAAATTCTGAGTCTTAACCTCTCTGGGAGAGATAAATGTGATATCAGACTCTACAGCATTACATATTCTCTCTGTCTCTGTCCCTTTCTCTCTGTATATATTAATTTTATAGATCTTTTTATTGTCTCAACTATACTGGTTGCGTGAGAAGCAGAACAATAGGCTAAGTGCTTCCATTTCACACATGCCACCTCTATAATTCAACAAAGAATAGTAAAAAAGATCTATAAACTTGTTATAAATCAGTGCCCTAAACTAAATTAACCATTGAAATAGATTATCATAAAAATAATGTCATAAAAATATTCTTCACCTTTGTAATCCATGTGTGTGTGCATGCATGCATGCTTATGTGTACCCATGCACAGGGTGCTATGAGTGTGCCAAGGCCAGTGGCAGTGCTAACAGTGTGGCAGGCTGGGCTTCTGCAGCCTTGGAGGAGATGGCAGGCAGGCAGGGCTATGAGGATAAGCTTTAACATCTCTATGTCTGGGAAAGTAACTCATAAACAGATCCACTAAAATCTAATTACTCTATATAACTCACCTTTAGTAGTAGTGAGCCATCTCCACTTTCCTATTAACAGTGAAGCACTAGGCTTTTTGATTATATTTCTGAGGCACTGTTGGAAAAAAGATAAAACTCAATCAAGCTGCAGGCTAAAGGATGTGACAATTTAAGTAATACATAGCTTTGGCCAAGGTTGGGTCCTGCTCTGCACTCCCTTCACACCAGCTGCCCCAGCATTTGATCTTCATACATTAAGCTTCATGAGAAAGGGATGCGTAAATACTAGGAGTTCAGCACTTGAGTGTGTCCTGGGTTTAGCAGTAGCAGTCATTTTTAATTCGTCATGGTAGCTGGTTCAGCTGTGTTTTGACTTTCAGTTGGGAAAAAAACTGATAACAGGAATGCTTTTAGTTACTGCTCGAATGTTTTACTCTAACCAAGGACTTTGTGAGTCTCATGCTCTGCCAGGGAGGACGGGAGGCCAGGAGGAGGCAGAGACAGGACACCTGACCCAAACTGACCAAAGGGGTATTCCATACCATAGCATGTCATGCCCAGGATGTAAATGAGAGTTACCCAGAAGGGCTAGTGCTCTGGGGGAGTCAGTTGTAGGTATTCAGTCAGTACTCAGTGGGGTGGGGTGTTGTGAGTTATCTGTCGATGGTTGATGAGATGCTGTATTCTTTTCCCTTGTTATTTCCTTTATCATTATTATTATTGGTGGTAGCAGTAGTGATTTGTGTTATACCTTAGTCACTAAACTGTTCATATCTCAATCTGTGGGAGTTGCATTCTTTTGATTCTCCTCCCCATCCCTCTGGAAGCAGGGGAAGGCAAGAAAGGGGGGTTGAGTGAGTGAACAAGCTGCATGTCTGGGTTTAAACCACAACAGAATGATAGGGCGGTGGTTCAAGAGCTGGTAGGCTTTTTCCATCCAGCTGATACTCACTCCAGAAGACACAAGAGCAGAGAGCCCAAGGTGGCTCTCTCAAAGGCCTTCTTTACCCACATCCAGCGGTGTCTTCTTCCTGAGTTCAGGTGCTGCCATCATTTACTTCATAGTCACCATATGGGAACACACCTGTGTAACTCGTTTCCAAACTTTACTCATCAAAATGAGGCCTTTGTAAATGTGGAGGTGCCATACTTCTGACCATATCAACAGCCACCTGGAAAACCAACAGCACCAAGGTAAGAGTGACTCTGGGGCAACCCTGGCACCCTTCTGCAGGGTGCTGCTGCTGTTAGACTTTACATCTCGCTTTCCCAATCTGTATTTTGACAAGGCGATTCTCTCAACAAAAGTGAACTGTGAAATCTTCCAGAAAGGCATTTCAGCTGCTGAAATGGTAGAGCTGGGTGTCAGCCACCTGGCACAAACAGGATCTCATCAGCACCGGGAAGCACTGCCTTTGGTAAAAAATGGAAACAGAGCACAGAGAGCAACTGTGCCCAGGCAATAAAATGGGCTAAGAATCTAGACAACTGCTTGCATTCCTGCTAGTGGCACAGGGAAAAGAATATGAAGAGCAACCACCTTATGAATAAGAAAAAGAAAGCCTGGGGAAAACATGTAAGAGCTGAACTGAAAAAAAAAGGGAGTTGTGATACATGACAGAACTGAAAACAGCCATTTGGGAGGAATGGATGCTTCTTTTCCCAGTTTAGAGGGCTGGTCACCACTCCAGGAAGAAGGCTGTGAGGCACTTCCTAACTGGGGATTTTAGAGCTAGCCAAGAAACACGGATCATGCTGAAAAAACTGAATTATTTATCTCTGCTCACTGGGTTCACATATATATGAGCAGCCTGGCTCTTCCACAACCAAATGCTGGTGCACTGTGTGTAAAAGTCCTGATTTTGTTCTGGTGTAGGACACTGAGTTGCTGTAAGAGTCAGACAGATCAACTAAAGTTCCCTTTGTTTGCAATTAGCTACATCTTTATCTCAAAATAGCAAAGCATAATCTATCATTATTTGGGCTAGGAGTGAGACAGTAGGTGCTGAAGTAGGATGGAGCTAAATTAAAGCAACTCTACAAAGCTGTAATGTGAATTTTTTAACATAATTGGCACCAAAGTTAATCTGACCTCTGCAGTAGTTCCCTTTTTCATACATTGCTGGAAACAATGGGGTTCGAAGCGTCATTGCCCCTGAAGAGGAAGAACTGTGCATTTTGCTTTCATATGTCTTAGTCCAGTAGATAAAAGAAACTCATCCTTCAAGATAGGACAGTCACCATGGCATTCCAAATAATCATTGTTAGAAAAGCAGTGAACTGCTAGGCCAGTTAATAATGACACCACATTTTATTTATATGGCTCCCATCTGCTGAAGCCTTCTAGGCAGCTCACAATGGGTTTGATTTCCAGCCAGACCTTAGCGTAGTTGTTTATATGGATGCAAATAACAGCAGTTGGATGGCTGTGTGCATAAACAGGTCTAACTACTAATCTTTGTGGCCACAATGCATGGTTTTATTCCTTCATGCAACAACAAAATCTCCATCTGAAAAACCCCTCTGACAAAGTACACAAAGCATGAAAAAGAACTAAGTTATTCTGAGTTTTTGATTGTTTCAAAGAATTCAGCATTGGGCTTGACAATGGAGGGGATCATGAAAGGGATATCACTACCATGCCCACTGATTAGCAATGGCTCCTAACTCCACACTTCCCAGGATCGGGCACAGCACTGCAAAGGTGAAAGAACTGGACATTCATTTCTTTCTCTCATCACCTCCTCTCTTGCTCACCACAACTCCCCACTCCTTCACCCAGCCCTAATACTCTTTCTCACCCAACTCTGCAGACATCACCCTGCCAATCTCCTTTCTCTCTTCCTTGCCTTTTTTCTGAGATTTGTTTCAGCTGTTCACATGTTCCTCACAACCTGTTTTCTGATGCAGAACACTGACTTCTGCCGTGGCCCATTCCTGTGCCACCCACCATTGCTGCCACCTCACTGTGCCAATGTCCACACCTGAGCAGCATCTCTATGCCCTTACTTGATACTGCCTTCTACGCACTTGCCCTTCACCAGCACATTTCAGCATGGATGAGCAGCCTCTCTCTTAGTGTCTGCATAGACCAGATTTCATCTTTCTGTCTTTCATGCTGAGGAAGGATGGAAATATGAATACCCTGTCAAGCGCAGTGCTTATTGCTTGGAGTACTTCTATCAACTTGATGGCAGCAAGCGCGGTGCCTGGCAGTGCTCACAGAGCTGGGCCTTCGGATAATGGGTATATTTATAGTATATGCATTGCTTGTGTACAGATAGCTGCCAAAGTAGTAAACAAACAAATGCTCTCCATAAAACAATGAGAAAGTAGGATCATAATCTTTGATCGATGAATGAGGGTGACAGATTTAAAAAGGCTTCCTCACTCTTTTATGCAGATTGCTTTTCTGACTGCCTGAATCTCAGCCAACATGAGGAGGCTGAAAGTCTGGAAAGGGGGCAGGAAGAGCAGTGCCCACCCTACAACCCACCCACCCTCTGAGGAGGGTGTGAACTCTGCCTAGCATTGACACCATGTGGCAGGAGATGCAAAGAGAGGCTCTCTGAGTGCCAAGAGAGGGATGGCTCAGAGCCATACTCCAAGCCATGTGCTAGCCAAGCTTCAACTCCAGGAGCAGGAAATGGCATAAAGTCTACCAGGGACTTTCAGAGACCAGCAGGGACTTCCAGATTGGTGGAGACTTCAGTGGGTATGAGAATGGTCTTCCAGCAGAAACTGTTTGGAAGCGCGTGTTTCATTCAGGCTCTCAACCTGAACTACCCCTTGAGGACAAGTCCAGGCTTGGTTCACCCAACAAGTTCCCCAGTGGGATACACTGGAGAGACACATTAAAACTAAAATCTATGTATTGGTCTGTAACTTGAGGTTGTTTGGATCTAAGTTTTAAACCAGTATTAAATCTACCTGCAAACTCTAAATCTGCATTTACACTTCCCACCATATACCTACAAGAAAATGAAAATATGCTCAGTGCACCCTTTTTTTTTTAATCAGATACAAACTAACCAATCATCTGTTGAGTCAGATCTCAGTTCCATATACCTTCCTGAAAGTCCAGAGAAATTTAAAATCAGTGATCTTCATCAAGACATTAAATAACTGATTAAATTCAATTTAGATCTTTGTTAAAGTGCTGCATTTGCAGTAAACTGAAATGCCTGTGTCTTAAAAAGTGGCTTAACTGAAAGTGTGGGACAGTTGTAACACACTAACCCAATAGTCCATGATATTTTTTAACTACTAGATGTGAATGGCCTGATTTTCAGATTACTGTGCAGTAATAGCTGCAAGTTAAATCAGTGGGTGTTTACTGATTTGAAACCCAAGCCATAAGAGACATTTTTGTTGAAATAATATTAATAATATATTGTTAATATATTAAAATATATTAGTAGTGTGGATCCACTGAAACAGTATTATTATAAAGGGTCTGTACTACCTGAATAAGAACCATTGTTTATTGATTGAAATACAGAATAAAATTGATGTTGATGACTCAACTAATAACTTCATGTTTAAATAGCGAGTTTCAAGCAAAGGATCCTCAGGCATTATGGAGACAGGAAGCATAAACATGCCATTACAATTTTAGGTAGGCAGAATGCAATTATCCAAATTGGATTCTGGCCAGAACAACGGGCACTACCCCCTCCTATTCTTGTTTTAAAAGACGTTCCCTAACAAAACTGATGGCAGCTGTTACAAGAGAGGAATTCATCAGTTGCTCACAGCACCCACCTATTTGATTCTAAAAGCCTTGACTCCTATCACAGACACGTGGCAAAAAAGAAGAGACTGTTCAGTCACCTGCACACAGAAAGCTGCACGCTAATTTTCCTCTTCCTCTTGGATTTCCTGCTGGAAAAAAATGAAATTTCCTACTCAAAAAGATGTTTTAATTTTTCCTGGAAGAAGTGGACTCAGAGCGGTTTCAAGTGGGGTGAAGCTGCTGGAAGGATTTACCCTGTTGGCCAAGACATACTGAGAGATGCAGGGGGAAAAACAGTTTTCTCCTCAATCATCCCTTACACCCTGCCACCCTTCTGTATGCAAAGCGTTTTTAAGACATGCTTTGCTACATCCCCATCATTTCCCTTTGCACTCAGAGCCACCAGAATCTTTCCCAAGGAAGGGATTTTGCAGATGCAGATGGTAAATAGCCCTGCACCCAGTGCATGAAGACTAGAGCTCACAGGATCACTCCCTGGGAGGAGATGTGACTGCAGAGCAGTGTTCTCCTCCGGCATCAGCATCTTCCACCACTTTGCTATCCCAAAATAAATACCCTCAAAAGACAAGTGTTCTCCTTGCA
The DNA here is from genome assembly GCA_002631895.1 of Agapornis roseicollis. Taxonomy (NCBI): domain Eukaryota; kingdom Metazoa; phylum Chordata; class Aves; order Psittaciformes; family Psittacidae; genus Agapornis; species Agapornis roseicollis. The sequence continues at coordinate 23,236 of NDXB01002844.1, forward strand.
GTTTCTCCTTAAATTACTAGGCATTACATAGTTTCTCTGGGATTCAAGTATCATCTCAATTACAGAACAACCTTTAATAGCCATTTAGGATTCACAAAAGCCCTGTTTCAGTGGAGCACTCAAGCCTGACTCCAGAAGACCAAAACAGCTCAGGAGAGTCTTACATCCTGAAAAATGGGTAGAACTTAGGCCATGTCTAAATCCTTCCTGAATAGAGAGGAGATTATTCACATTTAAATTGCATATTTACATACTGTACTGTTTTGGGGCCCAAGACTCACAGAAGAATTGCACTGGACCAGTACTGAACCCTACCAAAAAAACCCACGTTCTCTCTGTCCCTTTTCCCCTTAAATGCCTCCAGAGCTGTTAGCAGACCAAGGCTATTCTAGAACTAAAAAGGGAAATTTATTCAACAAGCACTATAGCAGGTGGCAGCTGCTAAACAATCTGCCACCAATCAGCAGTTTATGAAAGAGAGTAAAGAATCCAATAATAACTCACAGTCGGGGAGGGAGACACCGAGCCTGCAGTTACTGAGGGAGGCTCATAATTAGACAGTCAACTCTTTGGCAACATTATTTCTCCTAAAATCTGCTTAACTGGTAAAGTTGGCACTCCACAGCTCCTGCAGGCAGGACACCCACAGCTGAGCCCACTGTGATGTAAGCTGCAGGTTATTGCTAGGGGGCTTCTTGCGAGGGCCGAGGCAGTGAAAAATGAGGCTGGTGGAAAACCCAAATCATTTTATCTGTTTCCCTTTGACCGTTCCCTTCTCCTGGAGAAAGTCTATCCTTATGCAAGAGCCCTGAACTTTTAGGACATTCATCCCTTTCTGAGACTGAAGTACGAAGACGACTCCATGGCACAGTTTTCTCTGTAATCTTCCATGGTGCCAACCTGGTGAGGTGGGACTTAAGGTGTACAGAATATGGGGAAGATGGCAAAGGTAGGGTGCCAGGGTACTGGAGTCCATCTGCAGGTGTCTGTAACTATTCATCTCAGTGAACCGAGTTTCCCATGCTTACTTAAAACTCAAAATCATGCAGGTGTGAAATTAGGCAAAATAGATCCGAGTTCAGCTTCTGAGAAGGTCCAAGAAAATTCCACCCAGCCTCATCGTAAACCTGCTTTTCCAGTTAGATTACAGCACCATCTACAGGCCTTTCCTGATTTAGAACTTGTATCAGGCAAGTTGTTCCACTATCTGTACATAAATATGTTATGGCTTCGGTGGCATATCTAGTGCAGTCACAGACTGCACAGTCTAGCTTAGTGTAAACAGGGAAAAATGCCTTTACACTGGGCTCAGAAAATAGTTTGGTACAGATGACAGATAGGTTTGCTTCTTCACAAGAAGTGGCAAATTTGTGAATGCCCTCAGATTTTGATAGCTTGATTCTAAAACACAGTGTTAGAGGGTCCTTCAATTCAGTTTTATTTTAAATATTCAACTAAAATTGCATGTCTGTTATGCAGATCTGTTTAGCACACTTGAACCAGAACTACAAGAGAGAAAAATAAAAATGCAGAAATCAGATTTCAGCTAAAAACGGAACAATAGATTTTTAGTGCAGTAGTATAGGCTTAAAACACTACAGTTCACATTGGACTACATATGCAGAAGCACTAAGAACTGTTGATCCACCAGGATTCATTATCCTTATCCTGTTTGAATCAGATATGCGAACTCTACAAAACAAAACCAGGGTCATCTCTGCCTGGAAACTATAATTTGCTAAATTACTTGACAGACCAAAAGAAACTCAATTGCTCCTACACATTTAGCAGATCCTAGCAAAAGCACTGATTCAGGGTAAAGAGGGCTGTGGTGAAGCCACCTACAGGATAACAATTAATTGCATTAAAATAGCATCCCTGCATGCCAAATTTACCTTCTGCAATAAGGCAATCCCACCTTCGTCTGAAACATCAAGCCACAAGTGTAATACAGGCTGACCACTCCTGACATAAAACGCAGTCACTCAAAATCGAGCATCAAACTCCAAATAAGAGTTAAATGGGACTCTTTAGACAGATTTGGGGGAGAGTGGGGGAAGTCTTTGGGAAAACTTTACTTGCCTCCTGATGTTTTGGCTCTTAGGGGATAAAATGTTATTTCAGGCTGTTCTCTGCAGCTAGGAGAGAGACAGGTCCTTTCATATTTTAAAGGAGAGTTGAGATTCAAACAAGCATGTGATGAGAAAGCCTGGAGCTTTCAGACAGAATATTAAATATCACAAGACTTGTGATAACATCGCAATTGCTGGCAGCACTGCGTGAATCAGCACACAAAGTCAACTGTAACTTTTCTTTATTTGAGTCTCTGCCACAAACATAATATAGCTGTATACAATATCTATGTAATACAGGGACCACATACATAAATGCCTTTCCAATAAGACATTCTCGCCCTCGCTTCAAAACAGAGAAAGGGTAAGTGGACAGGGGAAATATGCGTGTGTCACATTTACCACCTATGTGAGGATTTTTTTTGTCTTAAATGCTGTTGTCTCAAACACCACACGGGCTATGGAATTAAAAGCCATAAAGTTGCTGTCTTACTGATGTGTAACAGGACAGAGTGCACACCAACCGCTTTGGATTAATTGCACATATAAAAACAGATTTCTTTTTTAAAAGTCTGCGTGCAGGGAAGAATTATTAATTTCACTTGAAGTGATTCCCAAACAGGATATGGAGCCTCTAACAGCCCTTTGGGTTGTGCCAATTGTTTTGTGCAGGTGTTTAATCCAAGTGCTCGACCGCACGTAGGGAACAGTCATTCTGCAAGCACCGGGTGGAGCGGGAGCTGCATGGTGGTGTCACATAGCTGCAAGGGGTTGATTCCTCAAAATCAGCAGAGACCTTGGGAAGCTGCTAATTCTTGTAAACAAGAGCCTGGGTTTTATGGAGCAAAATGAAGCAGAAAACACTGAAGTATATGAGAACCAAATCCTTCTGCAAAAGCCTCTTTTATTATACTAGTGAAGCACTAAAACCTGCCATAAACAAGCTGATTGCTTATTTCAGCCTCTCTGTGTCTGCAGCCAGGAAAAGCAGATGCAATCGCAGACTGAGTTGAGCTGCGGGTATAGGAAACATCTCCTGAAGGTCAACACTCCTTGTACTTTCAGGTTTCATTTGAACTTCCTCCTTCACACAGACTTGAAAACAATATAAACATATTTGGAATAGAAGCTGAGATGCAATTGTTGTAAGCACAATACATCCCACCCTCTGCTTTGTAATGCCACAGTTTGATACAAGACTGCAGAGAGATTGGATGGCTCCAAGGTGAAGGAAGGGGAGAGGTCCCAAGGCATCACAAAGGGCTTTTGCATTTACTAATCTGATCATGAGGAGTCTGATGAAAAGAGAGGCTCCCTTAAAAGCCAACTTGGCATCAGTGAAACAGATTGTGTGCCCACCTCTGACACCCAGGAAAGTGGTTCTGCTGAAGGAAACAGGGTGTTAGTGGCAGTGTCCTGGAATGACAAAGAGGAGGAGACAGGAATGCTGCACCCCACAGCCTTACACAAAGAGGCTGCCTGCGGGGGCTGAGTTGCAATCTTGGAACTCTCTTGACTTTTTGTCCCAACTTCTTTATACAAGGCCACCTGCCATGGCTTTTCCTTCTCTAAGTGACTCAAGCAAGTCCCCACCATGGCTCCCATGGGATAGACCTGAAATTAACTCAAGGCAGTGCCCGTGTAGTGGTTTCTAGAGAAGTCAAATCAGGATCTCAAACTAAAAAAGAGGTGGGGAACCATTAAATGGGTGTAAAAGCTATAGATGATACTTTTGATCAAAACCCAGGAGGTCAGCCCTGAAGAGTGTGATGCAGTCTCAGGAGAATCTGCACTCTAGTTTGTCTTGACCCAGAGTCAGCAGTAGTTTCATTCAACCCTATCCAAAAATTTGTGTTGCATTAAAAATTGACAAGTCAAATATGTGAACTTGTTAAAGCAGCTGAAGCACAGAAACATAGACGCAGTGGCTATGTGACTCACAGCCCGGCATGCCTCGGATGTACAACCACAGAGAAACCCAGCATTTCCTAGCCTACCTTCAAAACACCACTCCAGCCAGCACCAAACCACTCGGGGTGGCAGCAGCACTCTGTACCCTGCATTAATAGCACTGAGCCTTTCTACAGTGCATGAACTGTGAAACAATCTCTTCCACCAAATGGAATGGTTGGCACCATGGGAAGGGACCAGGGTTGGAAGGGACAGCACAAGTTCAGCGTGGATTTCACCAATGACATGGAGCTGGCATAAAGCAAACACATTCACTAATGAATTATTCCAAGATAATTAACAGTCTAAGGGAGACGCTTGCAACAGCTTAATGCTTACTGTCAAGGGAAGCTAGTACCAATCTCAGCACTGCCTCGCCAACTCACAAAAGGAAACAAGGCAAAAATAGAGGGGAGGGAAACATCAAGGAAGAAAATACAACATCTGTGAGCTGTTAATTACAAAGGTGCACATGTTGGAATAACAAGGATGTTAATAGAGTTTTATTAGGAGACAAGAGAACTGTTTTCGATATCTTTGTAACAGAGCCAGAGCCCAGTGGGCCCAACAGTGTGCTAGTGCAAACAGCGTTTTGCCAAAGCCTATGCAGCTCAGATGTCGGCACTCAGCACTTTCCATACCACACAGCTGCTAAAACTGCCCGTGCGGCGCACGGGAGCTGCAGGGTTCCACAGCGCTTCGCACACTCAGCGGTCACACACCTGGTCTTTGACACGGATTTGCATGTTTCAAGCCATAGTGTTTGTTTTCCAGCCCGAGTACCGGCTCTAAGTGTAAAAGTCAGCCCACTAACATGCTGGGGAGTCACACGGGGAAAGCGGCAGCAAGCATACAGTGCCTCTGCAGGGAAGACTCCCATGTGAGATTAGTATCTTACCCACGTATAAAGGGATAAATAAACAGCGAATAATCTGATATCAATCTTACTCTGCTCTTTTTTCTTTTTTTTTTTTTTCAAACCATGCTCAAGGCAACGTAATTCAAATGCTTCTGTGCAGTCAGTATGCAGAGCCAAGTTGAGCTCCCACTTATTAAGGAATATTTAGCACACTCACTCTGAAGCTCTCAGATCAATGGAGTCCACATTCTTAATCTCATGTTGCTCCTGCTAACAATGTGGTTACTGTAATGTTGGTCCTGATCCTCAAAGGAAAGAGGATATTAGAGCAGAAACCTCTAGTAATGAAATCTCGTGTAATCAAAGAGTGTTTACGGTGAAATGCTCGCATGTTGCCATCAAATCAGAGCCTCACAGTGAGGTTTCTGAATGCCTCTGCAATTATACAAGTACCACAAAGTGAAGTTGGGTGGCAGGCAGGTTATTTAACATTTATTGCTACCACACAGCACACTGTAACTCTGCAAGCAAAAAGGGTGCAAGGGATAGCAGTATTTCACAAAATACACAGAGAGCACTTATAAGTGCTTTCAGTACATGTTTTGCCTATTAAAAATATACTGCATGCAGCTCAAGAGAAGCCATGTCTGCAGATACTAACAAACTGTAAGGGAAAAATCTTTCCAGCCAATGTTAAGAGAATGGAGAAACCAGATTAATAAATAGGGAATGTGAAAAAATTAAGCATGGTAAGCAGAAAGCTCATGTGATATGGAAGTGCTACCCCTATAGAATAAGGCAGTTTAGCCTACCTCATACCTGATGATAGGTTAATCAAAGCAATTTGCTTGTTACCACTGGAAGCAAAAATCTGGTAGAATCTTCTTGTTACCAGTAGAATTGAAAGTACTGCAAGTGCTAATAGAAGCTCTTCATCAGCAAATCCTCTGCATGTGATAATTCCACAGAAGAGAAAGAAAGTTATTTGTGTTAGGAATGGTTGCACAATTAAGCCCTCAAGAGAGGAGCTCAAGTAAAGGAGGGCAGAGTGACTTGCATGCACAGGTGCTTCCACTTCCATTGACAAATGCAGTTAAGATACTTGCTTTTGGCTTGTCCCCTGAGTTAAAGCTAAGTGTGTCTAAAACCAGCTTCACTTCTTGCAGATCTAATGCTCGTTGTGATGCTCAGCAGCTCACTCTGCTACAAAAATAGTTAAATGTTGTATTTGAAACAGCCTTTCAGGATGTTCTCAGCAATATCAGTAGCTTTCAGATAGATGCACCCATGTTATAATCAACCAGTTGATCATCCACCTTTAACAGTATCCCACAGTAGTTACCCTCTCCTGAACAAGAAGATCCATAAAACGATGTTAGTACTTGATCACCAAATGATTTTCAGAGGTGGTGCAGGGGATAGTTGGTTCAGCTGCAAAGCAAGCCAGAAAGCCAGATGTCTCCTCTGCATGAACTAGCATGCCAGAAACATGGCCATCAGCTCTGCCAGCTTCTGCCAGGATCATCTTCCATCAAGATCACTCTTTCAGGATAGTGCAGGTGCAGTCTGTGAATCCAGCATATTCACCAGCAGAGCCTGGAATCTACGTTAAAAATTGGAGCTCATTTGATCTAGGCACTGTACAGATACATTAGAGACAGGCTCTAAGACAGAATATTCAACATCTGAACAAATAAGGCAGATAATAGCAGGGAGGGAATGAGACAGCAGAACTCCCCCAAGATCACACAATAAAGGAAGAACCGGGAACAAAAATTAAGTCTACCCTGCCTGTTGTGCTGTTCAAGGGCCTTTTTCTGTTCATTACTTGTTAATTATTTTTGAGTGCTGGAGAAAGCAAAAAGCTAAAGACAAACAAGCCCCCATAGAGTTAGAAAACATCCCCGCTGTAAGGCAAACTCAAACTGGTTGAATTTGCAGCCTAAAGAGCTCCCAGGAGAGGGAGCAAAGCCTGCTGCTACAAGAAAATGGCCAGTGGGTTTCTGAAGCAACCAGTTTGGTTTCCAAAGCCTGTGGACATACGAACACAGGAAGTAAATCTTGAGAAAGAGACTTGGAGAAAATTGCACCATGGAAGCTGTGCACACATGAGCAGACTGTACCTTTCAGAGGACAGGAGCATGCACTAACAGGCTGCCATGTGCAAGCATGAGGTGGCTGAGACACAACTGTACCACACTAAACTTGACTCCTTTGGGGTAGGACTGCTCTGGTCCTGTATGTCTGTTGAAGCTCCACAGTTTTTTAAAATCAGGGCAGCTGGGTTACTCTAAACCTGTGTGCCTGTAAACTAACCAGAAGCTTAAAACCATCTTGGGTGCCACTGAAAACCCACTTTTCTGTACTGTGGAGCAAGCGTCTGGTGGATGGGGTGTGCACTTCAGTGGACAGCATTCAAAATGAACTGAACACTGTATGAAGTGGGCTCATGTATTTTGATAATATGCTACAGAGTAGCATATTATCAAAACTACTCTAGGTTGATGTAGATGCTGTGAGTGCTTACCCGATTTTTAACTCTACTCTCCTCAGACAACAAACTCCTGAAAGTATCTTCCGTTTTATTAGATATTCTATGCCACAGATACTCTCTATGGCTTTGTCCAGCACTTATCTTTCCTTCTCTCCTTGCCCCCCAAACAAAACTCTCAGGTAAATTTCCAACACATATCCATAGCAATTTAATATAAAGTTGGTTTTGAAAGCATTTGTAGGAACCAATTACCAAGTACAAGAGAACTGAGCAACAATTTTCTTTGACAGAATTATCAGTAACATTGGGTGAAGCAGCAGCAGAACCTAAGTTTACAGTGCTTGCAGCATTTATTCTCATTCACATTTCTCAACTCTACAGAAATATTCACTATTATAATGATGGTTTAGACATACTAGGAAAGTGTGTAACCCCCTACATAGCAGTAAATATAACTATGAGATTGCACTGGTTTCTGAGCTAAAAAATTACAGGGGTATGAATGTCCCAGGTTGCAAAATTAATTTCCATATTCAACTTAAAAGTTTATCAATCAAAACCTTTAATTTCCAGCTCACATCATTACCGTGAGTTCTGCTCTGATCTCCCTGCAACAGACCAAGAGTCAAGTAAAAAAAAAAAAAAAAAAAAAAAAAAACGAAAAAGCTAAAAAGGAAATCAGAAACTGAAGCTCCTGCAACGACACGGTCAAAATACTGCTTAAGTTTGAAACAGGCAGTAGCACTTGTGCCAAAACAGAGTCTGTATTACTCATTGCTTTTCCCCACCTGGGTAGCTTTGCCAAACATTATATTCTGCTGGGTCTCAGCTATGATTTTGTTGGATGTTGCTCCACAGATACAAGATATATAGCCACAGCAGTGTAATTCATATACATTGTGCTCCTATACCATTCATTTGGTTGCAAAGCAATAGTAGTTGCTATGTCACCACTAATCCTCTCTTTTCTGGTCAGCTTTTTTATGTTATGGCTAAGACTGTACTTATTTCGTTTTAGTGACTCGAGAATGTAGGTAGATAATACTTCACACCAGTCTGCTGTTCACACAGAGGCAGGCACAGTCCAGGTGTGCTTTGAAAACACCGCCACAGTTTCAGAGAGCACAGATGACTGACATGAATTCATGGCCACTGTAAGGCGCAGGCAATCAAAGCTGTGATGGAAAACTTCCACTGGTAAAACATGGCCCAAATAAAACTCAGAAAGGTTTAACATACCTACTGCAGATGACGAGGATCCTGAATAATTGCTCCAGGGATTGTGTGTGCTATACAACCATTTCAGTGTACTAAATCAGAGTGGTGATTTGGTTTAAATTAACGTCTCCCTACCACCACTCCTGCATTGATCATGCTGCCAGACACAAGATAAAATGTCTATCAACAAGCTCATAAAGCCAGGAAGAGAAAAGTGTTTGCTGGCCACCAGTGGGGTGGGAGGTTTCCCTCTCCACAGCAATGCTCTGGTAGGAACAAGAATGTGAAGGGTGATAAGAAGGTGGGGTTTTTTTGCAGGCATCACACATTTAATCTGTCTACCTCTAAACATGCATAGTCCAGAACTGCACTTAATTTACAAGTCAATCTCATCTCCAGTTGCCTCTTTCTTCTGCAATGTTTTCTAACAGGTCTTAGTGGTTCAGCTTCATGGTAAGCCTCACTAGAAGGAGAAACTGGCACCAAGAACTAACCTCACAATAATCCATTTCATGTTCCTCTTGGTAGTTCTTTCACATAGAAAAAGCACTAGATTAAAGAAAAACACATGATAGAATTACTTGTCATGTCTGTCTGAATTTTAATTTGTTGAATAAAATCTGTGAATACGATCTTGCTGATGGAGATACAAAGAAAGAAATAGAATGGATACAAATAAAATTTGAAGTCCATCAGTAGTTTGTTTCAGACTGTAATTGCGGTCACTAATGGACGCAGTAATATGCCTGGTTTTAAACAGTTTCTGGTCTGGAAAACTAGAATATCATAATTATTGGAATCAACCTGATGGACGTAGTACTAGGACACATAATTTTGGAGAGGGATTCATGTGAATTCTGTTGCTTTCTATGGATCAGCTCTAATGCAAGGCATAAAACCCCTGATTTGTCATTAGTATAAGATTATGCAGTCATACTTTTTACAGCTTATTTGTAAATCTTGAGCAGAAAACACTAGTCTTGAATTTGTTTCATCAGGCATTTGATAGATGTCTCATAAAGCCATAATTTCCCTCCTCTTTGATCTACCCATTTCCTTCTTCCCTACAGTTCTGGTTGAAACTGGTTGAAAGGTTCTTTCTTCTTTTTTATTGGGGGGGGGGGGGGGGGGAGGGGGCTGTTTTTTTTTTTTTAGGTTAATTTTCACATCTTNTTCCCTACAGTTCTGGTTGAAACTGGTTGAAAGGTTCTTTCTTCTTCTTTTTTATTGGGGGGGGGGAGGGAAGGGAATGCTTTTTCTTTTTTAAGGTAAATTACACATGCTGCAAATTCGGTATGACCACATTTTCCTAGGTTGCAGTCATGTTTCTTGCCATGAGGTGTATTTTAAGTTCAATACCATTTACAGAATTCCCAAAGGTGCTCAAAGTTGATCTGGCAGCATTTCCTTTAAAAACAAACTTTCACTTGTAACCAGTGTGGGGAGGGTAAGCTAGCACCAAGCACTTTTGAATCCACCCTTAGTAAACTACATGGAAAAGAACTTCTTTAAGTATCATCCTTCTATTTTCTTTGATACCTTCTTCATGCACTCTTACTCTTCTGCTTCTCTGTGGTCATAACAAGGGTCTCATATTTTTAGAAATGGTTCCTTCTCCTCAATTCTACCCACTATTATTTGACCTAATGCAAAAATCCAAGTGGTTTCATTTGTTTCATTTTTCTTTCCTTCACATGTTTAACTCCCAATGAGCTTCACAAAGATTTCCTAGCCTTATATAAAGCATATTCCTTCTGAAGGCACATTGGTAACTTCTCTCAGAGCACACTTCCCCATATACTTTGTGGTCTCTGCTCTTAAAATCTCCAGGAACTTGCCTGCAACTGAAGTAAAATTTACTAGCCTACTATTTCCTGTTACTCTGGTGCTTCTTTCATAGACTAAGATAAAGCTAGTTTCGTTCATGTCCATTTACACCTTTCTGCCTCCCTAAGAACTATTAAATATTGTAATTCATTCAGTGTTCTCCTGCAGTGACAAAACCCAGCATGTTCTTGTCCCTCCCACTTGCAAAAGACAAGCTAGCAACCAACTCATCTGAGATCACAGATGCTAAAAATTATAGACACAGCCTGTTTCTGTGATCTCCCAAAATAACACAAAACTCTCATAGGTTTTATTGGGATTCCATTTGAACTAAATAACAGTTATTTAGAAATATACACTCAATGTTTTAAGGATTTCCACTGATGGGAAATCCACTACAACTTCTATGAATTTGGTTTTAATTTGGCGAACTTCAGGTTTGTCTTGCTTACTGTGAGCAAGTCAACCCTAAATTTTCCTTCAGTGTAGCTAAACAGACACTTGCACATGTGGCTCATTTATGAACCTATTTATGTTGTTACAGCCTTTTTGGGTGACAGACAGATGTTCAAATGTAAAGCCCAGTGAGAAGGGAAACCAGAAGAGATAATTTACAAAGTTCTGGCTTTAAAACACAATTTGCAGGTGGGTAAAGAAAATGTAAAGCAAATGTCAGTACCATACCTGTCCTCTCCTGGTCTATAAAGCAATAGCGCATGCTTGCAGGAAAGCAATGTGGCTGCTACAGACCTTAACAAAATGCTTTCTCTGGGTGCCATGCTCCCGTAACTCAGTTGTTAGCCTCTCCTCTCCCACCATGTCTGCAGCCTGCCATTGATAGTATAGCTGCTGTCAATGCTGGTGGTATGGCAGAAGCTGCTCACCAGCACAAGGACCCCACAGTCACTCCCAGTTCTTGGCCACAAACCCTCCTTTTCCTGGGTCAAGTCCTTGAACAGATTGGCTATCACTGCCTTCCCCAGCAAACACAAAGAACCCCGGGGCCTGCTGCACACTGATGCTCTCAGGATTTTTTTCACTTTTCCTAGAATCTAGTTTTTTAATAGGCTGGCCCATCTATGAAGGCCTTCTGGCAATCTCTCCCCAAGCATTTCTTTGGAGCCAATCTTATCCTAAAGCAGCAAGTAGCTCATTAGCTGTTAGGAGGAGTTAACTAGCCTTGCAAAAGTCACTTGCCAGGAGATTTGAGGACAGAGATGTCAGAGCACCTCCAGGGCTTCTGGCAGCTCTGTGGTGCCTTTGGATGAGCCAGCAGTGCCAAGCTGGGCTCGGGAGGAGGCAGGTATGGGCTTCCCCAACTCATAGGATCTGGCCAAACAACAATAACTCAGCAGGGTTTAAGCCCTGAATCATGGAACATTTCCAAACCCAAAGACTTGCCTGCCAGTCCTGAGTCCACTTTGAACCTCTGGAGCTTTCCCAGACAAAAGAAAAACAAAAAAAAAAACCAAAAAAAAAGGAAATTTGAAATAAAGCAAAGCCTTTATGGGCTAAACCACAATGTCTCAATTCCTCCCTGCTTATGTTAACCCTAGCAAATCTAGGTGATGCTCTCTATATCCGAAGAGTATGAAGCAATATTAAATTAACCATTAGCTTCAATTTACGGCAAATCCTTTATTGATCTTTAATACTTTCTGCAAAGAGAGAGCTGTTTGCAAGTGAGCTTTTTGTGCGTGTGCCTCTCAGTTTTTTAATTAGAAGCTGTTTTTGCTAAATCGCGTGGCTAATAGCAAGCCTGGCTTTTACCCATCTTTCTCCTAAAACACAACCAACGTAACAGGCCTCGTGTAATCAACCACAATGGATCTGATCCTTAAAAACAACATTTGAGAAAGCAGGTGTCTTCCGGCGAGCCTCACACCCTGCAGATGGGCAAGACAATTAAGTACTGCAGGAAGTGCTGTCTCACGCTGCAGAAGCTATACCAACAGATTGGTAATGGTGCTATTCTCATGAGGAAAGCGGGGTCATTATTAAGTAGATGGAAACTGTTGTTCGTAAAAGACATTTGTACAAACATAAAACCTCCTTTACTATCACGTTAAATTTATCACAATGCAAAGAACTGTCAGTAAGAGAGTATTCAGTCTTCCCCCCGCCACCACAAGGCCATTTAAAGCAGATATGTTCATCACTGATGCATTGATCTGAATATGTTCAAAATTGATCAACATACTCATCTTCCTCAAGTTCTTTGCACTTCCAGTGGAATCCCTTTCGTTTTGGTACAAGGTAAAGTTAGTTGCTGATTGCATGAGGCACTGGGAGCCATGCCTATGTAGTGTACTTAACACCTTTTCTCATAAAAGAGAGAGAAAGAAAGAGAGAAAAATCTTTCTTGCTGAATAAATTTGCATGCAGCTATTACTCACAGTAGCCCTGTGACATTTGGCTTGAAGAAAAATGCCTTTACTTTCTCTCATAAAATTTCGCTTGTGGTTTGCTTGGCTAGCAACTAAGAGAAACCTTCTGTCTCGTCAGGCTTCCACTTTCTGTAATAAACAGACAAGCAATCATCCCAATTTTTGCTGAGAATCTAAGTGCTGCAGCACTTGGAAAAGCAGTATGGAGGCAGAAGCTCACTCTGCTACCCAGCTACAAGATCTGTGCTGCCTACAGCAACACCAAGAGATAGCAGAAGCATTCCCAGAAATATGGAAAACAGGGAAAAAAAGACTGCTCTAATCCTTCCTCACTCTGCTGAACATCACCAAGACTCAACATGTGACCTTTACTGGGATAACAGGATCTCTTGCTACCATTAATTTTTCAGTCCAAGTGGTAGCACTCTCTGCTGAAATGCTTAAGGAGATGGATGAAAGTCCTATAAGGTGTCAGGGAAAAGGCAATTCATAGCATCATACAATACATAGTTTAACTTTTTCTAAAAAGAAACCTATCTTTCTCCTAAAAGTTCTCCAGAAAGTTCTGTTTTCAAACCAATGTTCTGATTTTAAAGCAATGCTCTGGTTTTAAAGTAATGTTTGCAGATTCAAGCATTATGAAATATCATAGAATCATAGAATAGTTAGGGTTGGAAAGGACCTTAAAGATCATCTAGTTCCAACCCCCCTGCCATAAGCAGGGACACCTCACACTAAACTGTGCCACCCAAGGCTTCATCCAACCTGGCCTTGAATCATTTCCTCTGGAAATGCATCCCTACTCCCACATCAATACACATAGGGGCCATAGTGTTGGACTAGCATTTCCCCACAGGACCTTGCCGCAGACAACATACGGAAGACTGAAAACCAGGGCAGCAACTAAATTCCTCTTTGACAAAGACTGGCTGGTTTTTGAATGTAAAATGAGAAAAGACATATAATTTCCTTAATAAAATAAATAAAAAAATAACAGCAAACCCAGTAAAAAACCCCAGCACAGCAGGTTTTCCTACAAAGGAAATTAGTTTTAGTTAGTTATTTTTTTAAAACATTTCCCCCCAAAAGAGATGAACAGGTAGAGCCAGACTGACCTTGAAGTGTTACATCATTACCTTCTGTGATATCCAGCAGAGAAAAGACTTACAAATTATTTCATAGGCACCTGGCTCGTTGCATCTTACAAATTAAATCCTCATTTATCTATATGCACCAAACAGTACCTATTCATCGCCTTCACTTAAAAACACATTGCCCTTCTTTCTAGCCTAGTTAATTTCTAGATGCTAATTAAATTTATACTCATAAATGTATCTGTTTAGCATGCATGACCAGATCATCCCTCAGTATCCATTATCCATTGTACGTTCCAACATGTTTACCTACTGCTTTTGTTTTGCTTGTTTTGTTTAGATCCTTAGATCCATTTCCATCAGTTTAAAGAAGGGAGCTTATGAATTTAAGTTTCCCATTTTGATGCTGGGTGGCTGGGTTCTCAGGTTTACTGATTTTTAAACAACTTTGTCTCAATCTACTGTGGGGCACAGGTATTTTGAGATTATAGCACCAGAATGTGGAGGAGCAGAATGGGACAAAGCACTCTGAAAAGTGTTCATTGGGCCTTTTGGCAAAGGCAGAGAATGGTTTTCTGCCCAGCCCTTCACTGAACACTACAAAGCCTGGCTAAATACTGTTTCCTGGATTTCCCTGCTCCACACAGTGTGACCAGCACAACTCAGACTCCTCAGGAAGGATCTGAGACTGCCATAATGGAAAACCACATCCAAGTTCTGGTCCAACTCCTGTTGCAGGTTTGCAGGATCCAGACAGGAGGACAAGCTGGTAGCACTGCTGAGCAGCTCTCTGGTGACTTAGAACATCCACTTTACAGGCAGGCAGAGAACTCTATTTTGACTTCAGTACCCAACCACAGCAGAGAGCCTCAGAGAGAAGTCTCAAAAGAAGAAAACCTGAAAGGTCCCTAGAGCTCTTTTCCCATACACTGCCATAGCATTCACACTACCCAGCCCAGATTTGCACAGTCTGTTCCTGCAACTATCTCCTAGACTTCCCTTGCCACAACGGGGCTCTTATGGGAGGGACAACAAAAGGCAGATATTCCCTTTTCTTTGTTTCCGAGCATGTACCACCTCCCATCTCAGAGCCTGGTTCTCTCCATTCTCTCCATTGTTTTTATTTTTTTGGCATTTTGCACTTTTTTTTTACACCAACTATTGCCACTAGCCTTGGTCTGCAGCTTAGTGACTAGGCCTTGTTGTCAGGAAGGCTACTTGTCCCATGAAAAATCCTGAGGCTTCAGCAATTGTTTCTATTTCAAAATGCTGGTGGTTTTTTAAAAAAAAAAACAAAAACAAACAAAAAAAAAAACCTGCTTTTTTAGCAGTGGAGAGAATTTTGAAAGAATCTGCAAGTTTTGTTGTTCTTTTCTCTCTCTTCCTAATACTCCCTTTCTGAAATATCTGATTTTGTTATACTGAATTTAATCAGCTGGGGAGGGCTTCAACCCAGTTTGACGTGTCATAGTGCAGGCTACATATCGACATACTGCTACCCTGTCTCACTGAAATTAAACCTCAGGTCTGTCTTAGGCTTCCAAACACCTCACTCAGGCTTCCCCTTCTCCCCTCCCACACTCCATCACCAGTGATGATTTTCAGCACAGCTCTTTCCATCATAGAGCTTTGTGCAGTATGGGAAATACACCTGGACATGGAGTCTAGATTTGGTGGGGCACAGTGCTCACATATTTCCACTAGCAGAGGTCACTGCAGCTGCTCACTGGGGCACAGACAAATGCCGATTTAATCCCAAAGTTACCTGATTCAATCAGCATCAGGCATATTTTGAATTAGATCAGTTCAATGCAAAACAGAACATACTCTCCATTTTCTCTATGGAAAACAATGACTGTGCAAAGCCTGTATTTTTTTTCTGTTGAGAAAACGTAAGTAAAAAATTCCCAGTGCAGAAATTATAAACTTGAAACTGTGATCCTTACTTAGGCAAAACTCCAAGCTGTTTTTAACTTACCCCTAATGCACATCCCCCAAACTACCGAAATATATCACTGCTCACAAACTCAGTGAGAAAGATTCCTTAAAAAAACCCACAGAAATACTCCGAGGAGGTTCACTTGACTGATGTGTTTAGCTTTAAAGCATTACAGAAATGGACTAGTAGGAAGAAAAGAGCAAATACAGCTCTTGTCACCAGGGCTGATTTTACTATTGGTAAAGTGAGGAGACTCCCACGCACTGTAAGAAATACCTGAGACTATGTATGCTGCAAAAGCAAAAGCAAACAATGCAGGTTACTGGTTAGCTCACATGCCACCGAATCAATGATTTGTTTCGGCACAGGTTCTGCAGTGATATTTCATTCACTCTAACACAGACAATCATTATCTGCATGTGGGTACTGAGAGGACAAGGCAGGAGCGTGGAAATCAAGGTCAAGGAAGCAAGAAAAACTCCCTCATTTATCCCATGGAACAGTTATTCTATTCTGCAATAACTCGGGTTAACAAATAACGTAATAAAGATTGGCGTGCTGCCAGGATGACTGAATTGATTCCTACACTGCACAGCACAAATCTTTTGATCTCCCCATAAAGAATGGGAAATTATAGCCACAGTGGGTACCTCGCAGGAAAAGCAAATAAAAATGAAATGAACATTTCTAGCAGTTTTGACCTTGCTTTGGGGAATACTGCTTTAAATTTGATTGCCCTGCCCACTTACTATTTCACGAGGAAACACAAGCAAGTCACAAAGACAGCTTTTAGTATTCTCTTTGATGAGGTAGAAAACTGGATAGTCTTCTCCCACCCACTTTTCTTTTCTTGCTTTTTAGTCCTCTTTTTTTTTCCCCCCCTTGGTTTATATACTCAACAGAAAAGATTTTATCCAGGCTTTGATTTGATTTTCAGGGTTTCTGGTGGGAAATTCTTACCGTGGATATTTTGCTTCCATTGGGGTTTATGGTGCTATTCTGTTTAATTATTTCTGGCATTTTGCCCATCAAATTGTGAGTTTCTTCAAAGGAATGAAATGACAGGAGGCCTCCTTTAGAGCAATCATGGACAGGGTTTGAATTTTGTTGTCTTGGAAACAAGCTAGTTCTTGTCATTGAATATATTCATAAAATAATGGTTGAAACATCACTGATAATAATGGGTTCTTTCCTGGTGAAAATGCACGTTCTGGGGACTTTGCTGCAAGAGGCCCTGTCAAAGAGTTTTTGCAGATATTGAAGCTAATTTCAGTGCTTCTGGTTTAAAATCCCCAGCTCAGGTGTCCCACCACACTGCACCTGCAGCTGGCTGTACCCACAGAGTTGAGAAAGCCAGGCACCACTCTGCACCCTGATAGTGCTAGCTAACCATGTCCCTGCAGCAGAGACATCAAGGCACCTGCCTTCCTTCCCCTGTTTGTCAGGACCAGATGGCTCTCAATCACGAGACCAGTGCCCAGCGTAGATAACTTTGTCTGCATTGTGCCAATGAGGTAGAAAATATGTTTTTCCTCATGCCTGCTGATATAAGTCCCAAGATTCTGGGTATTTACACTCTGTGCCAGAGGTCTTACCAGCTTCTCAGCAGGCACTTTGCTTTTTAAACAGATGGATATTGATTGATGAGAAAAACCCAGAGACAGAGGTATGTTTTTTCGGCAAGGCTATTCAAATTGGGAACCTGCTATCACTCTTTGAGCTTCTGTATCAATCAATCTGCCTTTGGTTTTGGTTTTTCATATATATTTAAAACCAAGGGAAAAAAAAAAAGAGGCCCTGCATCAAGATGGTGTTGGGTTCTGAAGGGTATAAATTAAGCTGACAGCTTTGTAAGACTTGACAAACTCCTACAGCTCCCTGAGACTCCTGGTGTGTCTGCATGGATGTGCACACATGTGTGCATGCATGTGGCACACACATGGGAACGGGGGGACAGGGACAGAAGTGAAGTTATAAAAAGCCACCAGTGGGGATAAGTCATAAAAATCCTCCATTCCACTAACTTGTCCATGAACCGTTTGGCTGGATATAGTAAACCTGTGGGACACTTGAGAAAATTAAAACTCTGAATTATTACTAGAGAGACTAGCCATAATAGATCTGCTGTGAGAATCTTACTAGCAGTTTTACGATTTTTTTCTGTCCTTCTCAAATCACTACATAATGACACTCAATACTCAAATGTCTAACAAGGCCATTTAACATAGCCTGCAGAAGAGGATTCTCCTATGAAGTTTTACTACAGCCTCTTTAGCACAAAGCTTTCTAAGATTATTAGTAATTTGCATTAGGTCTATTTAATTTTGAAGAGTGCCATTTCAGTGACCACATGCATATCAGAGCTTAGCAAGTGCATGTGTCTAAAAAGTTACCGAAAGGTCATAGGAATTCTACAAGGCATTTGGGATTTTTGAATTGTCTCTTCATTGCAGCAAGGAAAACCAGCACAAGCCCTTCCACAAGGCCAGAGCCTCTGGGGCATGATGAGTTGCAAGCACTCATCCTTGCAGCAGAATCCCTTTCTGCCACATACGAGAGTCTTTTAGCAAAACTTTGCTGTTGCCCTGTGAAAGAATAGCCTGATGATGGCAGATTTCCCTATGGGAAATCTGAAGGAAAAGCACAGTTTTTCATGTAAGCACTGCTAAGAGACACCTCTTTCCAAGCAAGAAACACATGGGCTGCTGATGTGACATTTAGGCTGCCACAGAGCAAGGAGTCACTACAGAAACTCTGTAGTGCTTGAAGACAGTGCTTTCAGATGAATCAAAAGCCAAAGGATAGCTACAAATAAAAACAATATAAAGAAAGGCCAGTTTTCTTTCAAGAAGACATTTCTACTTTCTCCTTCTAAACCATCCAACAGATGCTTTGAGTGCTCCCAAAGCCTACAACAAGGGTAACACCCAAAGGAACAATCATCATAAGCCCAAGCATCACTTGGGCTTTTTGAGACCCCAATCGTTTTATAACTGTGTCTCAGCAGAAGTACCACATCCTGTACCCAACTTTAAAGTCATGCCTCAGCGGATGCAAAAATTGATCTCAGAGCTACGTAGTCTCCTGACACAAATGTCAGAGGATGAACTGCTGCTTCCCATTGGTGAGATGGAAAAATGCCCTCCCAATGTCTTGTCTCCTGTGCACCAAGGGCAAGTAAACTGCTCATAACCTCACCACTTTGTGAGTATATTTTTATGCCTTGACTATTTTACACACATGCAATATTTCAGAGTCCTATCACAGTCCCCCGAGTACCAGGAAAATATGATTGTCCTGGCTCAGGAAAGCAGGATCTTGCCAACAAAATTAGCTCATCCTTGTGAGTCAGACACTCCAATCAAGATGATAAAGGCTCCTACAGTGGGTCTGAGAGGGAAACACAGCCTTACAAGGACAGGGCATTTCAGGGTGTCCCACATTAAGATTCAAAAGGGATCTGTGTACCACTGACTGTACCACTGCATTAGTCTGAATGCACACAGAAGCATGGGAAGGTGAGGAGCAGACAGGAGGGGGAAAACTCTTTGCAATCTGTTCTTCATAAGTCAATGATTATGAATCAGATATCTAATGAAGCAGTAATAGGAATGATGACTAAGTAAAGTAGCTAATAAAGTTAATTTATGCGAAGTTAAAATTTTTAGTACTGTGCATTAAAGCAAGCATGATGTCTCAGCATAGTAGAGGCAATGTTAGCGCTATATATACCAAACGCTTGCAATGCTTCAAGATGATAATACAACTAGATATGCTGAGCTCCTGCGTTTCTGATAAAAAACCTTGTTCTTCAGCACAGACCAACCAACTGGCCTTTCCATATCACCTGCACAGTTGCTGGGGAATGCACCCTGCTCAGTAGCTCTGAGTGCCAGCACAGCTGCCTGCCCCACCAGGAAAGAAAAGAAACAACTGAAGGGACCAATAAGGCAGATGTTTTCCTTACTGCTTAGTGTCTCCATTTTCCTTACTTTTTTGGTACCAAACCCAAACATCTGACTAACCTTGACTGGAACAAACCTGACACTCTGCAATGTGCATAGTGGGCAATAAACTATGGCACATATAGCTTCTCAAAACTGCATTTCCATTTTAACTGCTCGGCTATGAGAGTATTTCACTCATACTGTAACTCAAATGATTACAGATTACTTTAATGCAATTTGCCCTTTTTTTGCTTTCATGGATTTTAGGAAATTAATAGACATGAGTAAGCTTGCCAGGAAGTTTGAAGACAAGAGACAAATGAAGGTCTTGGGAGCCCAAACACAAGCTACTTAGCTATTGAAACTATACCCTTCTGAGAAAGGAAATATGTAGTGTGATATATTTGTTTGCTGTCACTGGCAGGAAGGCCTGCCAGGATAGCCTCACTGCTTTGGCACACGGTCAAGTCCTCTCCCCATACACAAAGTCAAACCAAAGCCAGGGACACAAGGACACCCCAAGGCTCTGGCTGCCTTTGGTCTAAGGACACTTTTGCTAGTGAAAATGTAGCTGAGATGAATCAAAAGTGAATATTTTGGAGAAGCCTTCATGGCTCAGGTTCTCAAGCCAAGAATTTACATGCTCCCATCAAGCCATGGGTTCATTCCACCACAATGGTGAAGGGCTCAACAGCAGATACGTGAGGAGATTGCATACCTGAGACCCCAAAGAGGCACAGTAGCTGGCAGCTTCCAGCACCAAGACACAGAAGAGTGTGTTCTAGAGCCCTGACAGGATAAAACAGCCCATATCAGCCCTAAAGCACCTTACCTCATCTGCCTCAGAGGGACTGGTGTTCACCACATAGGATGTCCATGATGTGGGGAATGCCAAGGTGCTTGTGGACAGCTGCCTGCAACCCAATGCCCTAACCAATCTCAATGAGAGCACAGACTTTAAAAGTTGATTTTTCTCACTGGTATCAAAAAACAGATGATACTTTATTAAGATGTAATTTGGGGGCAAGAACACTCAACCAAAGGCACAAGCCAAAGGGCTAATATTTCTGAACAGAGGCCTTTTATTGTGTACCATTTCTCCCAACCATTCTCTCTCCCTCCCTGAGCCTCCGCCCATGAAATTGAAAGATTTCTGGTAGAAATGCCTTTGTTGTATCAGCTTTGGAAATATGGATTACAGTATTCTGTGAAAAACATTTATTACTCTGAACTGTGACTCGGACATTGTTGCATTTCTAGGGTTATAGATTTTCTTTCAGCTAAACTAAGGCTGTAAGTCACAGTGACAGTTGTAATGTGTGTAATACCACAGTACCAGATTCTATTACATACATATATTTGCTAGAGGTTTATGATGTTAAAAATATTTCTTCTTTTCCCAATACCTTCCCCTAACTGTTGTGTAAATATATTGGAACCTATAGCACTGAAGTCAACTTCCAGATGAAATGTGCATGGGAACAAGTAGTTTGTCCTTTTTCAAGAAAAAAAAAAACACAACACAACACAATACACACACACACCCCCCGAAAAGCTGACTAACAAAACAAAACCAAACCAAAAATACAAGGATGGGGGGAGGAGAATGCTGCATACAAACTAATTATATTCAAGCACAATATTGAATTGTAATAAAAGATGAATGAGCGAAAGTGTGTGTCATTGTGAGGAATGGGGAAGGTTACAGAAAGCTGAGACTAGGGAAGGATTTATCATGTGTGATGCTTCAGGCATTGTGTTGAAAGATCTGCAGACTTATTTGCAAGAGTGTTTTACGGGAAAAATAGAGCAGTCTACATAGGAAAGAATTACTATAGATTTTTATCTTTTATACAAGACAAAGATACAAAGATAAAACACTGTTTCTATTAGGAAAAAAAAATCCATGGAAGAAATCCCAGTTGCAATACAGAGGGGGGAACCTTTCAAACTGAGCTCCAAGGCCATCAACTGCATAAATTCAGGGAACAGACATTTGTTAAAAAACAGCTGATCCATAATTCTTAACATAAGCACAAAAGTATGCTGGGTTTAAAAGAAAAACAACACAACACGACAACTGCAACAACTAGAAAGCTTCCCAGTTTTACTTGCAAAACCCCGGTGCACATATACATGCAAACAAACCTTTTGGCTGGTTGTTAGAATTCAGATCTAGTACAGTCATAACACAGCTGTGGAAGCTGGAAAAATAATGGTATTCGGGGTGTATTAGTATGCAAACGGGCATGCCAACACTTCCACTTTGCTTCCAGAATTCCTCCAGCCTGCACATGTCATGTTTCAAACCAAATAGGGCTGGAAATCAGGAGGGTCAAGTACAGCTGACATCTCCTCTTCCATTGTTCCACCTTAGTGGAATCCCTAGCTGGGGCAACATGAGGCTGCTCCACTGTGTCTCTCAGCAGAGGTGGGATCAAAATGCTCTAGCACCATTCCTAGCAATTATGAACCTGCTGGTGTTGTGTTCAATGGCTACAGGAAAGCCCTGGCTGGGCTGGGCTGGGCTGTGAGCCAGACCCACAGAGTGGTCTGGGAGATGATGCTCCCTAACAAGAAGCACAGTTGCTCTTCCATTGTGCTTCCAACCACAGAGCTCAAAGCCCTGTAAAACAGGCGTATCTGAATTAAGCTTCAGGACATATTTACCCAGCTCACAAGGGTATTCAGTTCTCTATTTTACAAATGGAAAAACTAGGGCACCAAGAGGTTAAGTAACTTGCCCAAGGTCATTGAGCTGAATCAATTTCAAAACTAGGATTAGACTGAAATTCACTTTGAGCGTCTGATCACAGAAACGCAGACAGTGTCAACTTTTTTCCCGAAAAGAACCTACTTATATGCTAAGCTATTTAGGGTTGAAAGGCAGAAGTAAAGAGCTTATTTGGGGAGCAAAGGGATTTGTTTATAAGGAGTTTAAATTTGAGGAAGAAAGAAACAGAAAGCCACTGTACAGCATCTCCTTCAGAGCTGGAGCCTCCCCTTGCGTACCTGGCCAGCTAACCCGGTTCTTTACCATGAGGGCTTCACAGCCCATCCACAAGCCAAGGTCCAAACCATGGGACCCCAAACATAGCCACTGGGGGAGGGAGAACCAGGTCCAACCCCATCGCTCAGCTTTCCCACACATCCCAGAGAGGGGAGGAAAGGGACCACGACCTCCAGCCTAGGCCTCCAGCTCCCGCACAGCAGCATTCCAAACAGCACTCTGCCGATCAGAGCAATGTCAGCAGCCTTACAGTCCACACTAGCAAAGAGCCAGGACAAATAGTCCGCCCTTACCCTCTCTGCCCATCCCCCTGCAGCCTGTTTGAATGACATGGGACATTGACATTTCAGCCCCTTTCCAGGAATTCCATTGCATTCTGATTTCTCTGTGTGGCATTAAAAGTAACATTAGGAGAGAAGGCTTACCAATCACAGAAACTCAATTAATGGGGCTGTCAAAGCTCTGGCAGACTTCAGTGCCACCAGGATTTCAGATGCAATTCCCATGACAACCTTAGCTTGACCCTTCCATACATATGAGCTATGATAATGCCTACGCAGCTTTAAAAATATTCCCTTTTTTTAACCACAGGCAAGTGCATCTGGGCCCATCCCCACAATGGATCACATAAAAGGGGATATAATACACCCTTCTAGACTTTTATCTCCTCTGCAGCCTTGAAGGATCCAAAGCTTCAGCTGGGACCATATGCGTTGCATGAGCTATTAAGGGAAGAGAAGACAAGGGTCACTACAACAGCAAATGCCCCCCATGTTCTGCTGCTAGTAAATTCATGTCTATTAATTGCAATAAGTTATCAGGTTATACCAGCAAAGTGACATGCAAGAAGTTCTCAGAAAAACAGATAAGGACAGGAAAAACAATCAGGCTACAGGTTTTGTTTGCCATCCCCCCAGGAGGCTATGTAAATTAAAGCATTTTTTTCTTATGCAAAGAGCAGCACCACATAAAGAACAGTATTTGCAAAACTGCTGATAGTCATATGGAGTATGAATACGCATTACAATTACGAGACCAACTTTTAACTGCCAGCAGCAAGAGTGACTCCACAGCAAAACCAGCAAACAGGGTGATGCCTGGAGGCCTGGCAGGGATGGGCATCCCATCATACCAATTACTGTGTGACCACAGAATGACATTCTTAATCTGAACAGCATCCTGTCCAAACATACATTCAAAGATCTACTTTCTTTCTGCTGGAAGGGTTTGAAAAATACTAGTGCTCAAATGAGTACTTATAGAGGAGAGTTGGCTTTCTGAAAATTCCAGTCTCTAAAGTGAGATCTCCCATATATTTAATTTGTTCTGAAGAAAATTTTACTTTGTGTTTTGCAAAACTCTCTCAGAGCTATGGAGAAGCAAAATAGCTCACCATGTTTTCTGTGTAAGTAATGTTTTAGATACTGGCCTATATACAGTTCAAAAAGGGGTTGTGAGATTACAGGCTGAGCTCCCCAGGTTAACTAGCAGGTTTAAAAGCTCAGCTGTAATGTTACATTAACATTGATTTCTGTGCTTAGCAGCCTACTGAAGTCTAGAGCACTGGCATGAATTCATTCAATTTCCCTTTCACCACAGGAAATTTCCCATTTTCATCTCCTTCCAAGGGCTACACCCCTGCAGCCATCACCTCTACACTGCTTGTCCCACAGCGGAAATCCACACACACAGAGCACCGTCATGCTGCAGCAGAGTTACTACCAGGGTTTGCTGGTTAGTGCAATGGAGGCGTTCCCTCTGTGACAGCAGTGCAAATACAGTCTCAGAGCATAAGTTAGAGTTGCATTACATTTTTTTGTGCAGCTTCCAACCAATGCACATAGGAACAGACCAAGTGACTTGCCCAAGGTCACAATAGGAATCAGTGACATAGACTAATTCAGAGCTTGAGCAAGTCCCTCTAGAGCACCTTCAAGCTGCCCACATGGGCTGGGCTCCTCCTTTGTCCATTTGTTTGGGAAACAAACGGTGGAGAGAATGCTTTTGCGAACCAGGGTCTTTGAAAAGAGCTTTCTTCTGGATTCTAAGAGCCAGCCCCAGGAGTCCATCCAGATCAGTAATTCTAACAAGCTTTCGGAAGCCTTTCCTTTCAGCAATAAGCTCTCAGTGCGGGGAGAGACCAGACACACACAAAACCAACAGAGAAGTCACACATGCTCAACAGAAAAGAGTAGAAAGAAATTGCGCAGCACTAGACAAGAGAGCCCAACTGTTTGGAGATCAGAGGACACCACAGTGCTCACCAGGAGCCGTGCACAGCAGGACTGGTTTAATTCACTCTCCCTGAGCAGGGGCATTATTTGTGAGAGCTTTCAGCGGGGAGTGATCTGCAGACACCTTATTATAAACTTCTGCAGAGGTGAAGTCAGAGCTCAAAAGCACTTCTCGTTCTGTCTCCTTCCTGCCTGCCTTGTTCCTCACACATCATTTTCTTTTATCAAAATGGATGGCAGTATCAAAATTGAAAGGAAGTAGAAGCTGTGAAAATAACAGACCCAGGAAAAGAATTTTTAATTTTGCCTCAATTTCTTTGATGATGAAACCAGTGCTGAATATTAAGCAAGTCCTGAGAGCTGAACATCAAGAATAGCTGAAAGTTTTGCTTCAGTCAGAAATGTGAGCAGAATTCCTCTATGACCCATTTCAGCTTGTTATTCAGATACAGATAAAACTCTTCTGAACTTCTCTGGGCAGATCCTGCTATGCTACATCCATGACCCTGTCCGACTTTCCGTGGCATCATGGTTAAAGAGTTTGTTTGCGTTTTTACTAGAAAGAGTGGGGGTTTTCCCCATTTAAAACCAGGGTAGATGTTTGTTTCAATATACAAAAAGAATTTTCAGAGATTTATCCAGTAAATGTAAAAACTTTTTTAAAAATTCTACGGTAATGACTCTTCTATGATTCTGTTTGGTTTATGAAAAAGTTAAATTACACCTTAAGGCCTACGGGCAAAGGAAAACAAATATCATTTTTCTTTTTGACAAACCCCAAAAACACCATAGAAGAAAATTTCCAAACTAGATTACAGTAATGGTCTCTTCCAGCCCTAAAAACCTCTGAGCCTCCCTTGATGTGATTAATAATGAAATTGTATCTAGAGCAGCTATACAAACAAAAAGCTCCACTTTGCCAGCCCTGTGCAGGGATGGTAGTAATTTATAAAACCTGAAGCAGAAACACCACCAGAGGCGAAGTGACTGCCTCCCAAGAGGAGCATGGTGGAATCACACTGGCAGGGCGAGCTGCACTGCCCAGGATGGAGCAGGGGTGTGCGGTGGCAAAGGGAGGCGAAGGCACCACCAGCATCATGTCACACATGGAGAGAAGCCACTCACTGGTGGTGGGTGAGGAGAGGACTTAGTTGGACAAGACATCTCAAACGCATCCTAACACAAGGAGTTTGAAATTATAGAACCTTTTCAAAAGTCTCTCTTTTTTTACTTTTCTTTTTTTCTGTTGCAGTTGGAAAGGTTACTAACATCGATGTCTTTTCCTGGATCTAACTTCAGAAACCTAATCCTTTCTCCTTTAAAGACACTTTCAAAGACTTGAGGGTAGTTCAGGTGAGAATAGTGGCTTCCTCACAAATGTTATCAGTGCAACTTGGCTTACCTATGGATGTTCAAAGCAACCCAATGGGAAACCCAAGGTCAATCTGTTTGGGGTTTGTTTTGTTTTTTCCTTCTACATACACAAGAAACAAATAAACTCATTTCCTCATATTTAAAAATAAGACATTGTCTTTTTGTTATTCATTAGACAAGCTCTGCATCATAAACAGCTCCCCAAACCTTAACTTTTCTACATCACTCAATCATTGCAAATAACCAGAAAAAAACCTGCTGTCCTCCTACCTCCTTGAACACTGGATTTAATCTTTGCTAATATTTGGGTTGGTTTGCATGTTAAGACTCTTAATAAGAACATCAGTTATTATGTTTTAACCCAGCTCTCTGAGGTGATGCAGTTGATATGACAGTGCTGCCTGTATCTACCAGTTCTGCTTCCTGACAGTCATATCGAACCTCTTGTCCAGTTTTACCCAAATCTGACACAAGTATACTGCTTCTGCTAAAATGAGTTCCTAGTGGGTACTGGGAAAACTGTATCATTAGATGCCAGAAAATCTACCTTATATGTGTTGTAGCCACAGGACAACCTTTAAATCAATCTTTGCATTTTGTTTAACAAGAAAGAACTTCACCATAAGATGCAAATCTATAGCAAATTAAGTTCAATGAACTCCACTGCTCACTGAACACACAGCAACAAGAGCTGCTATGGAGAGTCCCACTCTCTCTTTGCAGAGGGAAGTGACCAGGAGGCACCAAGTCCTCCTTATTTATACTATCCAAATGCCCAGGTGCATAAGACCTTTCTTATCAAAGTTCTCCCCACTGCCATCAGAACGGCTCTTCAGTCTCAGGCAGGACATTGCAAACATCACTGTTATGAAAGATGAAGACTGGACAGGGATTTATATGGACACTAAAATTTGACCTCTTCAGCTCATGTCTTGCTCACCAAGCAGGAGCGATGGTGAGCAGTGGGTGCCCAGCACTCACTCTCATGGCATGCGTAAGAAACATCTGGAGCACTCAGGAACAAAGGCAAGGCAGAAGAATTACTCAGGCACTGTGCTGCTGGGGGAAATCACACAGGATACTTGCAGGTCAGCATGGCTGACCATGGTGGTCCCTCCACAGGAGCCCAGCCAGGCTTTCCGCAGCGTGAGCCACCCTGGGTCAAGAAGCCAGAAGCGGCAAGCTGATGGAAGCCTCTCTGAGAGCCTTTACTCCATAGATGTGAACCTGTGGCTAATCCATCAACTCACAGCAGTGCTATACTCCCCACTTCCCGTGTCCAAAGTCCCACCATTAGCTTCCCCTCCCTCCCAGAGCCACTTATGACCTTCCTACCTGTCCTGCTGAGCACTGAACCTGCTAACTGGCTGCACCCTGCCTCAGGCAGGAGAGACAAAGCCGCAGCAGGGTGTGTTAACCGACCACCAGTGGGTAAACCAGGGCCTGCAATGAAAAAGCCTGACAGCAAGGATAGAACCATCCTTGGCAGGGTGGTCCAGAGCAGGAGGCAGCAGGCAGGCAGTGGCTCAGGAGAGTGCTGCCTGTGCCTCTTTTGCTGATGCAAAAAACTAAGTGCTTGAGAAGGCTCTTAACAAGCCTCCTGCTGCAATTCCCTTGTCCAGCTCCAGAGAATGGTGGGATGGCTGCCCTGCCTCCAACAGAGCCACTTTGTCCCTGAGCACCACGAATCATCCCACCACAAACCTGGAGCAGGTGAAGATACCTAACTGTCTTGCATCAAGCATGTCAGGAGCTAAGTGGAGAAAGCAAATGCTGTTCGAGCCATGTTCTCTACTTTCCCCCTTCTCCCCCTCACCAATTCTCATACCGCTGGCCCCTGCACCAGTGTCCCACCATACCCATAGACTTTGACAGCTGTTTGTGACCTAACATGCCTGTTTCCAGCATTCTTGCTTACTATTAGCTTGTTTGCCAAATACCTTTCATTTTGGCTGTGACAGGACTGACATCTGAAGGACAAAACAACACACCAGATTCCCGAGCCTTCCTTTTTCGCTAGCACCTACTATTGATGGCACCACATGAGAACACCCTCAGGGAGCCCTGCAGGACAGCTGTCCTTAGAGCAGCACTTCAGCATCAGCACAAGTCCTCCACCCAAATAAACCAACACGTTGGCAAGGAAATGGGAAACTCCATCACATTCAGTGGACACACGGCAGCGGCTGATGAAGGGGTTTTGCACAATACATAATCACAGCACAAAGGACACTTATCCTTGCGCTAGAACACAGCCTTGCTGTCTCCAAAGCGGGAGCACAATTTTGGCCTTTGTTGTCAGAAACAGTTTGATGATGCCGAGCGCTGACAAGCCAGCTTGCGTTGTGCTGGATTGCCCCCTGCAGCCGAAAGGTCGCATTGTCCCCAGCGCAGGGCTGGCCGCGGCTCATAGGATCAGAGCGCTTGCAAGCGCCGATCCCCGAGAAAAGACTGCAACGATTTTAATATCGTCTTCCTTCCCAGCCATAACCAGAGAAAGCTGGTTTGCTTGTTTGTTTCCAGGTGGTTCTATTTGATTGCAAGGGGAGGCTGGCAAAAGAAATTACCTGTTAAGAAACACTGCAGCCTCCTGCATTCTTTCCTTCTGCTTGTGGATGGCAATCTTTTTCTAGGTATTTCCTCTCTCTTCGCAATATGACAAACTGAGGAGAGGGGGAGAGAGAAAGGGGACAGAGAATCAGTGATGAAATATTTTCTAATCCTGCCAAGCAAAGGAAAGCAGTATAGCAAAGGAGATGTCAAGAAAAGGCTTTTATTCCCTCTCCACACACTTCAAAGAGATGTACCCTTGTATAAAAGATGCAGCACAGAAGGCCAGACAGAGACAACTCTGAAGAGCGTGCAGAGCAGAGACACAGACGGAACAAGGGTGGTCCCCATTTTGTTTAGCAGCAAAGGCAGTACCAAATAATCAGTTATTTTACTCATGTACTTATGTCTCTGCCTCACCACACTGCTGTAAAACTTTTGAAGTATCTTGGTTTACTTGCTAGTAAACACTGGGCTTCAAAGGAATAGGAAATGGATGCTGAATGGCAAAGTGACCTTTTATTACTCCAGCTACAGTTGGTAACCTGAAACGTGACAGAACATTTTTCATTCTACTTAAATAAAAAATAAATAAACCCCACTAAGGATGAAACTTTCAAAGCAGCTTCAGTCAGAGTGTTACAGAGGAGTTCTGACAAGATACCAAAGTGTATTTCCTGGTTTCAGTCATGTAGCATGGACCAAGGTGACAGGAGGTTATAGCTGTGTCTCATTGCAAAAGTCTCTTTCTGGCTTCATTAGCTGTCATTATAGGCTTTTCCCTGGTCTCAGATATTGCCCTCTCGCTCTGTCTCCAGATGTTTGCTCTGGCAAAAACAACCTTCAATTTCTACAGGTAAGCGGTTGCCAGGGTGCAGGGTGGGCAACTGAGGTCTCCCCAGCAAGCACCCTCTAATTCAGATCTTCATGCACTCAGTGGTATATGTAAAAATTTGGTGGCTATTTTGGAAATGTATCCACTTGCTTGATTTTGTCTCCTAAGA
The DNA here is from genome assembly GCA_002631895.1 of Agapornis roseicollis. NCBI lineage: Eukaryota > Metazoa > Chordata > Aves > Psittaciformes > Psittacidae > Agapornis > Agapornis roseicollis. The sequence continues at coordinate 53,195 of NDXB01002844.1, forward strand.
ATACTCTTAACCATGAGAACAACTGCTATATAACACCTTTTGTTCGTGTGTTTCATGAATTTGCCTTCAACTGGGGTAATGGGAAAGGATTCTGGAAGAAACAGGGGAACTCCTGCTGTTTTGTGTTTCATACTCCCACCAAATGAAAGCAAAAGAGTAGCCTCAGACTTCAAAACATGGTTTGTAATATACAGTATGTCTCCTTTCGAGTGCCTACCATATTTATATTACCTTGGGCACTGAGAAGCCTGGCAGTTAATATGGCGTGGATTGATACATCAATACAACCAGGGACAGACAGTGACCATTTGTGCTACCACACTCAAACTACATTGTTTAAAAAGCACAAACAGCAAAGACCATATCACTATGTAGTTGTTGGTTTCTGGCTCTAAGTCTTGGCAGGATTTCTAGGCTGGGTTGCACAAAATGACCAGACATGGTGCTTGTCACATTACCAGTACTCACATTCAGTCAGAGAGCCCATGCCCCATTTTGGCACACTTGGGCATCCCTAGACAGCAAGAATTAAGGAAAGACAGGGAATACAGCTCTCCAGATCATACCTGGGCAGTAAAGCCTGGCATCACTCCCTATGGGTCTCTGCACAGAGACTGGCACTCCCCAAACCTCCCCCAGGCTCAGATGGGACCTTGGATGCACCCTCCTTCCTCCCCACCCCTGCCTTTTTTTAACCTTTAAGATGAAGGCTGCAGGGCCTGATTAAATCCTTTTATGTTAAGAATGCAGAAGGACAGCCTGATCAAATGGTGGGTTTTAGCAGCAAGCTAAATATGGAAGGACTTTGGAGAACAGGAATGGTGCACTGCAGCACCCATGTGATAACAAGCAAGGCCAAGCTGATGAAATACACTGGCAAACAGTGGTCAGGACACAAGGAAGAGAAAGAAAGAAGCCTAAGAATGAGAGGAGGAAAAATACATTTAGAATTAAAAGGAGAAAATATTCTGCAATTTGAAAATTATGAGGAATCAAGCTGGAAATAAACATATGCTAGGAACAGGTGGGGGAGATACGAAAAAAGCATAACAGGTCACAATTAGAATTTGATACAAATTATGCAGCAAAGTGAGAGACTGAATGAAGAGCTCAACAAACAAAATATTAACAAGCCTGGCTCCATTTGCTACAACCATTTTACGTTGTGTTTATATCATAACTAGATGAGGGCCTCTTTTCTTTTACTTTTTTTTCAGGAAACTGAGAATAATACATGATGGCATGCACAGATACTCCTGATCAGGCAGAAAAGAATAAGCCAGGACTTGCAAGACTTGTAACTGTCTTGTTCTTATTTGGAACAAATGGACTGAGCACCACATAGGAAAAGATAACAAAAATATAATGGGGTTAAAAGGAAAACCAGGACTTCTATAGAAGTCCGGATGAGCTATTCAAAGGGAAAAGCTGGAGAAACCCACCTCTCCTGTGAAGAAATCAGAGAAGGCCACGCTGCCTCAGCACCCCAGCTGAAACTAACAACTGGGAACTCCACTCCCCACTTGGTCTGTGTTTTTTAGTGGATTCATTTTAGAAGTGTGTTTCTCTCCGCCTGGTGAGGAATAAAGCCAGCCTTTTGGCTGAACGTCAGAAGATTTGTGAATGCGAGCATGGAACCTCCATAAACAGCTTAAATCAAGGTTTTCTTCCAAGCATGCTGATACCGAGAGCACGTGGGAGGCAAATTTAGACATCAAACAAGGGCCTGCACAGTAGGAATCCATCTGGCTCCACTCAAAAATGGGCATTCACTGACTCAGACGTGCTTTTACACTATATACTAAGCCATTTGGATGACAGTAAAACTGAGCCAGTCAGGAATATGATCGTGTTTATATCTGCCAGTCCTGCCAGGATAAAGTTGGTACATCATTTATGAGTATTCAGCATTCCACAAGGCTCACAATATGGGAAATTCATCTATGGCCTCCTGTACACAAATAAATATTGCATTATCTCCCAAACTGGTACTACTGATATTGTGTGGGAACAGATTTTGTCTTCCATCAGCAGACTAGTGGAATTTAATAACATTTTTGGTCATCCTGTCCAACTGGAAAGACACATCACACCCATCATACTAAATGGCTCATCATCAGCTGAATATATAAATCTGAGAGAGCTGCAGACAGCCGTAGAGTGACAGAATCTTTTATTGAACATGGATGCATTTTTCTCTGACAAATGGAAGTCTCCAGGGAGTTATAATTTATCAGCTGTGCACCAGCAGCATGTTCAGTATTGCACAAGACTCAATGAGAAGATGGCCCTGAAGAGTTTGTGATCCAAGGCACCAGATTTTGCAAATGCTCTGGTTGAAATATTCACTTGCACAAAGTTAAATGGAGGTGTCTGGTAGAGAGGGTGGTATCTTATGTCCATGGAGAAACAAGGCAAGTGGAACATACCGTGAAATACACAAGAACTACCATTGCAGTTACGCAGTCTGGAGGTTTCTCTAATGGCAAAGGATACCAGCATCAGGTAACTCATTGCCATCAGGTAGACAATGGTAGTCACTGTCACTAAGGCCTTCTTTCAGAGTATATGATGACTTTTTTCTCTTGTTAACTCACAAGTCCTTCCTTCCCCGGATAAATTACACTGGACAAAAGACTCCTAACCCAGGTCTGGAACCCCTGGAAAGTCAAGCAGACAGTTACTCTTTCATGAGACCCCACTCACATACCCACATGTAGCTTTGGCAAAAGTCTCTCCAGATTCCTCCCTTAATCATTTCTTGATCCTAGGTTCACTTTTTTTTTTTCTTCCACTGAAAACTGGTTCTAAGCTGATGGGAACTAATGGGAGCCAGCTAAACTTTTACTGGTTACCTCACAGTCCTCTGACTCTCTCTTTTTCAGCCAGTCAAGAACTTGTCTTTCACCTCCCTCTGCTTTGCTGTAGGCTGGACACGCACATCTAGGAGGAAAATCAGATGCAGAAAATGCTGTGAGGAGAAGGCAGGTTCCTGGGGCTAGGGCAGCACTGCCATGGGAACAGCTAAAGCTCATTCAGCAGCTGCCCTGGGCACAGGGAGCAGAAACCAAAACGAGGAAAGGATACAGAGAGATGCAAAGGTGGTGCAGCAGCTTTAGGAAACACCTACTCCTACGTAAACCCATGACAAGGCATCCTTTGAGTTCAGTGCAAGCACAATTTCACACCGATTGTCACACCAGAACATGCATGCAAAAAAATACTGTGTTCCCTTCCTCTCCAGTGAAATCTCATCTATCATAACTACTCTGAAGCACTGCTCTATTAACCCTGCTCTGGGTGCTATGCCTTATTTTTATATCTGGTCTGTGCATGAAGAAGAGAATAGAATTCTGTCTGTGTAAAGTCTAAGGTATTATAATAAAATCAGAGCACACCTCAGGTGTAAAAACTGGTTCTAAGCTGATGGGAACTAATAGGAGCCAGCTAAACTTTTACTGGTTTCCTCACAGTCCTTTGACTCTCTCTACTTCAGTCATGAGAAGACATAAGAAAGGCTGCTGAAATTTGATAATACAATAAATCTGCCTTAAAAAGAGGCTGAGTTCTGGGACCATCCCCATTTCCTTTGGAAAACCCATGTGTTATTTCTGAACCGGCAGACACTATTATGTATTTTTAATTTAATTAACTACCAATAAAGCTGCTTATACTGGAAATAATAAAACTCTTTCTACCATGTCACTCTTCTTTCTTTAACACACATACAGAACACACACAAGCCTCCAGAAAGCTCCAGGCATTTTAAGAAAAGAAATAACCAAATACCACCAAATATTTAATTTTCTATGCTGGAAATGAGAAACAGGTGTAATTAAAATAACACTTTTTAAATTAAGTGACCTCTCTTGACCAACCATCTGTGAATAATTCAGATTTTTTTCCCATTATTACTGCAAAATTAAAACTAGGGCATATAAACGACGAGATCCTCTTTAACTATCTTTAAGCACCAGCAATATATATTTTCCACCAGTTAAAATCCTTAATGATACCAAAAATCTGTCAAGCATAACTCCCCCAATTCATTTGCCTGAAACCATCAATATTTTATCATGCATTTGCAGTTGGCTTTAATTTAACAGTCCAGGTTACTAATCAAACAAAACACCCAAGTCATTAAAAGTTAGCGTGCCATTTAGAAAGTGCATTTCACGTTTATTAAAATATCTTTCATGGAGCCATTAGAAGGCTAAAGTTTTAATTACAATCAGATATTTAGTTCTACTTCAGTTATGCTTTTGGCACTCTCTTGCAACTGCCTTGATTAATCTTCCAGACAGAGCTCATCCATTACCTTCTGAAATTATTTTCCTCTTAACTTCTTCATAATTCATCTTTTTTCTTCCCCCCTCCAAACATGTAAAATGCATTAAAAAGGTGTGCACAATACCTGCCTGAAAGATAAGTCATTAGAAAGATTCCATTTCAAATGCAATTTATTCTCAAAAGTACCAAATAGCCATAATTCAAACAGATGTATTGAAATTGAAATGTAGGCTTCCTTGTCTTTGTTGTCATTTTAAGTATTTTCCTGCAGATGAGAGACTAATATGTGCTGCTTTTTCTCCTGTCCCAGGTTTTGAAATACACAGTTCAGCTGAATTTTGCCTGGGTAATTCTGAGGGCACCTCAAGATCACACACAGCCTCTGTCACATAAAATTTCCTGTCTTTTTCTTCCTCCTTAATATAATGGTCATATCGCAATACATTTAACCAAACTTCTGCACTGAGACCATTTCAATGGCTTTTTTGCACCCATTTTAACTAAGATTGTGTGAAACCTCAGTCAGCAATAATGATAAAATACTCTCATTTTGATTGATATTCAGTCACTTACAGTGTGTTTTGTAAAGATTCACCTGAAATGGAGGTACAAATTTGAAGAAAGACCAAGGAAGCAAATATGAGCCTGTCCCAGAGGCCTGTCCCATCTCCTCTAATGAGCTGAGCTTTCATATATCCTCTGGCTCTGAAGTAGAGACAGATTCAAGCCCTCCAAACTCTACTGGGACCTGTATCTCATTCTATGTTATTGTTTGCTGGAGATATAGCCAGTTCGGATAACATACAAAAGCAAAACCTTGAAGAAACACAGGTGGACAGTTGGAGATCAAGCTTGTTAATCCAGAGGCTTAGATTCTTATGCACGCTGGCTTTTTCAGCCCCTTCTTCAAGGCTCAACCTCATTCTCAGATTGAATGGGATCAGTGAATGGTCTTCCCTATCTCTGTTCTGCAACATTGCCCTTCTCCCATAACTGCAGTAAGTCCATTAAGATACAGAAGACATCTCAATAGACTTGAAAAGATCCTGACAAACCTTAGACAGCCGTTTCCACCCAGCTGGTAGAGCTCTTCTCTGCATCTACCTCTGTGCTCAACCCACAGGTTCCCACAATTTTCCGCTGGAGGAAGATGGGCTTCCCAGGCTGCTCCTTGCCCCCTCCCCACAGGTGGTCCAGGAATCAGCCATCACTGGGGAGAGGTTTGGCTATGGTACCACTGGAAGGCTCAAGACAACACTAGTCAAGCCATTCATCTCCCCCTCCTTCTGCTGCAGGAGCAAAACCTGGAATTTCAAACCACCAGGAATTGTACAGGGGAAGCAGGGGATAGGCCAAGTACAGTTAAAGCCCTCTACCCTCATTGATGCAATCAGCAGAACTGGCTCCAGGCAAGCTCAGGAAAAGAAATGCAGAAGCATTTCAAGACAAAGCTCAATTACTTAGGCAACAAAATGGGAGAAGTTTGAAAAGCCTGTCTGCATAGCCCTTGTACAGCCCTGTGTGCATTGTATTGAAGAGCCTGCCTGTAGTGCCTTTTGAGGTAGACAATATTGATGTTTTTCTTTTGAACCTAACAACTCTATTTATTAATTTATATTTTATTGTTTAAAAACTGAAAATTCATTTAAACAGATCTGTTAGGATTTTTTTTGTCATATCCTTAACCAATAATTGAAGAAGAAACGGGAGCATGTAAGGAGGAGGGGGAGAACCAGGGAGTTACAGGAACAGATTAAAGAGATAGATGGGATATTGTGATTACCAGTAACCTCAGGTCTCTGACCAATGTCACGTACTCCACACTGACCAAGGAAATAGAGGAATGGGAGCAGCTTCTGTAAAACAAAGGAAAAAAGGAGACTGGGCTGGAATGATCTTCAGGTTTGGAACCGGCCCTCCGCTGACAAAAGCTTACGGTTAGGGTTAGAAAAAGCTCTTTTTACTGCACCCATGTTTCCAATAGGGTAGAGAAGCTCTACTCTTTCCCATGCGTTGGAGGGAAAAGCAGGCTAAAACTGATGATGCTTTCTGAAGCAAAGCTCAGTAACATAGCACCATCTACTGCCAGCTGCGGAAAGCAGAGAGGAGAAACCGGCATTTCCCGACAAGAGCTGTGCTCCTTAAAGCCAGATCCTGCCTTTAGATCATTTTAAACAAGCGACTTCATGACAGACAGAGAGGCCAAGGAAAGTCCTGGCTGAGGAACTGGAGAATGGGGCTGTGACAAGAGAAACAGAAGAAAACGTGGGACTATTTACAGCTCTTTTAAAAAGTAAAGGGGAAAAGCTGTGATGAGGCTGTATGAAACTTGTCTCAGGAAAGGACTTGTATCACTGAATCTTCAAGACACTCTGTTTTTGAAGGAAAACTTAGATTTTTCAAAGGTAGTGCTCAGGTCATCTTTGGAGTTTGGCACCTCCCTGCTATATATATTGTCTGCTAGACTTGCTCCCAAGTAGGCCACTAAGCAATGATAAACCAAAATTATGGTTAAGATCCTTTCCACATAGGACATAAGAGAAAATTTCTGTAGGCAGAACTGCTAAAGAGAAGCCAGGGACATGCCCTTACCAGTACATGTGGCCTGAAATCCTGTCCTCCTCACTGGAGTGCAGTGAGTGTTATCACTGATTTCAATGGGACTATGATTTTTTCATTCTTCCTACATCCCATTATGGCAAGTGCCAGATGCTGATACAACTTATCCAAAGCCTCCCATCCTATGTATTGCACTTCATTAAATTCACAGGTGTACCAACTAATTAAACCTATTGGAGCTATAGGCAGCCTTAGAGAGCAAAACATAGGAAGAAAATTTACTCCCTTTCATACATGGCTTAAGTATTGCCAGCTGACTGCTGTACTTCACTTAAGTGAAGCAGAATCTTCAGAGAAGCATATTTTCTACTCTATGCATAGAAATCATTACATAGCTATAAACTTGGAAAACGCAGACTTCTGACAGCAAAATTCTGTTGTCCCTAAAGAAGAGGACTGGGGCTCAAGGAGATAATACTTACTTCAATCACTGAACTAAAAAGTTCATTTTCTTGTAAGCAGCAGAATAAGTGCTGCTGAACCAACTGGAATAGGATTTATTCCTCTGCTTATAGAGCATCTTTCCAATATGGATCCTAGCTCTGTCAGACCTTGAGCACCATAAAAATACCATTATTGATGCTAATACTTATAGTAATAATAAATTTTAAGGAAAAAATAAACTATAATAACCAGAGACCAATAAAATGCCAGTTACTCTTTTGCCATAGGTGAAATATATTAACAGGAGGGGAAAGCATCAGTTCTTCTTTTCTTTATCTCTTTGATGGTAAAAGACTATAACAAGAAAACAAGGGAAAAAGTCTAATGTGGAACTAAAGCAACATTTACTACATCATCTGATCATTGTACTTGCATGATATTTCCATTTCTCTAATCTTTAATCTTCTTGTATGTAGATTGAAAGACCTGCAGGGCAAGACTCCTACATGTCAGTAAGTATCTAGCACAGTGAGATCGTGATCCTCCCTCTGGCATCTAGGAAGTCATGAAATTAAAATATACAAATTATAATGGTCTACAAAATAGACTCACCAAATAATGTGAACAATACAGTACTTAGTTTCTCAGCACCACCAGGTACTTTGCTAGCTTGCAGAATCCAGAGCCCTAAATCAGGTGCCTGGCTTTCACTGTCCTGGGCAGAAGCAATTACAGTGTGAATGATGGACCAGTGCTACCACAAAAGCAGGAATTGAGGTTAGTCAGGAGGTGTTAATGGGACCCTGCAGCCCCTTCACCTCCCCACTAAACCTGCAGCTACTTCAGATGTCTGACAACAAATTTGACAGAGGCACGAGCGCACACATTACCCCAGAGCATACGTACTTTGCAAGCAGGAGCAGATTTGCCCTGTGTTTATGTCGGCTCAAGCAGTGCTGTTGCTAAATCTCAAACTGGGTCTAAACAAGTGAGTCCTGAGCCCAGGTACTGCTTAAGCAGAGCAGAGCAGTTTCACAGCCCCACAGCTTCTGCCTTGCTCAGGGCACACATGGATCTGCAAGTAGGTGTGAAGTGACTGATGAGAAATGAAAACCAGAGAACTGCACTTGTTACACCATAAATGGCTGTAAGGAGCACTCCTCTCTGCTGCAAATGCACAACCTTCCACTCTCTCTCTAGTTTAGTAGCTAACCAAGCCCTTTCTGATGTACCCTTGTGGCCACTATCCTCATCAGCAGCCAAGAGATTTGGATACAGCTTCCTCCACACTCCTCAGGAGTTCAGACATGCGTGCCTCACATCACGGGTGTGTAGCATTTAGGGTCAGGATGTTGTCAATAACATCAGGTTTTTAAGGAACACTTAGCTATTCCTTAGGCCAGAAAAGGGAAAATTTCCATCTACACACTTAAAGCCTCAACTCAAAAAGGAGGAACAAATTCCTCTTCCAATGAATAACTGTAAAGATTCATGAATATGAATCAGTGTGTTTAAAGCCAACTACAAGATCATTAAAGCCTTTCTAAATATTAATGTCCCATATAAGCATAGCCTACTGTGATAAGAACTTTGGTAGCCATCAAAAGGACAGACAAGCTGAGGACATACAGATACAAGGCCTCCACAAAATAATCTGTCTTTTCAAACAGTTTACTTTCTAGGAAAGTTTAAGAAACTGATTAGAGAATGAATGAACAGTCATATGGTGCTGCGCTCAACATGTATTGTACATTCAGAGTTTAAGCTGTTTTCAAATCACACACAGGAACGTAGTTTGCTATTTAAGTCTCTAGAATATGTTGCCTTTCTCTAAGCCAAGATATTGCCACTCCTGTTTTATGAGCACACCAGCTCATTCAGCTATCAAACACACCACTTTCAAGCAGGAATTGAAATTTGCCTTTTTCACACATTCGTATGAGGTTATAAAAAAACACCTGATAGAACAGAACTAAAAGTAATAATAAAACAATCAAATAATCATAATAATTTTACTATTATGCCACTCGGTCTGCCACAAAAGCTCTGGAAGGCAGAAAGATGCGAGCCAGTAGACATTGCCCATGGAGTACTCCTACCTGTTGGGCTCCCATCAGGGCTACAGTGGAAAATGAAACCCTGCAAGCCAGCAGAAAGCAAGCAAGCAGGCAAAAGACAAAGTAGATTCCAGATTAAGAAGGTATCAGCCAAAGAAAACAATACACGGTTCTAGCACTCCTGACTGCCTGACAGTTCTCCATGACAACTACACAAACTCCTTCCAGGAGGGCAGGATGATTAATTATACAGGAGAGACTTTTGCACTAACATCCTAATTCCAACAGAGATGCTCTTCCTAGATTCTCAATAAGAGGTTTGGATATATGTTTTGACTGTTCATATTTCACAGCAAGAATCATTGCTTCTAAAACACAAATAACACACAGAAAGGAGGGTGTTGTAGTTCAGTGAAAGACTGACAGGACAGAGAGCCAGGCAGCAGACACTGCTGTGACTAACCCTTCTGCAGCTGCAGGATGAGAAACATAAAGGCACCCAGACTCCTTCAGGCCTTTCCCATGTCTGGTTTCTTTGATTCCTTGGATGATGTTTCAGAGCTGATCTGTGCTGAACAGCTACTCAAATACCTCAGGAGCTTTCGCAGCATTCAGGCTACACATAGCAAAAATGTGGTTTTTGAAGAAACAAAGCAACAGCTATAAGTAGGTGGTCCAGCAAATTGGATAACTTAATCTCAGCAACCATCTGCTCCAGACTGACAGGCCTCCTTCCTTGGTTCTTCTGAGCAGTGGGGAACACCAGCTGCAGAACTCTGTTGAACTGAGATGGTACAAACTGCTGACTAAATGTCAAAGATGTTATTTTAGAGGTCAGAGACCACTTCAGAAACTTCCAATGAAGGTACACCAGCAACAAGGACAAAGAAACTGCAAAAAACAGGATTTTCTCTAAAGAGCGCTCGGTAAGAGACTGTGCAGAAGAGCTGGTGACAGAAAGCAATTCTCAGTGAAAGATGGTCAGGAATACTAAGGCTGGTAGGGAGTCAAAGCATAAGGAAACAACATAGTAACATTTAATTAGATTGGAAAGTATTTAGGGTAAAAAAGAGAATAGAAACTCAGGTATATGGACATGCCAGCAATATCATTTTACCTGGGTTATAAATCATTATTCATGGTTTGTTAATGTCAAGAAAGCAAACTAGTAATAGTACTAGACTGGATAATCAAAGTCAACAGTCAGTTAAGGTGATATTAATTGTATTTGACTGATGAGAAGGGGCAGGAGAGTGAATAGCTGGCAGAGGGAAAATGTAAAATTTGATGCCTGCTAAATGAGGCATGATGAATAATGGTTTTTCTTGTCAAAACCACTGTTAGTTTCCCCTCAAGCTGTGAGCAGGTATTCAGGAACACGTGTCTAGTTTTAACCAGAGGTCTGATCCTTCTCCTAATAAAAGCCACAGAAATTATTATAACTGATACCAACAGGAGCTGAAAAAGACCAAGATTATGTCCTACAGCCATAAGCTGAAATTCCATCTAATTTCACAAAATGTATATTCAAAGCAAAGCAAAAATAATCCAAGGAGGGTACCTATTATCTCGCATGAGCAGCCAGCAGTTGTTGACAGGAGTTAATAGCATTTCCCATGAAATTGGGCTTAATCTGTTTTTTGTTGAAAACTATTTCTTTTCATGTATTTATTAAGAGTAAGTAGAATTTATGACAAGATACTCTCTAATCAAAGCATTAAAAGTGGGTATCAGCTAAATAAAATAATACAGCAACAATATAAGTCATTCAGATCTTAGGATAAGGCTATTCAGATAATTAAAATCACTGGTTTGTGTTTATCTTACTTGCTACATCTTTCCAGAAATTGTTAGCTCTTAGTCTATTCTATTAATGTAAGCTGTTGTCCTGTTGCAATGTGCATGAGGCTGAACTGCACTTTTTTGGGGGGAAAGCAGTAACAGCTACGTGCATTGGCTGCACATCTGATGTGTTCTAAACCTGTTCTTAGTTTTCATTTAATTTTAGAGAACCAGGACATTTCCTATTATCATTATAATAAAATGAATTTGTGGTAGGGCAACTAATAAATCATTAGTCTCCTTAGTCTTCTTGCTATGCAGAAGACAACTCTGTCCAATTATTTGGACAAGAGCCCTGGGGGTTATGCACATAGAGACTTACACCACATAACAAACCAATAAAGACACCAAAAGTCAGGAGCAGAACAGAGATGCGCTATAAAAGCAGCAATGCCTGAGATTCATTCTCTCTAAACTCCCTTTCAGGCATTTTTTCTGTATCATTCTGATGCAAAGTGATGCTGGATGTTTAACAGCAGGCTGCAGAAATAATTTAGGCACAGAATAAGCACAGCACTTCCTGGGGATGGACTGTTCAGCAAGCAGAACCACAGTCCCTTCAAGATCCCACTGAATCCAATGAAGAAAATGTTGAGTAGCAAGGGCTGTGTAGTAAAAATAATGCAGGGAAACTATGTGGTCTCCACATCCAAAATTTTAAAACAAAGATAAAAAAGAGGCTCAGCCAGTAATTCCACTGCAGAGCTTCTTCCATCTCACCCAAAGCAACTATTAATGGCCACCTCAAATGACTGTGAAACAAATGGATTCAGTGATTGCCGCTGGTGCCAGGTGCACAGAAGGAAAATAATGTTTTGAGAAATACAGAACTGGGACTTCCAGCCCACTAAATCACAGGACTGGAAGTGAGACCACTTCACCACAGTTCAGACACAAATTCAGACTTCCCCCAAATTTGAAGGGACTGGGAGTGCAAGTTCTAATTTAGACCCATTTTTAACTGGAGTTAATCTTTAGCTCATGAGCTTAAGGGTCTGTTTATGAATCATTCTAAAAGCACCTAGAGGATGTGTACACAGTGGCACTGAGATCAGTGAGCAGGCCTGAAGACCTCATGGAGCTAATCCAACCATTGTGGACAACAGAAGGCACAAACAGAGATCACACTGGAAAGAAAAAGGGACTTAAGTGCACAGCAGGACTTAAATCCAGCATTGCCTGCAATGTAAATTCAGAGATGCCATCAGTCATGTGTTAGTGCTAATGAACTGATCTCAGGCAACCTAAGTTTGACAGCTTACCTCTCGCTGTCTTTGCAGCCCTGTGACTACCCAAGTCTTTCTAGTCAGAGAGCTCTGCTGCGCTGTTGGAGTACTCAGGAGCCCATCTCTGCTGGGTTTTTCCTTCTGCAGACATGGCTCCAGACTCTCACTGCACAGGTCTTGTAACCACAACTTCTTCCTCAGGCATGTACACATCTTCATGACTAATGCACCCCTACAATCACAAACACCATCTAAATACTTCATCTTCTCCCTCCCTCAGACACAGCCTGCATAGCACCTGCTGAGATGCTCCAGCATTCACCCCACCATCAGGAAAAGCAGCAACAGTAGGGTGGCAGATGATATGGAAGGACCTACCTCCTGTCCACCAATTACTGGGACAGATGTCAGATCAAGCTCTTGCCTGGGTGCATGCCAGAGGAAGAGTCTGGCTTTCTGGGCAATGTTTGAGCAACAGAATAGTCAGAAGCATGTGTGGACCCCATGCAGTCTGTAGATTGCTGCTCAGACCACACTGTCATGCATAATTCAGAGAGAAGACACCGCATGCTATTAAAGCCTTTTCTGTAACACAGCCCATGATGTGTAAAGTACAAGCAAACAATTACTCATACATACTACCCAGGTAGTAAATAACCTGTAGGCTTGATATTCTGTTCTGAGGATGTTTTTGCATTGTGTCAGTCTCTTTCTTTTTTTTTTCCCCTAACATATTCTATTCTTTTTAAAATTGCAATGCTTGTGAAAGTAAAAGCACCAGCACCAGTGACACAAACTCCACATAAACTTGCAAGCAGATTCCTACAAATACTTCTTCAGTCCAGCCTGAAACACCCCTGCTGATCCTATGCAAAAACTTCCAGTTTTATACAACTGCCTGCTGTTGCTGTGACCTTTCAAAGATGTGAGAGTTGAAGTGAATTACAGAATAGTTCAGTATGCCTCAGACAGGCACTAGGAAGAAAGCACAGCTGTGTGTATTGTTCAGGAGAGAGTAAAGTGTTATTATATATGTGCCTTGCTGGAAACCAGCCCTTCATTTCTCTCTAACAACAGGGTCTCCAATTCCGTGCTCATTTCTGCAAGGAGTATACACTGGTTTGTTTGATAACTTCAGCATAAGCAACAAACAAAAAAAGGGAACTTTCACTTTTTCTTTGTTTTTGTCCTTTTCCCCCACAGCCTTGTGCATACATGTGAGATTTCTTCCTTCTATTGCCTAAATCGATTTTGGCATGATGCCTCTTAAACAAAGAGATGCTGAGGTTGACAGGAACCCTTTGCAGGTGATCAAGCCCACCCCCTGCTCTTCTGCAGACTTCTAATCTCTGTGTTACAAGCATGCAAAAGCAGACAATGGGCAGGAGGCATTCACCCGTGCACTCTTCGGAGGACTCAAAAGCCTTTCTATCCCATTAATTTTCCATAGATTGCCCATTTTTATTTTTCCCACCAGACAAAAAAAAAAAAAAAAAAAAAAAAAAAAAAAAAAACAAACAAGAGAACTCCTTGGGGAGA
>NDXB01002844.1:67212-103035 GCA_002631895.1 Agapornis roseicollis
AAAAAAAAAAAAAAAAAAAAAAAAGAAAAGAAAAACTAGAAGTGTCCTTGCTGGGTACTATGAGAAACAGGGAATGGACCATTGCGGAAAATTCCCAGAGCCACCAGGGATTGCACCTCTTGCAAAGGCAGATGCAAAAGAAGCATTAGAAAATTCAGATATCTATTAGCACAGTCTATTGTCAATGGTAAAACCATGGAGAAGGCCGTACTTCCACTAGGTGTCATGCCCCAGAAACTGCCACGCTCGAAGTAACTTTCTGTAAATGGAAACACGCCATTCGCAGCTCCCCCTCCTTCCCTTAGGGTGCTTTGATACAGCCTGTAAAACCAGCCCCCACCTAAGAGCTGTCCTTTGCATCTGATGGCACAAGTGTGAGCTGAGGGTCTCTGCTGTGGGGGTGTTTGGTGGGGTGAAGAACAGAGAGCTCTCATCTGTGAAGTTTTTGAGACAACTGGTGGATATTTTTCTTTTCCATCCAAGCAAAACCGCGTTTAACTGACATGCAAACACTGTGCCGGTCTGCGGTGAAAAAGGAGAGAGATGGGCAATGTCACCGCAAGCTGCGCCTGAAAAACGGGCTGGTACAGATGGGGTGAGGCCAGGCTCTCGGACTTTCCACTCACACACAGCAGAGGGCTGTGTTGGGCTTAGCAGAGCCAGGACTGACCGGAGATTTACTCACTGCAAAAAAAAAACAAAAAAAACCAAGCCCGAGCAGAAACAAGTCCCGTGGTCACTGTAGGATGGAGAAGAGTCAGGAAGGATCAGTATGATCTCCTCATCTTCCCTCCTCAGAGAGCCAGACGTGCTGCCATCACTTCTGCTCCATCCCAGTAACTCGCAGTATAATGGGATCTTCTGGCCATGCAACCCATCTTCCTCCAAACAAGCTTCTCTCTCCTTCAGTCTTGACCAACTTTAATTCTAAACGTCAACACATTTTTCTACACACATTTATTCCAGGAGAGAGGGGCTGCTTTGCTGCTATGTATAAATCAATTGTTTATTGTTTGCTGGAGAAGTACACACAGTTCTGCTTGCTCCATCACAAAAGGGATGCATCAGCAACGGGAGTGTTTCTGGGACAAATGTTATGGATCATTAGAAACCCAGGAAAAGTATAGAGCCAGCACAACGAAACAGGGCTGTTATCTAAGAAAGAAGATGGGTGCTTCAATATACCCTTTAAAACAACACAGATACTGTGTACCTGATAAGGCACAAAATACTTTATTTCAGTGATATAACATGGGATATTCTAAGATGTACAGTATGCACTGTTGCTATAACAACATGCCAAGAGTGCTACTGCCATAGCATTAAAACTGCAGATATTAGTGGTGCAGTTTCATTCATAAGCAAAGAGACAAAAGCCTAGAAGGCTGTAATAAGCAGAAGCCTGAAGTCAAATCACATAATTTTGCTTTTGGAGAAAGAGGGGGAAAATAAAGATCTGTGTGATTCAAATGAAGGAAAACCAGCATTAGATGCTTCTAATGACCACCCACAGCCTGAACAAACTGCCTAGCATCATCACTGCTTCTCCATAACGGATTCAGTTTTGCTGCAGTGACAAAAAATGGCCCATGTCAGTACAAGGGAGAGCTCTTTTTCACCTCTTGTAAGACTAAGCAATGAGGCTAACCTACCATCTACAGCACCCATTTAATGATGAGCTCTTCTCTCCTGGCTTATCTTGGGAAAGATGAGCTTGTTCTCATGCTGCTTGCTGTGGTGTGTCAATACTCTGGAGAAATGACAAGTATTACAGTCTAGATGAACTTAGTGATGAGCAACTGACTCATATATTTTTGACAAGTAATAGTTTTGGTTTCTCCTGGATTTTTATCAAGGGAACTCTTTCCTAGCAATAACACATGAGGCAGAACATCAACAGAGAGGAGCTCAGTCTTTATGGCACCTACCCCTTAGCAGGCTCAGTATCCCACTGCTATCTTTGTTAAGTCCCCAGGTGCTGAGTGACTTTGCACAGGAACAATTTGTATAGGAACCTATTTCAAGAACAGATTGACCAATCAGGATCAGTCTCAGAGGTACAGCAACTGAACATTGGGCAACTCAGCCTACTCCCAAATGAGTCACAAAAATCTCCCCATCAGGGTAAATGCCAAGGTATACCAGCCACAAGTCACAGCTGTCACACTCCATTTTAAAACACTTGAATCTTCATGAACTGTTAGTGGGATCGAGGCAGAAGCATGATGATGCTAACCTTGAAACACTGGAATTAACCGTTTCCACCATCATTTAGATGGCTCTGTCTTGTAGCACTGCTTCAGATGACTGAATTATCTCCTGGACCAGAAAGGAGACAATTTATATATATATATGGGAGAGAGCAAGAACTATCAGAAACTTAGGACCTCACCCAAGCAATATATTTTACATCTCAAGAGTTATATGAGATAAATCTAATTTAAAGGTTGTGGGTTACGGTCTCTTTTTTTGTTTTCCTGTACGTCCCGTACAACCTAGGGATGGGGATTACTCTGAATATAAACAATCTTAGCAAAGCAAATGTGTGAGAAACTGCAAAAAAAGATTATACCTATTTTTCCATCACCTGAAGAAAGAGTGGGTCTCATTCAGGAGATACAAATCAACAACTGTGGACAGGCTGTGTGACAACAGACATTTTGTTAGCAATCCAGAGGCCGTGGTGTAAGGCAGCCTGCATGAGAACAGTCACGTAGTCGAGATAAACTGAAGGCCGTGGGTAAGGGAATAAAGAAACATCAGCTGTAAGAACTCAGAAGTAAGCAGAAGAGAAAAGGAGCTGAGAGATTCTGAAGGTTGAGTTCCCAGCATTGTTAAGGGTTAAGGTGCCCAATCAACAATTGCCAAATCAATGTAGCTGTGCTAAGAATCTCTATATAAGGCTGACACTTTGTCTAATAAAATGGCATTTGCTTGATCACTTTGGTTGTCTCAGCTTTGTCCATGAGTCCCACATCAACAGACAACCAAAGCCAAATTGAGGAAAGCATTGCCTGTTTTTTCAGAGAAATATGGTCCATTCTTGCTAGCCTGATAAACACAGTGATGTACTAATACAAACAAACTAATCTTGCTGTCACACAGTTTGCAGCTTTGTAATCATTTGTAGCTCAGTCCATTGTCACTTTTCAATGCGTCTTAATTGGCTGCAGATTATTGCATTGTATTTTATACACCTGGCTTTGTTGCAATTTCAGTTAACACTGCTGACATTGTATTTTAATTATTGTTATTATGCTGACAAGGCGCAAGTTTGCACGTGTTTTCTACTGGCCTCCAGAATATCAGCTTTATTATAGGCTATGAGGTCCACCATCACTGAGCTAACTGTCCCTCAATATTAAGTTCAGAAAACAGCAAACACCTAAAACCATGGAGTTTGGCCAATGCAGATTCGACCTTCTCCTTGCAGTACTGAGAGCTAACTGTATGGTGTATGATGTAAGCACTGCATCCAGGCCACCCATGTGCAGCATCAGCACCCATCCCCAGGGATCACAGAACAGAGCTACAAGAGGTGGGCACTCTCTAGGCACAGTATCACCCACGTCTGCTTCCCTTCTCCATGGCTATCACAAAATCCAGGAGGTGCACAGGGATGTTATGAAATCACCATCACTGGAGATCTTTCAGGTTAGACAGACTTCAGCAGATGATGCTTGCTTATCTACAAAGCTGGTCCTGCACTTGGGTAGAAGATGAGTAAGGCAGTGTGTCTATGGATCTCAGATTTGTATTGACTTGACTTTGCCTCCCCTCCCTCCCTATTCATCAAAACAAACATCTTGTTTACTTAAAAACTCACAAATGTGCAAAGAAGTGTGCAAATGTGCTCCTTCACAGCAGTCTAACTGGTTTTGACCATTAGTACACTGATCATTACACTGTTTCAGAAAACATAAGTAAATTGCCACACTTGTGAGCAGAGGGAAACAGAAAAGGGGCACTACACAGGCCAGTGTGCTCAAAAATCACCTCATCACCAAAAGCACTCACCACAAGGTGGAACAGTATCACATACCAGTCTGCTCCATCCAAATATGTGGATGGATTGCCCAAGAGTAGCTGGAACTCTTAAGATCCGGAAGACAGGTAAATTACCTGCTAGATTAGACATAAAGCTACAATGCAATTAGAGGTGTGGTAGAAGCATACCCAAGCCAGACAGAGGCTTCCTCACCTACTGGGACAGGAGCAGAGGTGCTGGGTGTCACTGGTCCTGGACACCCTCTCCACAGCTAGGTTGCTCCACATACACTGCCAGGAAAGTAGCACTGCCATCAGCCCCCAGCTGGGATCCTTGTAAAACACCAAGCACCAGTCTGACCACAGTAATCCCAAAGGACCAGGAAGCCACAGCTGGTAAAACTTTGCTTTAAAGATGGGCCCAGAGAAGCCAAGATCACTGCACAGTTGGGCTGTTAAGAGCAAAGAAAACAGACACTAGCACAGCATTACCTGGGCACTGCTGTCATTGTGCTCTGCATACCAGGTTTGACAGCAAAAGCTGAACCTACAAGATCCTTCCCATATGGAATGGGATGCATCTCAGCTGTACAAGTTATCTGGTCTTTGTATTTCAAAGGCAAGCACTGTTGGTGGCCAACAGAAAAATGAAAACACATACTTCTACCAGGTTTCACCACAGAGCTATCATTTACATGTGCTTTTCAAAGCTACAAAAGCAGGTATTTGTTCCTTCCCTCTGTACAAGCCTTCCCTGACAATGAGGGGAAACTTCCATTAGCATACAAAGCCTGTGGGCTGGACTAAGCAGTAGGTCATAATCAGGAGTAATTTTATGGCAGATGAAGCCAGAGCAACATACTGGACTGCGGCTCACCAGCAGAGCTCCTAGGTAACCTGTAACTATCACTCCACACTTCTTTTCAAACCAATCTACTTACAGCTGCTGTATGAAAACAAGCTCAGCAAACAAGTACAACACAAGTGTAAATCTAGATGTAGAGAAAGCTCAAAGAGAGCTGGGCAAGTAAACAGGAAGAGTTGTTATTGCACAAGGTATGTTAAAAATCAAACCAAATAAAACCAGGAGTAATAAATACAGAAACTATATTATCCATAACCTAAAATGCAGATGTCCTTGCCTCAAAAGCCTTAAGGAAGAGATAACCAGACAAAAGCTAAGAAAATGGGATGAACCAGGAAACAGACTTGTAGTACAACCAGAAAGGGCATAAATTTAAAACAGCTCATGAACTGAAAGGGAAAAGACAGAGCAAAGAGTGACAACAGCAGAAGAAAAGCAGGAAGAGAACAGAGAAGTCTTGTCGTTTTCCTAAACTCATTTTGTTTATTAAAGATTTTGACTGTGTGCAGAGCCTGTGCTTGGGTGTGCCTTGTTTGGCACTGAATTGCAATATAAACAAATTCCAGCTGTGGTGCATGGAAGGTCTAGGAGCAGTAGGGAGCTTAATGTCTACCCTTCAAGCATCACAGCTATGTCCAGATTTGACTTGAAACATAAGCCACCTAAAGTATGGGTTTGTCCTACTGTAACATAGTAAGTTTTTCCATGCTTTTCAAAACAAAAAGTGTCTGGAAGTCAGTTTTAAGTAAAGATAAACAAGACTATGTTTTCAAAGATTCATTAAACCCACAAGCTGGAAAACAATCATAACCTCTCTGGTCTCTGTGCTTCACAAGAAGAAAGCACACACGGACCACACTCCTCCACTGCAGGGAAGCCAAGTACATTTGTGGGCACAAGCTATACCCACTCAGCTCCACCGCCCTCAGAGCACAGAGCTTTATTTGACTCCATATTTGCCTGCTGAGGTTTTCAGAGGCAGAGATAAAAGCACAATTAAGGACAGCATATAAAACTTCTGTGCCTGAACTCACAGTCCAGAAGTGAGGATTTTTACTCATCTCAGTACTACTCCTTACCAAGCAATGCTATGTACTTCTATGCTGTTGTTTTGTTACCTAGGCTCTCATTAGTGCTTACTTACCCAAGTTTGACCACAAGTACTTACATCCATGATAAAAACATGTCTAACCCGCCACCCTGGTATGCATCATACCTCTCACCCTTCACAAACGTCAGGAAAAGATCACGACAGATCTGGCTCTGAGGCCAAGGACTGGGAGCTGCAGAGGTTAGCACAGACATTGAACCATGCTTCCCAGTCTCCAAAGATTAGTTGGAGCCAGTTCTGGAAAACAAATGGGAGTTGAGGCTGACGATGGACAGCAAGTGAGGTGGTGGTGGCAATGACTCAGATAAGAAGTAATGTCCTAAAGACAAAGAATTATTTCAGCTTCTTGAGTATAAGAAGAGACTTAAGATACCCAGAACACAGCAAAGTTGCTTTCTTCCACAGGTGTCTGGTAGGATATATAATAGTAGTATGCTCACAGAGTGCAAGTTACTTATCAACAACACAAACAACAACAAAATACACACACACTCTGAGATAAGCCAATGTAAATCAGAAAGTCAGTGCCTCGGTTCCCAAAGCAAAGCATGATGCTGTGGACACCTACACACACTCTAGCACAGATTGATGGGAACAGGCCTGTCTCTTACCCAGCACATCCAGTTAACCCACATCCATCCTCAGCTGCCCATTTTCCAGCCAGGCCACAGTCTTCAGAAGCAGATTCTGGGAAGCAGGAGTCAGTAATGCCTCGTGCAAGGCTTCATCTCCCTTCAGAAGCACTTCATGAGCCAGAATTTGGTTTAATCCAGTTTCCTATTGTCTTCAGCCGCAGATGGCCATTACAATTATCTATCTAGTGGCTTCTAATAAAAACAACAACTAAGAATCAACATTTTGTGCTACTGGTATAATTATGAGCTTTCACTGAGTAACATAGAATCATAGAATAGTTAGGGTTGGAAAGGACCTTAAGATCATCTAGTTCCAACCCCCTTGCCATAAGCAGGGACACCTCACACTAAACCAGCCACCCAAGGCTTCATCCAACCTGGCCTTGAATACCGCCAGGAATGGAGCACACACAACCAATGTGAACATTCAATACCAGGCAATCCCATCTTTCAGGTTATTACCAGTTTTTCAAGACACTATCATATAAAATGGTCCTTACTTCAAGTCAGGATTGAATCATCCTATCATCCTACCAAAAGCAGGTTAAATTAAGATGTATGGATGTTTACTGCTGCTAATCACTCATCAATTATGATAAAAAAGGTAAATTCTGAAATTAACCTTTTAATTTTCTTGATTTTTGTTAATTTTTTAAATTTTGTTTCTATCTCCAAAATATAATGCATTAGGAAAACTGTTTGGGGGTTTTTTCTCCTCTTTTTCTTTAAGAAATACTTGGATTTCCACAGGCCAATAAAAGCCAAGAAGTATATATGACAGATATGTTCACACAAAGTATCCACATTCATTACATCCTTTAGAAATGCCTGTTCCTTGGAGTAAAGTTTTTAATACTCTTCAGCTTGAGGTTCCAGCTTTAACCCAACCTGGAACACAGTTAATATCAGCAGACAGAATTGACGCATGAAACTCATCCCTTACAGTGTTAAAGGCCAGGTTGGACAGGACCTTGGGTGACATGAGCTACTGGGAGGCATCCCTGCCTCGGCAGGGGAGTTGGAATCACATGATCTTAAGGTCTTTTCCAAACCAAACCATTCTGTGATTTTATTATTGGATTAACCCCCTTTCAGCCCTTCATTACATCAAAAGAGAATGCATTTAGCACCAGTATATGTCAGCAGGAACTGAAAATCTCTGATGTTTTTCCTTCTCTTACCCCTCGTTACCTTCCACTTCCTCAGCTGTTGCCAAACTCCCCATTAAAGTTAGTGGGAATTAATCTGCAGAAGATGCTAAGCAGTGGAAACATTTCTCCCTAATTTTGCAGGGCACGCTCCAGTCTCATCCATCACAATCTGGTTCTGATGAGTGATGATAACACCATCACCAGTGGTGTAGCATAGAGCCGGTAGTGCAATAAACGTGCAACCTGAGGATGAGGTAAGGTTTCATATGGCTTTGAGAGGTCTGAAACAGTATCATAAAGCTAATGGAAGTAGATCCTATTTGAACACCTCTCAAGGGAAGGCAAAAAGCCTTGTCCACCCAAATGTCTTAAGCACAGCCTAAAGTGCAGCCTAAACTGTGAGAGGGTTTTTAGGCAGTTTTCCAGAGATACACTCATTACAAAGTGTAGCAAAATGGACTTTCATCAGAAAATGTATTTTCATTTTATTCTTCACTGAAGTTCAATGTAGTTCAATGTACCTAACTGCCCTAAATAAGAAGTAAAAAAATTTCACATGGATCTGCTCTGTGCTGCCACAGACTGAATTATACTGCATACTGTAGTCAGCTCAGGCTATCTGCAGTTCTCAGTCCTATGCATAACAGAGCTGTTCAGCCAAGGATTTTCCATCAGCATTTCCCTGTTGATTTGCCTTGAGGATAGAGATACCTCAACTTCATAGCCTTCGAACAGACATCACACTTCACCAGTACCAAGTTCACTTTACAGAAGCATTTACTCTGAGTGCAAGGAAATACAAGTTTTTCACAAGTATTCAGCTCCATTGGATTTAGTTGGCTTAAGGTCTGAATTTTAAGTACCCACTTATAGGGGGAGAACAAATAAGTGGTAAATACACTACACTCAGCACACATTACAGCAAGGCTTCATGATCTCTCCTAACAGTTCAGACACACTGAGGTGAAATCACAACACTTGGCACATCAGTGACACAAGTCCCGCTGACTTGAATGTGGCTGGGATAGCACCAGCATTTTGACCAGGCTAATTAGTACTGTAACACCAGCAACACCTAATCCCTGCACTATCTATCTGAAGACAGCTGGGAAACTGAGGAGGAAAGGAAGAGCACTGGCTCAAGACAAGCAGAGGCCTGTCCTCCACTCACAGCTTTTTGCTATGCTATCACTATCAAGGCATGGGGTTTATGAGCTCCAAACCAGGATGCTTCTCACCACAGCACCATGGAGCCTGCAGCCAAGGCACTGGACCTGCTGCAAGTGTGCATTAAGTGGAAAGAGGAAGGAGCCAAGTAAAGGCAATGGGCTTCACCATTTCTTAGGAGCAGTTGAAGCGATAGACTGTACCACTGCCAGCTTCAGCACAGTTTCAAAACTAGCTACATTTTCCCCAGTGAGAATCCAAACAAAATCTTCTATAGACAAATAAGCATCACAAAATTATTACCTGCTGCTAGAATATGTACATCCTACACTCCTGTTCCTCTCTCATTACTCGGTTTCCCCTGAGTCACCAAGAAGGGGGCTTTCACCAGTGAGCATCAGAAAACCACCCAGGGTTTCTGTACAAGCTGTTGGCTTTTTCAAATTCAATTTTCCCAGCTTCAGTGTGCAAAGCTCTGCTCTCCACTTCAAAGACAAGCCCTATTGACATGCTGTGACCCTCATCTCCCTTCAGCTCCATTACTTGTATCAGGTAGCCTTGGATAGATATGCTTGCATTAAATAACACTGAACTGCCTCATTTATTCATGTTGAGATGAGCCCTACAGAGAACGTGTTTAGCTCAGGGTTTTGATCATCATGCCCTGCTGCCCTCCCTGCAGCCAGCCCTCAACCTTAGTTCTGCCTTCTCCCAGCTTCACCAACCACAAATGTTGCACACTTCTTACAGCTGCCAGGAAGGACAACATTTTGGGAAAGAAGAGTATTTTCTGGAGGTGGGGTGGGTATTACTATCTCTTCCCAAACATACTTCACAGTCACTCTTTATTCCTCTTCAGACATTGCATACAAGGTGTTTGCTAAGATGCCTAAGAAGCATTCCTGCGGTGGGAAGAAGGGTGCCAATCAGCCAACCAAGTGCTGCCAGCCAGAAATGATCAAGATTTGTAATTGATTAGGCCACATGACCTTCTTTGTACATATTTTTTTTCAGTGGCCTTATGACATATGTCCTCACTTCCTTAATAACTGATCTGCACCTCTTCCCTTCTACATCTACACCTCCCATCCCTTTGTACAGGTCAATGTTGCATACAGGAGAGGAGCAAGGAGGTACTCATTCACAGACCATTGGGTTTGCCCTATCACATACATGTGAACGGGCAGTATTTCTTCTGGAAGGACAGGTAAGATAAAAAGAATAAAAGATTCTGCCTTTTACTTTGAGAATGCTGTGAGGTCTGGCCACATCAGGAGTTAATCACAAAAGTCTCTCCATTGACCTCAGATAAAAACAGGGAAGTGTACAGAAAACAATCTAACAATGAGTGTAAGACAGAGAATAGCAGGAGTGCCTAGGGACAAAATCAGGAATGGCAAGATAAAGTGAGATGTTAACTAGAAAGGGACATTAACACAAATTCTTCAGCAACTAGAAGAACAGGAAATTCGGATGAGGAATCCGGAAAAGAAAAATATCCAAAAATGGCACAAGTCCAAAACAGTTTTTAACCCAAAAGCCCCAATAAGAAGAATAGGTTGTGATAACTTGGCCATCCTTTGCATATTTGTTCATATAATGTTCTTTGTTATAGAATAATTAAATAAAACCAACCAACCAACCACAACCAGAGGAATTATTCCCAGAGGTGTTGATGGTAATCCTGGAGAACTCACAGACAATTTCTGGCAGACAGAAAATCTACTGCACCTCTAACCAATGGAGGAAAAAGAGGAGTTGGAAACCAAAACCTGCTATGTTGAATTACCAGAATATTTACTAGAACCAAGCATACCATCTGCAAACCCACCAAAGGTACTAAAACAGGTGAATGCTAGGGAATGAATCACACCACACCAATCTGATTTCCTTTCACAACAGGCCAACAGGCCTGTGGACAGGGAAGAAGCAATCAATGTCAAAACTCAATTTCAGTAAAGGTCTTTGATGTCACCTAATGTGACAATCTTGTAAGCAAGGTGCAGAAACAAAAATTAGATCAAACCACCATAGGATGGCTGCAAAAGTCATCAGACACTGTTCCTAAGGGGTAATTATCCACAGTTCCCTGTCAAAAAGGGAAGATGCATTTAGGTGGATATTTCATGGATAACTGCACCATTTCCAACTACATTCAGTGTTTTCACTCAGAATTTGGACAATGGAATAAACCTTGTTAAATCTGCACATGAAAAAGTAGGGAGAATTGCAAGTATACTGGATGGCAAACAGAATTCAAAATAAACAAACTGGAGAAGCACTTGGGAAAAGGAGACAAATGGAGCAGGAGCTTACATCAAGCATTAAATTGTCATAGCAACATCCAACTGAATGACTTTGGGACAGGAAATGTCTGGTGAGGTAACAGCCCTAAAAGGATGGGAAAGCAAGATATCCAGCGGAAGACAAATCAATGTAACTCCACTGTGAAAAGGTCAGACAGGGATGTATGAACAGGATTGTTTCATGTGTCTTTCAGGATACAATTTTTCCACTTTAGGTGGCACTTATAAGGCATCAGATGAGATAACATCCAGTTTCAGAAAGGATTTGAGCCACCTTAGCTTGTTAAGGAGATTGTTAATTCCCTGCCTCATCCCTCCAGCCTTGAAATATCTAAAAGCCTGCTGCAAAGAGAAAAGGAACAGTCATCTTTGCACAGGGTGGACAGGACAGGTAGCAACAGGCTTAGATGGGAGCAGAACTGTGGTTAGAAATGAGGAAAGTCTTCATAATCAGATGGGTAACAGCCCCACCCCACAAACAGATTGCCTAGTTTGTTCCTTTATTTGTACAAGCATATGATGCATGCAAAAAGAATCTTGAAAAGGCATGTGAGGACAAGAACAACCAGATCTTTTGGCTCCCAAAACTGAAGATGACCTATTGATCACAAAGACTGTCTTCTTTTCAATGCCAGGCACTGCTTTTTGCTGTACTAGCAGGTCTGAAAACGAATCTGTAATTCAAACAGAGCTTTGCAAAAGCACACAGCTGGGAACAGCTGGGGAATCAGCCACTTCCAGACAGATGGATGACATTTAATTTTCACTAGTGCAAACTCCCTGCTCACTAACAGCACTCTCGGCAAAAGGGTTACTCTTGGGGGATGGCTGTTGTTTGATGGCTTTGCGGGAAGGTTGATGTGACTACAAACCTTAAACTTGCAGCTTGTTTAAAAGCATAGCAGTTGTTTGATGTTTGTAATCCACTTGACATTCTGGCTTGTTATACCAGTACATCAAGCTGGTATGACAAACAGGCTAATTAAATGGAGAGCAGGGACTACTTTCACAAGCTTCATCCATACTATAGAGGTAAGCTCTAATTCCTTGAGTGCTGTCACTCAAAACAAGTCACTGAGTTTCGAGTTATTGCCAGGGGCATTGCAGGTATCAGGTAGTTACCCTGATGCACCAGTTGTCAGTGGGACAACTGATCTCATTCCCAGAGTGAAATATTCAGTCTTTCAGCTGTAAAGCAAAGTTGGAAGCATTTGGGGCAAAACACATAGGGTGAATCAAGGGATACCTAGCCTGGACATGTGCTAATAAAGGATGTAACAGTCTTCCTGATGCTTTCCTAAATTCATTTGGATGTGAAAGCAGGGACTGGAAGCTGGGTTCCCCCAGGTATGTCACCATACTACTGCATTTTAGCTACCTAAGTAAAGTTGGTGTTAACCTCAGCTACCAAGGGTATCCATATCCTGTACCAGTTAAGACAGACATACTGACAAGAGAAATTAAGATCCTCATTTTGTCAATATCTCAGAGCCTTTATAGTCCAAAGAAGCTAGAAATTACTTTAGACAAGAGCAAAAGCTCCCTTCCACCCTTTTCAACTACTGCAAAAGAATGTCAAACAAAGGTCTAGTCTCTGACTGAAGGCACGTAAGTGGCACTTTTTTTGTGTTCTGACATCTACAAAGAAAAACATTCTTTACAAAGTGGGGGCTTTTCTTGAGGAAGATCTGGGACTGGAAGACAACAAAGCATTCCTTTTTAACAATTCTTAACCACACATTGTTTGGGAATTCACAAAACAACATCAACAGCAATTCTACAATAAACAAAAGGAAGGAAAACAAATTACTCCACAAAAACTGACTGCAAAACCAGGCTTGTTTTCTCTGGTTTACAGTTTCAGGCCTTTCATAAGAGCAACCAGCTCCCATAAATAAGCTATCTTTAAGTTCTACAGGAAACAGCCTCAAACTAAATTAGTGGATTCTTCTCTTTGTTCTCTTCTAGAAACAATACTTTACTGAAAATGGAGATGAGACATTTGGATTTCTTAGCAGCAGCCATTCATGACTATGACATGCTAAGTTTCAAGTATAAGAGTCCCCAGCTGTAGATATGGACAAATCAATGTTTAAGCCCAGAAGACAACTTGGAACATGAATTGCAGAGGTGGAGGGATCACTTTAACACAGCTCATCAGAAGGTAAATAATTCTGCTCAGTTCATATGCTGTTCAGTTTTATAGGAAACAGATTTCAAACTATTGCAGCACATGGTCCTCCTGATTTTTTTTCTCATTTCAAGCTCAGAAAATAGCACTCTGCGTTCTTTAGTGTTTTCAACCTCATTAACTATAACTTACTTATTGGCTAATACTAGAACTGAGGGAAATACAATCTTGCTGTAAAGATCATCCTAGGACCACATCACCATCATCATCTCACACATTCCATGTACTTTGTCATCCTGATAGCTCCTAATACTTCAGGTTCTGTATAATTCTCCTAATGCCTACTGTTTCAGTTGTTATTATGATCCATGTAAATGTTTTGGTATCACTCCTTCACCTGACTTCTTCATTAGTCTTTAAGGAACAATGGAAAAGATGGTTCAAACTGATTTCTAGAGATCACCTGGTCCAACCTCCCACTGAAAGCAGGACTGCTGTCAGCAGTAGTTCCAATCAGGTTAGTCATGGCTTTATCCAGCCAAGTCTTGAAAACCTTCAAGGACAGAGGTTTCACAACTGCTCTAGGAAACTTGTTCCTGACTCCTAACCATCTCTGTAGCCTCTTCTGGATAGTTTCTCACCACGCTTCTGGAACAAAAGAGCCCCAAACCAGACACAGAATTGCAGCTACAGTCTCAAAAGCACAAAGAGGATAATCATGTCCCTCGATCTGGTGGCCATGTTTTCCTATGCAAACAGACTGACGCATTTGTGTTGTAAACTCACTGTTGACTCACATTCAGCACATGCCACTGTAACTCCAAGGATCTCAACAAAGTGGAGAGTTCTGCACTTCTCTTCATCAAACTGCATGAGGTTTCTATCAGCTGAATCTTGAACCCCAGCTCTATCTTTCAGCACATTAATTCCCTTCCTCATAGAGGAATGCTGTAATAATCAGGGTCATGATTAGCAGAGATGATGTTTAGTAAAGATACTAAACATCAAACCCAGTATCACCTTACAGAGTATTCCACTTTTAGCCCCCTTACAAATGAACAATGAGCAATTGATTTGAGCCCAGTGGTCCAGCCAGTTCAAGCCACCAAACAGTCCATTCACTTTACTCATACCTCCTCTGGTCCAAATTAAAACACTCCAGAAGATTGTGTCAAAAGCCATTCTAAAATCAAGGTACACGAACATCCACCACTGTCCTCATCCACATAAGTTGTCATTTAATCATATAAGGCCATCTAGTTGTCTAAGGAATCCTTTTACACATCTTCTCTACAGCCTGTCCTTACTTCTTCACACTTCTTGTGTGCTCTTTTTCAGCCTTCTAGTTCACTAACAAGCACCTTGCTTACATAAGTAAGCCTTTTGCTTATACCTGGGGCTTTCTCTCCAAATGTCAGTTTTGAGCAAGTAACATAAGTAAAAGAATAAGCTGATGCAAGTCTGACACCTGTAACTAGGTACTTGTCATGGTTTAAGCTTAGCCAGTAACTCAGACCCACGCAGCCACTCGCTCACTTCCTTCCCTTTTTCCTCCCCATCTCTCCAGGAGCTGAACCCAAGACAGTACTCAAAATCAGACCTAGCATGCCTTTGGTAACTCCGCAGATGATCTGACAGCACAATCCAGTTATGCCAGCAAGAATATTATGCAAAGACATCGTCCAACATTTCATAAACTTACCCGTATGTATTAAATAGCAACACTGGAAAATGTATTCTGAGGCATCAATGTCTTGCTATTTGAAATACAGAAAGCAAGAATAACTTGAAGGGAACACAAAGAGCAGACAACAGCTAATCATTAAAGAAGCAGCAGAGGAACACAAACTTTGACCAGAGGATTTTTGCTTTAAATTCTTATCTGATCATACTTACTTTTTCTCCTAAGGTAGCACGCAAACAGACTTCATAGAAAAGGCAAATATAGATCAATCATTGCTAAGACAATTTTTTTCCCCAAAGAATTCTTTTGGGAGCTACATAGTACATCTTGTCATTGTGAAATATGGGCCTGAGATACACTGTCCGTCTCAGATTACAGGAAGCATAAAATGCAAACTATGACAAGACAATTCCACCTGCAGATGTGGGCACAAATAAAAACCAGAGGTGGCAGACATGATGTTGTAATCATATGAATATTAGTGAAATGTGATCATCTATTAGTTCCAACCATCAGATTTATCTTAGAGCAAGGAGCTCAAACAGGAACATGCAGGCTTATGAAGATTTACATCCATATACTGTCAGTTTTAATGAGAAAGCAACCAGCTACAACTATAAAATGAATATTGGGCTTCCTCATTAAAGAGGTTATCCAGATAATATTTAACAGGATTAAATAAAATACTATGTTTTTTAGTTGTTTTTCTTTTTTTGTGGGAAGATAGTAGTTGTTTATTAATCATATGCTTAATTTTTAAGCATTAAAGACTAAAAGTCTTTATTCCTATTTATTTCAAGCAATGAAGACTAGATGAGCCATCTATGAAATCAGTCACTTTTTTCCTGTTAAAACACCCTCAACATAATACAGCCTACTGAAACTTATTGCTGTGACAAGATCGATACTGTACACAGCACACACCCTTAAAGGTTAAGAAAGAGGAACAAAAAAACAAATAGAGTCTTCCTTTAGTCTATAAAAGTACATTTCAGCCAGTAACAGGCTGTGACAGAAAATCACCAACCCAAAGGATGGCTGTTCCCTGCACAGATGCATCACCTTTTCCAAGATTCTTACATTTGGTATGTAGCTGCAACTGGCAAATCCTATATCCAATTTAGTGATTACTGCTCTGTGATTATCTGTCTGCAACTGGCATGTCCTATATCCAATTTAGTGATTACTGCTCCCCAATTATCTGTCTAGCTTAAGACAGGTGTCAAGGCTGCAGGGTTTTCCATCAGTTTATTTCATCAAAACATCCTTTTACATAACAGAAGATATAACAGTAAAGCCTTTAGGATGATTACTTAATCTTTAATCCCAAACACCATCACTCCAAACCTCTAAATAAATATATAAATCACTGTCACATCCTACCAGTGCTAGCAGGTGCCTTTTTGGCATAAATGTTCTCCAACCTAGATAAAAACCTATGGGTTCACACATTCCAACCACACAGCCTAAATATGCAGTTGTATTACCAGGGTAGTATTATCCACTCTTAAACCAACTGTTTTAGCTTGGCAACCATTATGTTTATTTGAAATACTTTCTTTTGTCTAGTAAGTTTTGGGGCTTAGCACAGGGATCAGCTTCAGATTTGAAAACTAAGCTACACTTTCTGTTTAAAGAAATAACTCCTACATCATTCAAAACATTAGAAAAACCAATTTTCTAAAGATTTAAGTTTCACAGAAACCAGAGGCTTTGTAAGAGCTTTCACCCCTCAGTTCACCCTGTCACTTGCTGAAAGATAAACAAAATTTTCATTTCCAGTCTGTCTTTGGTATCAATTGCACTTGTATGCACCTTCCCTTCAATTTTACATAATGACCCAATTTTATACAGCCAAAACTCATTTATAAACTCCTGCAGAATGGAAAATGCCATTAAGAGAAGGTCTTTTCCACACAAGAAGGCATAATCTATAACAGACTTCAATATGCCAAGCAGTTACATGCTTGTGGGATTACAAATCTTAGCAACAGCAAAAAAAAAAGGCAAGAGTTGTAAGTATAAAACAGGAGTTTGATACTTGACAGGTAACCCTCCAAAATAAAGCATGCCTCTATACATTCATATTATAAAGGCTAAACACCTGATCCATAAACAGATGCAGGTTATAAATTGTACATATATATCATCATCTTATTCACTATTAAAATAAGCAGTGCCACCTACAAAATAAAGTGCTAGCCAGTGCCTTAGTTTGGCTTTGGGGTTGCTGGTTATTTTTTTTCTTTTATATGACAAGAAGTCCACCAACAAAAAGATGAATTTTGTTACATGTACATAATGGATGGCTCATGGAATCCATGAGAGCACTGCAAAGAGGCAGAGCAGCAACACAACCTCGGAACAGTCTGACTTTCAGTCAAGGCCACCTGCCAGCTTTTGTATATTGCGTTAAACACTTACTGATAAGGTATTGCATAACATAATTCCCTGTAAGTACTTGCAACATTTGAGAGAGACACCTGCTGCTATTGCAAAACTGTCGTGAAGAAAAAGCTTAACATTAATGATGCTTTAGAAATCAGATCAGTGTTTGAATCAGGTTTACATCAAGGCCTGTTCAACTCTTACACAGGTAAATTCTCAGGGAGAGTGGATATCGGTAATTTCTCAGTCTTCAACCATGCAAAGACCATTTAGATGGGTTGAGGATCTTGTGATGACAAAAAGCAGATGGGTTCCTGCTGAAATTCCACAGTGGGATCAAGATCAGATCTCTCCCTGTTACACAGAGAGGAAGTTGGATCCAGCTCTGGACTATGATGCCAGATTTTCTCCTTAAATCACCATTACACAGACACAAGGCAGAGAAGACAGCAGCTCTTGTGCTCAGTGATGACTGCTGTCTAAGGCTGACCTAGCAGACCAAATGGAGAAAACACCACCAGCCACTCAGAAAGCTTCATGATTTTGTCTTAAAAACCAAAACAAACAAAACCCCAAAAACCAAACACTGGTGTCAGGATAACAGGTCAGCAAGAGGGGAAGAAACCGTTTTCCTACAATAGCAGTTGCAGAAACCATGGGCAAATTAGCAGGTGAAGGAAACTCTTGGCATCAAAAACATTTAGTGAGGTCCCAAGTCCAGAGTATGCTGCTCTGGCATTTCAGAGGATAGCTGCTGTCTCCACAGCTTTATGCACAGCCCACTAACCCCATGGTATCGGATCTCTTCCAAGTTTTGTCTCTTCACCTCAGTAAAACCTCTACTTGTCATTAGCCAACAGCAGATACTCCTTCTTCAGTATTTATAATGCAGACTTCATTACTGCATCTGAATGAAACAGGGCAACACTTCCCACCATACCAGTTACACCAATTTGCACTACTACAGTGCACATCTATAACATAAGACACATCTTTACAATGTCATGCACCTTTCACACCTATTTCTTTTTGAGTATTAACACAAATACACAAATGGCTTTCCTGCTAAATTTTGACAAGAAAGTCTCACTTCAGGATTCTCTGATAATGTCCTTCACAGGGTAGTTAAGAAACCACAAAACAAAACAAAACAGTAACACAGCCTGTTTCTAAACTAATTATGACACAATTTCTGACAAGAAATAAACCGGTTTTATGTATCTGTGTGTATATACACATGTATTTTGTGTGTGTGTGTGTGTATGTGTATATATATATATGTGTGTGTATATATATATATATATATATATATATATATCTCACCCAGGACACACATACATCCACAGATCCTGGATCTGTTTCCATCTCCAGACTTTCTGCAATACTATGCCTGTTTCCTCCCTCTTTTGGTTAATGTAGCCCCTACTGCAAAGGTTTTTAATGATTACTTCTCCAGCACCCAGCCCTGATGCCAGCCAAGGTACCCCTGCAGAGCTGGCTCTGGAAGCCACTGGGGTCAGAGCCTATGCGGGGGTCCCTGCCAGGGCAACCAGCACAGCAAGTCATCCCACTGAGCAGGTGTCCCAGCCACATCTTCTGCCAGACCCAGGCAGGGGCCTGCTGATGGAGCTGGTATGATCAGTCATGCTGTTAACACAGCTAATGTATTTCTGATGACCTAATCTAAACTTTAAGAACTATTGCTATTAAAAGACAAATATAAAGCCGCTTGCAGAGCGCTCGATTTTTTCCCCTCATTTCTCACAATTATTTTTTCCAACTTTATCTAAATTACTGATGGCTCAATTATTATCAGCCTCTTTAAACAGAAGCATAATTGACCAGCTACTTCCACCAAATGGTATTTAAGCTTCCTTCCACCTCCAGTTTGCACAGAAAAAGCTCACATTTCTATCATATGGCAAATATGATCCCCCAACTAACACGACAATAAAGCAGACTGCAGTGGGAAAACTTGGCAGCCTTGATTCATCTATTGCTCAAATTTAATGACTAATTAAATCCCTATCAACACGCTTACCTGAAAAAAGAAAACTTACTGTGGTTCATAATTACTACTCCTTGAACCATCTCTTCACTAGGTCAACTTTAGGAAAGGGACGTACTGCAGAAACTTTCTTCTAGAAATTCAAACTCCAGGAATACACAGTATTTTATTAATGAAAATACTCCATCTTTAACAAAGTATCCAGAATCTAAAAGAACAGCCCAAGACGATAATTAAAAACAGAAATGCTGAAAAAGACTGCACTGAAATTAACAAATTGAATGCAAGTACGGTATCGATCAAGCCCACTCCAACCTAACACAACTGGAAGTTGTGGTTTCTCTTTTTTCCCCTCTCAACAAAAAGCAGATGGCTTATAAGTCAGTATATCAAAGCCCTTTTGTAAAACCTTTCACAATTAAAAGCTATGCTTACTATTCCTAATGCTACCACACAGAAGGGCTTCCCCACATACAACTAAAATCCTTTCTCAGCAGTAGATGTGTATCAATCACAGTAGTAGTTCAAAAGAAATAAACATCACAGCACTATTTGATCCATGGACAGCAGGAATTTATGCTACATTACTTCAAAAAGAGTATGTTAACCTATCATTATTTCCATATATACTTAAAATACATACAAAACCAAACACAAATACACACACAAAAGCCACCACCCAAAAAACCTGCTATGTTTAGATATCCAGCTATTTATTAAGCGAAGGCACTTACTGGGAGTTGGAAGGCTCCTACCAACTTTGGTAAAGCTTGGGTTCACCTAAGAAGCTTACAGCTCCCAAGATGATAATGGAGTTTTTAATCAAATACATATGAAGTTCTTAAATATAGGGGGAAAACCCACTCTTTTCTCTTAAGTATGCACTTGAGAAAATTAAACACACCTAAAACACAGTATCTTTATAGAACAATTTAGTTGTAAATTGTTTCCTGATTTCAATAAATCACATTGCATAAAACATAGAACAGTACCTATTATTACTGGGCCATTAAAAAAAAAAATCATCACAATTCTTTGGTCAAGTAACTTTTATCCCTTCTTGGAATGTTCTGAAAAAAGCAAGCAGCATTCAGAAACACATTAACTTCTCCAAAAAAGCTCTGCATCAAAGCTCTGCTTTTAAACTTTTATTTTTTTAAACAACAACAAAAAAAAAACCTGTACTTAGGAAAGTTGCCACCATCTTACATTTTAGAATACAAAACTGAAAAAAATCCCTATTAAAAAAAGACAGGACTTCAGCCAAGTATGCAGCTACTTATTGCTGTAGTTGTAACTCAAGTCCATTTAAGCCCCTATGTTTTGGTCATTTGTAGTGAGAACATGTTTGGAACACTAGCAGCAATAGAAAACCCCTTTCAAATCTAGACATAGTTACACTGTTGAGTGAACATTAGCAGAAATCATAACCACTGGGACATAATAAAGCATCTTGTAAAAGTACAATTGAATTGGTAGCTAGAAAAACAGGGTTGATTTAAAGTGCTATCCCAAATCCATATGGGGGCTTATGTCAGTAAAGAAAAGTACTTTCTCCGCCACTAGATAAAGCCCCCGACCACAGCGCTATTCCAAACATAATGAATATGGTCTTCATCCTGCCTCAATGCCTCATCTCCCCTCCCTCCTCCAACAGGTAGCATATAGAAACTTGAAATAATTGCCGATACCAAATGTAGGTGATACTCACAAATATACTGTTGAACAAAGTTTGGACAGCAAACAGTACACCTGAGTTCAGTCATACAAACTAACTTCTGTAAATAGCGTTAGACGAATATATTCATGTCTCTAATATGAATCTAGATGTATTTTCTTACAAAACGCATTAATAGAAATATCCAGGCAAATACATACCATACAATAGCAAAAGCTTTAAGCCCCATTTAATAAGATGACTTTCAGATTAAAAATAGAAGGCAATTAAGATTTACTCAAAATTACAATTAAGAAAAGCTTTCACAGTGCAATATTGAAACTGTCACAAAGTTAAGAAAATACTGATATCAAAGTACAATCACAATGTTAAAGTAGACAAAACTACTATACAAGGGCCTATCCTGTAAAACTAAAAGGAATGAACACAACATAGGGGACATCTCAAGTCCCTGCTCTACATATCTTGTTTGCTAGTCTTCAGAGTCGTAATTGTGTCTTTCTGACATCAGTAGAAGTCTTGTTAAAAGTAAGACGTTCATTCTTCTTGTTCGCAGACCACATTTCAAAGCCCGATTACGTCTTGAAAATATGCTCTTCATCACTGCACAATTTCAAAGTAGTGCAATATTGCCATGATGTGCTGAGGCATGAACACGTAGCCCGTGTACAGTGCCATTCCAACGATGGAAACAAGCATGGAATCTGAATTACAGTTGAGGAAAAGAACATTTGAAATAGAAAGGGCATTAGACATCACACTGCATTAAAACTTTCCTGGTAACTATCTTACAACACTACATGTTAAAATCAGATGGGGTCAACTGTATTTAGCAATTAAAGACTGGAAGAACCACCTGAAAACCAAAAAAACAGAACACTGTTCTCAGCAATGAGCTGAATTACAGAATGATGCCCTGCAAGTTACCCACTGCCTTGTCAGGGACACAAGAGGCCAGGCCAAAGTATGGGAAGTGTGATGGAAGAGCAGAAAATGGGAACTGAGAATATACAACTTCTCACATGCATGTTCCTAGGTGCTAAGCAAGTCTTGCAAAAGCCAGCACCATGCAGCCAAGCAGAAAAAAGTCAACCATTGCAAAAAAATAGCCCAACAAACCCAACAAAAACCACAGTAATAGGAGTAGCTGTACTGAGTAAGAGGTTTTATTTGTGCATGTCCTACTCATTTTTAAGCACAGAGTGTTAGAGACCAACCTCAGCTTCTTGGAACAGAATGACCTAATAAATTTAATTCATGATGCACAGAACACACCTGGTGTGAAAGTTGTACTGTTAGCACAATGAAGTCAGGAAACCTCACATCCACTCCTAGCTGCCAGTGTCCTCTAGGCTCTAAGTCACTACACTATTTGGTTCATTCCTCCACCCACATGTTGTACCCAAGACCCTTTCTCATGGGCAAGCACCCCAATTTATGTGCTGTATGGAGGCATTTGGGAAAAATTAAACCACAGGAGAAGTGAAAAGTATGAGTAAGGTTGTGACATGCACCTAACTATTTCACTCAAAAAGCCTCAGCATGGCTCCAAGTCATATGCTTAAGTAAACTCATTAGAAGATCACACTGCAAAACAAGCTTCACATGAAGCTAAATAATTTTAAGATGACTACTAGTTAAACTCCTAACAGGGACCTCCTATAAAACGCACATAGAGAAGTCAGATGACAGTTTATGATCTGTATGTACAACTGGACCTTTGTCCAGCTTTAGGGTTCCTGAAGCTTTATCTGCAGAAATTATGGCATCAGATTACTGAAAGATTATGCCATTCAAAGTTTAAGGTTACATAAATTCAAAAGTACTTGAAATTAACAATAAACTGTTGATTTCATCCAACTACCTGCATTCAGTAAACTTAAGACAGGAACATTATAAAAAGCACTGGAGATTAACAAGCATGATAACACTGGACAGCAGTACTCAGTTTCCACGGGTGAAACCAGAGGAGCTCCACATCTTTGAGAAATCAAGTCACCACAGCATGCATGTAACATGCTCTGTGACCGACTTCCCTGTGGCAGAGCAGAGGTATTAGTTGTGCTTATTAGAGCACACTAATTGCTTGGTGTGTTTTTAGTCCCAGAAGATTATACAAGATGCTAAAATGAAGGTCAACTCATAAATCCCTCTTTCCGTATCAGTGCTCACTCCTGATTCTGGAGCATGAGCAGCAATGAGGCGCACAGCAACAAAGCCACACACCATTAGTTTCCAAGGCCACTGCATCCACTGCACTTGTACAGACCTGGCCCTCCAACAGCGAAAGCATCCTGTATGAGGACACAAGACTGCTTTGCTAACCGGGAATGACAAATGATACTTGTGCCACTCACACTTGTAAGCTAAATGGCAATTACTTCACTGCAACATGAGCATTTTATAACAGTAAATATGCACACACACTTTAGTTTACCTAAATACTTTGCACAAGTTGAAATGCTCCATGGCTAATGCAAAATAAAAACAACAACAAAACCCAAAGTCATTACTAATATAATTGCAAGGAAAGCAAAGATGAAGCTTCCTCGGTGACAAAGATGCAGCATAGAGAGAGGAAGATATGGTAGCAAGGAACACTTGCTTGAAGGTAAGATCCCCCACCCAAACAATCATGCACAGTCAGTCTATAGATACTAGAAAAGAGGGGAAGTTATCTCCACTTCTACTGACTTTACACAGTAAAAAAAAAACACCTAAATCACACAGCTGTAACTTGAGCAACCACTTTTACATAATAAATGCAAGTTCCTTTACAGAATTGCCCAGTATCTCAGTACAAACATCTTCTCACTACTACTTACACCCTTATCTTTGTTGTTTTAGTTAATTACTCTCTTTGCCTTTCAACATTAATTGGAGATGGCTCAGGGTCATCCGTATCAGACATCATTTTAAGTCAAGATCAAAACAACCACATTTAAGACAAAAATACTTGTGATGCCTTAATAACAGACGGGAGAATATACTGCCTGTCTGAAAGGGGTAGGTAAAGAAGCCAACCTGGAAGCAGACTTTAAACACATGCCTTCATGTAAGCATCTATCAAGTTCTTCCACTCCAAAAGAGCCAAGCAAACTTACCAGCTGGAGGATTAAATACTCATCGAACACATGCCATGTGACAAAGCGCTATAAGCTTAAAGGTTTTGCAGCGTGCATGTTTACTTTCCAATAAGCAAAACTACAAAAGAATTTATAAAAGACACTAGTGCTTAACGAAAGCTTGAGATTTCAGAGCAAAACACGCGAGAAAGTGCTACCATAACCTAGAGAAGCAAAATCAAAGAAGTAACTTCGAGATATAAACCTATGCTCGCCGACAAGATGAGGAGCACCAGCACGATGATTACTCCCCAGCGTCAGCTTGTGACCGTGAGGAGCCCTGCTGCCAGGAGGGGACAAGCGCCAGTGCCGGGCGGAGGCTGCTGCCCCTCTGCTGGCGCCTCAGGCCAACTACCCCAGCACGGCACGGCACGGCCCCCTCCCCGGCCGGGCCCCGCTCCCCTCCCGCCGACCCGCGGGCCCCAGCCCCGGAGAGCCCTGCCAGCGGCCAGCCGTCTTCAGCAGGGCCACGGCCCTGCCGCTTCCCCAGCACTGCCACACCAGCCGGTGGCCTCAAAGGGAGGGGACAGGAAGAGAGGAGAGGGCAGCCCCCGGCGTGCCGGCGAAAGGATACTGAAGACGGTGCGCTCCCAGGGCTCCAGCATGTACAGCGCGGTGATCAGCAGGTACTGGTAGTACAGCCACGACATCTGCTTCCACGCCGAACCCAGCGCCATGGCGCGCCTCGCCGTCTCTCCGCCCGCCACCGGCCGTGCGCCGGGCCCAGGCCGAGCGGAGACTGGGCGGTGACAGCCCGAGACCCGCCCTCCCGCCGCCACGGCCCGCCCCGCGCCCGGGCAGCCCCCTGAAATGGAGGAGCGGAGGTGATGGGAGCGGCTTCGTCCGCCCTGCGCTGGACCGCGGCACTGCGGGGAGCAGTGAGCCCCGGCCTCGTTAAATCACATGGCTGCCGTGAGCCCCGAGCAGTCTGCCCCTCTGAGTCAGGCCTAGGAGACGGTGCTGCAGCCGGTTGTCCTCATCCTGTGTAATCTAAACTGATGTTCTGGGAAGCACGGAAAGCCCGGAGACTGTGCTCGGTGGGGCACAAGCGAAGCGTGCTGAAAATGCCCAGCAGGAGTCTTCATTGGGCAAAACACACCCAAAAACATGGCTGAGATAAATGAGACCTTAACATCAGCCGACTCTGACCAGGTTAGTCCCTTATGAGCAGGAAGAATAAGGATGCCATAGATCAACTGTTAGCTGTAACTGTTGCTAACTTGGCACTTCCCTAGGGCACCTGGGCATGAAAGCAGAGGGTGTGGGATGCCCTGCCCTCGCTGCTGATCAGCCTGATACGGATAAATTCCCGGAGCCTGGCCTGGGACTGCATGATTAGAAAGCCTGTTGGCAGCCTATGGTCACACTCTAGTTTGGAAGGCAGGAGATGGAAGCCCGCTGGAAAGCGGTATAAGCAGCCTTCAGGCTCCATGACTAAGCACAGCAGGAGGCAGCAGGGCCGGACCCCGTGAAGGCCCTCATGCGCCAGACACGCACACCACAGACTAGAAACTGGTATCGATACTCACCCCACATAGTAAATCTGTGATTATGTCACTGTGCTGCGTGATTGTTCTTGCAGCCACCCCGCCTACCCTCAGCTGCACCATTAGTACAATGAGTAACAAGGAAAGTCACAGGAGGATGCACATAGGAATTACTTACACAGCTGCAAAATACAACTGCAGTACTAGCAGATAACTGAAAAATTATTTTGTGTGGCAGAATCCGAAAACGGATTTAATTCAACCAGAAGACATTTAGACACACTTTACCTATTCAGACTTACTTCAGCACAAGAAGAAAGGAGAGCGTTCCGTTCACAGAATTAATACCCTGCAGCAACTGGCTACAGGAGAGACTGTCCCTACCCAAGACTGCTGCTGCTTGTTGTTAGTGTTGCTGCTTGAAAATACAGTAATCATGAAAGCCTCTCTATATAAACAAGTACAATGTTCAAGGACGGGTGAGGTATTCAGCACAACTAGAAGCTCTGCAATTCAAGTGATAAGAAACAGCAAGAAAGGGTTAAGAGGAAAGGCAGTATCTACAGGCATGCCAGCTTCAAACACTGCCCTAATCCACCAGGCCCCTTATGCCTTTTCAGTATGGCACATACTCACAAGTTTATTTGCTAGTTAGCCCCTTAAGACAGTAGTCCTCTGTATAGTTTCCCCTCCTTTGCCAGTTCCATTCTACCCCCTGCTTAGGGACTGCCATCACATACAGTTCTTGCTGCCCACATCGACATTTGAGCCCTTAACTACATACATTCCCACATGCTCACGTTTCCAGTAGCTCAGTGCAAAGACCCTTAACCTGGAGCTACAACAGAGCCTTCACACTTTACCTGGAATGGGAAGACAGCTACACAGAGGCCAGCATGCCCCACAGCAGAAACTTAACCTATATTTGATGAAGAGAACTGTTGAGGCAGCTGCTGAACACTTGGAACAAAAGGTAATCAGAGTCACAAGATTTTATTAGCATCCCAGGCACAGAGGAATTATGTTCTCCAGGTTCCTACCTCCCAAGCTTAAATATTTCTGACAATTCCTCAAAGCACTTGTAACAAATTCTTCCTAGTACTATTAAAAGCATAAAAATGAGAATTTTTTTCAGACAGAGCCCTGCTCAAAGTGTTAAAAAAATATCAGCCTATAAAGAGGAAACATTACTTACTAATAAA
Source organism: Agapornis roseicollis (assembly GCA_002631895.1). Taxonomy (NCBI): domain Eukaryota; kingdom Metazoa; phylum Chordata; class Aves; order Psittaciformes; family Psittacidae; genus Agapornis; species Agapornis roseicollis. Next base: position 94,138 of record NDXB01002844.1, read on the forward strand.
AAAACCCCAAGAGTTTACCTCTTGGGAGCATGCCCAGAGGAAAAGGAAGGGTCCATTGTTAACACTGCACTGGCATCAAAGACTAAGCACAGTATCTAAAAATCAAGTAGCAAAAGCTCTTTATGCTTCCCTAAAGCTGTAAACATAAAGAAACAGAAAAAGCATATGAACTAGCTCTATGATCATAGATCTGACCATAAATTCCTTCTTAAAATGTGTCACTGTAAGGAAAAAGGACACGAGAAAGGAAAGTCCAGTATTTTCTTCATATACATATATACATTTAATGCTCTTAACTGCATTACTAAGCATAATACTTGATTTAAATTATCCATGCCAGCAAACTAATATTCCACTCTGTGTAAGTGAAAGTTTCTATTTTTGAGATCTTAATAGGCCAAAAATCCAAATATGACAATTCCTTCTTTATCAAACCTACCTGTGCGCAGACCTACCAGAAATACCAGTGTAAAGAAGCCAAATACACTGAAAGTTGTTCTCCATGTGCCATAGAAATGACCAATATAAAGTGAACCAGTTAATATACAGTATTTATTCTAAGCAGCAGTTATAACACATACTGGGTTAATGAATAGTATATATACAGGAAATGATCAGAATATACAGAACTTACATTTTATTTACAAAATTTTAAATCCCCCAATGATGCAACTGCCTGACAGAGTGGAAGAATATTGCTTTCAAATGCACACTGTGAACTGTATTCCCTTCATTAACTTGCACAAAGTTCAGAAGTTCTCCAATGAAAATGTACACTTAGAAGACAGTATTTAAAAAAGGCCAACATGCCTGCATTTCTAACACAGTCTTATAGCAGTGTTTTCTGCCCCCTGCTTTTGCACATTAGCAGTGGCTGGCTAGAACATTGAAGAAGTGAAAAACTTCATCTTTATCCATTACTGCCACTTCAGTTGAGCATTCAGTACACAGTACTGGATGATACACTTCCTCCTCTTCTTGATTTGACTGTAGAGAGGCAGTTTCTTTGCTGTGCTTCATTTTCTTATTTCTTTTCTTGGACTTCTTTCTGTATTTCAGAATTTCCTCTTTATTAACAACGCAGTTCATCACAAACATGGCTCTGTATTGTGTTTTGTAAGATTCATGTCTATGGAGAAGGGGAGAAAATGCAAGTCATACCACTGGTAAAACTATGCTTCCAAGAAATCTGTTATTCTCACTGGAAATGGGATTAAATACAGCAAGTACCATGTCAAAGAGCTGAACACTGAATAAACATGAAGTTTTATAAACAAAAGTCATAACTATAAAAATCATTAGAAAATGGGATTGCAGCCATCTGTCTGTTTTTAAAGCATTTAAAAAAATACGCTGGTTACTGCTGAAATAAAGACCCTGGAGTACAATGCTTGATACAATTCAGAGTACCACAGAATTATGCATTGCTATGTGTAGCTGACAGTAGGGAAAAGATCATGAAGGTGTGAGTGCAAATGACTCAACTACTGGCACCAATATCCTAAAATGTCTTGCAAGCCTGAGATCCTTATTTATAAATAACAAGCACTGACACACCACACTTGAAATAGCATGTCTATAATGAAATATAAAATACACGGTTGTTACACTGATGACAGCTGAAACTGTAACTGCAATAGGTAGCAAAACTCAGGGCTGCAGTTTAATTCAACACTACGTCCCTTGGGCTGCAGTTTTACAGCAGCTTAAGCCCATGTAACAGGTGGCTCCAGAAATCCTGTCTCAACTTTGGCTGGCTTTACTGCTTGTATAAGGCTGGGTTGAGTTATTTCAGTTTATTAAACCCACAAAAGGCCAGTCTCACACCAAAACCATATGGTTTTCTGCCAGCTTAGCAAACTGAAATACTTAACTGTAGGACAGGGTCAAGCAGTACCTAAAGCCAGCAAAGGGGAGAGAGAGAAACAGCACCCAGTACTTTGATGATTTTAGGCTTCTGTGAATTTCAACCTCAATCACCAAAAACACTCAGTAAATGAGAGGCATTTACTCATCATCACACATTTGTTTCTTGTTTACTTGCAGTGCAGGAGTCCCCTCCTTAGCACAGGTTCACAGTATTAACTAGTTTTGCAGTGCAGTCAGATACTGGAGAGCTGCAAAATACACTGAGGAATCTCACCTAAATGCTTACCAAGCATTTTGAAATATAACTATACTCAAAACCATAACTGCTAAGACTCAAACCAAGCTAGAATACACTACCTTGATTTTGCTTAGTCCTCCCCTAAACAAGGCACTTTTACACAAAAATAACCTGGAATAATTTCACACATCTAAATAGCAAGGCAACATACTCAAAAAATAAATAAAAAATAAAAAACTCAGCCTCAACTGCCTGTTTAGTCTTCATGATTTTTTTTTTTGTTAATAGTTTACATTCTCCACTACGCTGAAGTTCTTCCCTGTTCTTCCTCATCTCCATACTGCAGGTTAAACTGACAATCATTCTTACAAAATAGCATTCATCCCTAAACGTGATTCACACATACATGCCTTCTTTCTTAGTGCCACCTTGCAAGACAGGATCGATAAAATCAGTTTACCAAATTAAGTACCCTAAAAATGCTACCAGCCAAAAAAAGACATTACTACAAAAAGACCTTTTGTTATCCATTAATTACCTCTGGCAGTCCAGGCATAATGTCGTCATGCAAGCAGGGCAATTCAAAACAGCATCGCTATTTGGAACAGCTGTAGGTTTCTGCTGCTGCAGCACCCTTCTTTGATTACGGTACCTAGCAATTTAGGAAAGGAGGAAGGAGTGACAACAAATGACACCACATGCTCTTGCTGTCAGGCATATCAATTCAACTGTCAAGCTCTTTTTATCTTAAAATACGCCAATTAATACCTGTCTCCTTCTGGAGACCTTTTTCAGTAACTCAAAGCACATGAATAAACCAACCAGAGAAAAACTGTACCAGTATCTTTTCATTTACTTTGTACGAAGGATTTCATTTGGCAAGACAAATACATCCAGCGCAAGAATTTGTGCCTAATGACCCTCCCCTCTGACAAGGTGGGTATCTCAAGTGCAGGGAACATGTACTAATGTTATCCTTTTCATAAGATTTATGTGGAGTATTTTACTTCTCCTGCAACAACCATTTTCTATTTCACTCTTCAAACCCCCTCAGAAAAGCAGCTTTGCGCTGTTCCTATTTTGTCTGAACATTTTGTGGCTTGCTAAAAATCAAAGTTTTCCAAAACTAAAACCACAAGAATTAGCAGGAACAGAGATTAATTCAGCAGTCAAAAGTACCTCACAACCTTTTCATCCACTGCACAGTTTTTAGATGAGATCTGCTGACAAAACTGTCTTGCAGAACTAGGAAGTCTCAAATTTAAAAAAATGTAACTTTTGTCATTGTGTAATTTTGAAGACTCGACTTCCATTGCATACACACAAAAATTTTACAGGATTTTAAGTTTCACCTGCTGTAAATTCTAAATAAAAATATTTTCACTGAATGGACTTTACAGCATAGGCTTTTTCTCTATATTCACCATTTTCATTTACATTCTTCACCTTAAATTAAGCATCCTACAATTCAAATATTTGCTCTGGTCTCTTACCCCCTCCTCTGTGAGTCTACCCACTCTTGGTCTCTACCGTCTTCCTCTGGGTCGTACAGCAGTTCATCATTGGAAAGAATCTGACGTTGCTGATGTTTTCTGGTTTTCCGGATGTCCTGTGTAACTGGAGAGATTTGTGCAAGCACATGTTACATCCATCAGACACTTAAGTAATCAAAATACCAGCTTTTCATTTTCCCTTTTTCATACTCTCAATAAATCTAAGGGTCTAGCTCATCCTCCTCACCCCAAAGCATTAACACACCTTACATACATTGAGATACACACATACATCATAAAGTTGCAGGAACTACACTGAGGTGATACAGGTTAGTAATTCTCCCCAGAAGGCCACCTTTGGGAACAGACCCTTAATGCCTCAAGAGGACTGTACATGATCTGAGAGTGCTCCTGTAAAGATGTCCTCCTCTCTCCTCTCCTCAGTCATTTACCTATTTTATCTTCATCCTCTGAATCAGAATCGAAGTAAATGTCATCATAGTATTTTGAAGTGGCAGCAGGACCAGCCTGCCCAGAACTGGAGGATGTACCTACATGTGAAATTAGAGAAGTGGTCAGAACAACCCAACAAAAGGACAGCAAGTATACAGCCCAGAACTAACCTTCATTTTTAAATTACACTATCTAGAAGCGCCCTGCTTTATCTAGTTATGTTAAGCAATAGCTCTCCCAGTTTACTCCCACATCCTGTTCACCCATATTGCTTGTGTCATTTAATTTACAGGTACCCTCTCAGAGCAAAGCTGCTCACTCTGAGATGAACCTCAGGCAGAGCTCAAAGGAAAGTTTCTCCTGAGGTACACTCCCTCAGACATTAAGGACACCACATAAAATATGCCTGCCTTTGCCCTATATAACCAATGCAATCCCAGACACTCCACAGATCTTTTGTTGTGTGGAAGAAATACAGGTGAGGCACTTTGTTTCACACTTTTTTCCACTGATTAAAAGAGAAGGGTTTAGAGTTGCTAGGATCCTGGCCTGGGTGCCTTGCTTAAGTCAAGGGGGGGATGAATCAGAATCTAAATGCTGTACAAACATTCTTCATAATTTTAAGTTCTAGATAACAGTCACCTTTCTAAAGCACATGTGCAAACTTCTTCAGGCATTTTATGATGACTTAATATTATTTTGGCTAGAAAAGGCAAGTGTAAAATAAATTACATGAATGGATTATCAATTATATTGCATTAGCAGAGAATTTCTGGCTCTCCTATCCCTGGCAGTGTTCAATGACAGGCTGGCTGGGGCTTTGAGCAACCTGGTCTAGTGGAAGGTGTCCTTCCCCACTGCAGGAGGTTGGAACTGGATGATCTTTAAGGTCCCTTTCATCCCAAACCATTTTATGAAACATTCAATTCACTGAAATGGCACCTGGTGAATAACTTCTGCAGACACAATCAGCCATTTTAAGGCTTTTCTGTAGGCTTCATACAGCACTTCGGTGTCAGCACCCCATCAACCCCACCCTTCAACCACAAGAATAATACATTAACTTCACACCTTAAGCGCGCCCACCTTAAGCTGGACACCACTTAACTGACAATTTCACATGCAAGTGGATGTTAAGCGTGATTTACCCATTTCTGGCGATTGCCATTTGCCTTCCATAGTCCTCATGGTGCTGTTCAGTTCCGCTTCCATCTCCTTTTGGAACTCATCATCACTGGAGGACTCGCTCTCCCCAGTCAGGCACTCCCGTATCAGCTTCCGCTTCTGGTCAGGAGTGCCGTGTAAGAGCACATCCACCTCATCCTCTGAGCTACAGATACGTAAAGGTTACACACCAAATTATTACAAACAGCTTACAACACTGAGTCACACCGAGAACGAACACCTGGGCTGTGTGGCTGCACTGGGAAGCACTCATGTGATTACAGAATATTTTAATAATATATTTCCTATTACTGGTTTTGATGCAAAGCGCTTCAGCCTGTGGCCTGCCAGGCAGCCTCTGAGGCTCCAGCCAGCGCGGCTCCGCGTCGGAGCAGGGAGCTGTTTACACAGCGGCGGTTGTACGGTGACAGGTGTGAACACACCGGGTTCAGGGAAGACAACCGCCGCAGGATCGCTGCATTGATCGGTCCTACCGCGACCCACGGGTGGCCCCGCGCCCGGGCCTGCCACCCCGCTGGGCGTGCGGCCGCTCCCCACACCCCCGCCAGCAGACGCAAGGCGCCAGCGGGGAGCGAAGGGAAGCGGGAGCCGGCCCACACCTGCTGAGCGCTCGCTCCTCGTCGCTGGGCTCCTCCACCAGGTACGGGTCATCCTCCTCCCGTAGGCAGCTCATGGCGGCAGCCAGTACCCGCCCGCAGCTGAAGCCAGGCCCGGCCCGGCCCCTTCCGGGGCCCCTGCCAACTTCCGGCGGCCGAGTTCCGCCCGCACCGGGCGTCGTGCCGCGGGTCGGCCGCAGAGGCTGCTGGACAGCCGCGCAGACAGCCCGTCTGCTCCCGTGGTGGGTAGCGGCCGCCCCGGGCCGCGTTTTAAATTGGTTTCTTCAGGCGGGGTTTTAAGAGACACAGCCGATACCAAGAGGCTTGAAAAAGATTTAATGAGCCAGTCACACTGAACAGCGAGGACTAATCTAAAAACTGTTCCCACATCCTAATTAAAATATTTACAATTCTGTTAACTGTATGTACATGGTAATCTTTGTCCCTTACAGTCTATTTATAGATGAGTTCCTTAGGAATTATACCTGTTATATTTGGAAGATGAACAGCACAGTATTAGTGTAGTAGCGATTGCTGGAAAACATTATATATAGCAGGTAGAGTTGCTTATAGCTGTTGGGCACTGGTAATCAAAGTCTGAGGCTATGTGTACACAACCCAACGCACAAGGCAAACAGCATGTTCAGCTAAGAAACATCTCTGCCTCTGAAACTCTCAAGGCAGCAGGGTAATAAGCATACTACACTGTGCAGTTCACCCTGTTCAGGAAAAAAAACAACACAACCCCAAACCACACACCTCTATGCGGCAGTACAGGGAGTCTGTAATCACAGAGACATTGACTTACGTGGATCTGCACCTCCAAACATCCCATTTACCCAAAATTCTGCTGCTCCATAGAAGGTCTACAAACCCATATGAAGGAGGATCCACTGTGAAGAGCAATTCATTAAGTAAAGCCTAATTTTACAACATCCTGAAATTACACAGCAGAACAGCACCTCCTGGAAAAGTTTCATGGTTCAAGTAAGCGAGACAAAGCAATACAACAGATAAAAACCAGATTGATAGCTTTAAGTCCAGTTAGCAGAATGAGATCTTTTCGAGGCACTCCTTTACTGAATACCTTCACTTCTGATCTGAAGCAAAGCTCCTTACCTGTACCAAGTGGGGCAGTATCACCTCTCATCGATATCTTACCCATTTTCTGAACTCCTTTCTGCTACTTTATTTCCCCTTTCTGGAAAGAAACCCAAGAAGTTCTCTGAAAAGCCAAAGAAATTCTGTGAGAGAAATTACAGTCAGCCACCAAGCTCAAAACAATTTTAAGTACACTGGATAGGAAAAGTCACAGATAAACAGATAAACCTGAGAATGCAAGTGAAAAATTACTGGGTGAGGAGTGTCAGACCAATCCAATACTCGCTCAGTGGTTTTACAGGATGAACAGAGAAAAAGCTAATTAATCTGATTTACTAGAAAATATTAAGCTTACAGATGATACAGTGTCTGCATAATTTTAGAAAAATCATTGATTTCATGGTTTATTTTACAATAATTGGATTAGTCTACAAGTTAAGGCAAACATACTAATGCATTTGCTTTTCTTTTTAAATCATAGTTATAAAGGTTACACAAAGTTCTCCGAAATTTCTAAGAAGTGTTCACAATTGAAAAAAAAGATTAAGTTTCTTGGTATCAGTACATAGAAAAAAAACCCCAAAAACAAACAAACAAACAAAGACAGTGTATACAATGCCATTATAGTAACAATATTCAAATATCTAATGGTAATATTTAGGCCATTTGAACAATGTGCTTCAAATGGCTAATTTCAGAAAGTACTTACAAAGGTAAATAAGATTGGCAGCCGTATCATAGTATTCATTACATGAACATAATTATATTGGCTATTTTCACAAAATACGAGCATTTGGTTTCTGAACAATGAAAGCATATAATGATTAAATAAACATGAATATGTATGTATAACAAGTATGCTGTTGCTTCATATAGTCTGGAGCTACTTTCAGGTGTTTGTTTTAATTCTTTTGAAAGGAGGAGCTTGCTTAATATGCACTTTGTCAATGTTTCTCCAAGGAACTGTAAATGCCTATTTAAAGTCATGAAAACAAAATCCAGAGGAGGGCAGCCCTTGTCAGTGGGAGGACGGAGCGTAGCTTATGTGTCACCATTTAACACTGCCAGGCAGCTCTGCAGCAGCTGTAAGTTACCCTGTAAAAATAAAGGAAAACGTGACCACATTTCCCTACTTTTTTACGCTTGTAACAAAAAAAGATGGTTTTCAAATAGCAATGACACTACTAAAGGAGAACTGACAGGCATTAAGCTTATGTAGAAATATTTGTGCAGGAAACTTTTAAGGAGTTTTTGGAACACAGAAGCATTGTGCCTTGGAATTAAATGGAGCCAATTTTAGATTCAAAAATAAGCATTTCCATGTTTCTTCCTAAAGATTTAGTCTGATCACAAAAACTAGTGACTGCAGAACACTCTGGGCAATGAAGTCCAAAGTTACAAAATCTTCATGTTTTACACAGTATTGCCATTACTCTGTCACTTGAATATTATTCCCAAAGCAGAAGTCTTTGTATGTTATACTGAATACTGAATTCACCAAGAAGCATTAACCAATTCACAGCACTCAGGATCTCCTCACTAGGAGAGGATCCATGTAAGCTTATAACTCTGTTCTGGACTGGGACTTGTTTAAAGACAGACTGATCTACCTGCTCAGCCAGGTGATTTAGCCATCAAAGTTGAGTTTAGCCACTAGAGCTGGAGCTCCCAAAGCGATAATCAGAACATTAACTAAGCTTTATCTCTAAGGCCAAGTTCTGCCCCTTTTTTCAGACACCTGTAGGTCAGGTTTTAATCTTACTTAAAACATTCTGATTCTACCTTAAAAATATACAGGCTGACTTTTAGATTTCTGAATGAATTTACAGAACTGACGCACAAAGATACCCTTGTCAATTAAGCATATGTGATTGACAAGTAAGCCAGGATTTATTTTCCAGGAAAAACAATCAAATACCCAGCCCCGCCCCAGCCCCCCCCCAACCCAAAACCAAACCAACCA